>OX457028.1:83063501-83506704 GCA_949752745.1 Protula sp. h YS-2021
AGCCGACAGCTTGAAGAACAGGAAAACAACAAGGCAGACTTACCGGCTCCTTCTCCAGAATAACTCTCAAAATGTCCCCTCTCTGCACTGCGTTCTACAACAGGAAAACATCAATGTGACTTACCCTCGGTAAGATCATCATCACTTTACCCACAAAAATGAAAGGCATCTAATTTGTAAGATGTTAGGTACATATAACGATTTGACGGTGTTTTACTACCCTAACCCCCATCCCTCCCCTTTCCCTTGTCCTGAAGAAAAATCAATGGATGCATCCTGACTGCAAGCAGACCTATTTTTTGAGAGATCTTTGAAAAGAAAAAAAAACTAGAGCGGCTGGTTACCGGCTTGCCGATGTGGAATTTGCTCGGCATGCGCCTCATAATGGCGGCGTCGACGTCATCGGGTCGGTTGGTGGCGCCCATGATCAGGATCTGGCAGTCCGGATCCGTCAGCAGACCGTCCCAGAAGGCCATGAACTGTGTCTTCATCATGGCCGTCGCCTCGTGGTCGTTCGACGAGCGAGAGCGCAGGAACGCGTCTGGAATGAACGCAGAAAAAAATTTAGAAAACGCGTCTCGAATGAACGCAGAAAAAAAAATTAAAAAAACGCGTCTCGAATGAACGTAGAAAAAAAATTAAAAAACGTGTCTGGAATGAACGCAGAAAAAAATTTAAAAAACGCCTGTGGAATGAATGCAGAAAAAAGTATTGAGAAATGAAAACAAGCACGCGGGATTGAACGCAACACAGTATAGAACGAGCTAAAAATAACGCGCCTGAGATAAAAAAAAATACACCTGAGATGAACGCAAAAAAAACACAAAAAGCGTCTGGAATGAACGAAATAAAATGTGTCTCAGCTGAACACAAAAGAAGCCTTAAATGAACAAATATTGCCGACGAGCAAGAACGCGTCCGAAATGAACGCGCCCTTTTTAAGTAAAACTCGGTGCTAAAAGCTAAGGACCAATATCTCTCGGCATACAAACATCAACACGCCAGCGTTATATCGTCCTATCACCCTCACCAACCCCCCCCCCCCCCTTCCCCCTCCACTCCTACGCAGTGTAAGTATACATCGTATTTACGGCGTTCTTCTCAGGCCTCACTCCACGCGGAGTCACGTGAGTCACGCGAAAAAACACGTGGCGTCGGTTAATATATTTCGAATCTTTTGTAACAAGAGCACCGGAACGCTGCCAATCCCCTCGCCCTTCGCAAAATATGCTAAGTTTCGACCTCAATTTTGGCTAAATAAATGACAAGTCGGACAAACTGAATACGAGGTGCGCAACTATAATTCATGAGGAGCAAATCTGTATAGGATTTGAAATGTGTGTGCTTACCCGTTCGTCGGAGTTGTGCATACAAGACCACTACCCAAAAGCGTGACGGACGGACGGAGGCACGGACGGACAGACTAACCAAATCCTATATCCCCTTTGCCAAGAAAGCTGGGCGAGGGGATAATAAAACTTCCTTGGATATGAATGCAGAGCACTTCACTCACAGCACTTCATTTAGAGCACTTCACTCACAGCACTTCACTTAGAGCGCTTCACTCAGAGCACTTCCGTCAGTACATTTTTTTTTTCAATTGTAACACATTCTTACTTTAAAAAATAATATTTATTCAAATTCTAAAATGAATTCTAAACAACAATGTTAATGAGACAAGATCTCACCAATTTCGTCAATAAATATTATGACCGGCTGAAGTTTCTGTGCCTGAAAAATGAACAGATCCGTTTTATTGTCTTTCTTTTTTTTTTTCTTTTTTTTTCGATTTCATTTACTTCGGTTTCAGCATTTGTGTAGGAACGCTTTTTTTTATATCTGAACCCTGGATGTTTTCGTTTTATAGTAATACGGTTCACTGGCCTCCCTTTTACTTCACACTGAGCTAATACCCCCCCCCCCCCCCCCCCCCCCCCACTCTAGCAACGCCAACAATTAAATGAAATACAGCCTGTAAGCGAAATGTTCGGAAAAAATTTGGGGGAAATTCCACTAAGTGTGGAAAATTACCAGTGAATAAATAGCAGCAACTCGTTTTTGTGACTCTCCGTACCATTTGTCCAGCATGGAAGACACTTGTAAGTTGATAAACCGCACGCCTGAAATGTAAACGATAGCCGGTGTGGTCACAGCGGTCACAGAGCAGTCACAGACAGTACACGTCCATGTGACCAAGTTTCTGGTCTCGCATTTATATTTTCACTTGGCGTTTTGATTGGTCACAAGTGCTAAGATTTAGCGAGTATCTACATTACTGATTTATTTTATTTATGTATTTTATTTCATTTGTTTAGCAACAGCAGAATCTGTCGATAACGAATTCGGTTACATAGACTTTTCTCGGCCTGTTTCTCCCCCCCCCCCCCCCTCCCCCCTTGTCTGAGAGAATGCAGAAACATCCCGGTCATATTCCGGCCCGGGCCATTTCGAATTAGACGTAGTTTGATTGTATTTATTTATTTCTCTTCCAAAGCCCAAACACTGCCTCTCTTCAAAACAACTCATTCCTCACATACGTCAAATTGTGATATATATACACAAGTTTATATATATAACGTCCCCTTACAGAGTACAAAGTGTGTTGAAATATTAGAGAATTCCGATCAGCTGACTTCAGACAATGCTGAAATCAACTCCGTGGTATTTTTTAATCTACATGAGTACATTATGGACTTCAATACGCTTTCTTTTTTTCTTTTGTTTGTTTGTTTGTTTGTTTGTTTGTTTGTTTGTTTTTTTTTTTGGTTTTTTTGGTGGGGGTGTGGGTTTTGTGCCACACCGGATATGCCTAGTTTGCCTACTCTCACATTACCTGACGCCTTTGCCGTTGCTTTGGCGATCATAGTTTTGCCACATCCGGGAGGTCCATACAGTAGGACGCCTGCAAAAAAAATACATATATCTACGCGTACCGCCTCTGTGCATCCAACAAATTAATATAATAAAACTTATTTTATTAAACTTGATAAATCATCTTCGCCATTTTTATCAAGTTTTCTGTGTCTCACTACTGCCTTTGTGTTTAAGGATTTTTCCAGTTTTTTTCAGTATTTTCATATATTATCCTTATCTCGGTTTCGTGCCAACACGCCTTTGTTTGCGATTGACAACAGTCGAATTCACACTATTTTCTCTTTTTTCTATCAAAAAAAAAAATGACCCGAAGTTCAAAAACTGAAATACACACAAGATGTCAGAGCTTGATTACATAAGGATATGTATGTATGCAGAAATAAGGTATAAATTTAAATAAACGTCGTAACAAGTTATCAAATAATCACCCGGCGACAACTATTCCGGCCATATAAACTAACACACAAGCGTGTTTCCTTCCGTTTTGCCAAGAAACTTTCTCATTTTGAATTTCTATGTTTCTTTTTCAACACCGTACTTTTTCATGGCAGACAAAACAACTAGCCAGACACAAAATAACATATAAGAATTTTTTTCTTCTCATTTTTTTTTTTTTTTACACTGTACCTTTTGGGGCAGACAGAAGTGAGGAGTCAGAGAACAAGTCTCTCCTGCTGAACGGCAATATCACAGTTTCTTTGATCTCATCGATGGTCTCATGCAGGCCGCCGATCTCCGCCCACGACACGGGGATATCGAGCGGACTCACCAGGTCCGACGCCACACACAGCTCGTACTCGGACAGCTGGAAACACACATGCAAATATATGCAAATATATGCAAATCACTGGCTTCTTGCGGGCCGCCAATCTCCGCCCACGACACGGGGATATCGAGCGGACTCACCAGGTCCGACGCCACACACAGCTCGTACTCGGACAGCTGGAAACACACATGCAAATATATGCAAATATATGCAAATCACTGGCTTCTTGCGGGCCGCCAATCTCCGCCCACGACACGGGGATATCGAGTGGACTCACCAGGTCCGACGCCACACACAGCTCGTACTCGGACAGCTGGAAACACACATGCAAATATATGCAAATATATGCAAATCACTAGCTTCTTGCGGGCCGCCAATCTCCGCCCACGACACGGGGATATCGAGCGGACTCACCAGGTCCGACGCCACACATAGCTCGTACTCGGACAGCTGGAAACACACATGTAAATATATGCAAATATATGCAAATCAATGGTTTCTTGTGGGCCGCCAATCTCCGCCCACGACACGGGGATATCGAGCGGACTCACCAGGTCCGACGCCACACATAGCTCGTACTCGGACAGCTGGAAACACACATGCAAATATATGCAAATCAATGGCTTCTTGTGGGCCACCAATCCCCGCCTACGGCACGGGAATATCGGGGGAAAAGGGGGGGGGTTGGAATCGCCAGGTCCAACGCCACACATAAAATTCGTTCAAAACTTAACAAAGAGACTTGTTTTTTTGTTTTCCCCTAACCCTGCAACACGTTAAAAGGTCAGTATATGATAACCACATTCTTAAGCTTAAAAGAACAACGCAAAGAAATACCAACCTTTAAATCTTTAACACCGATCCTTCGCATTAAATTTTCCGCCTGTAATACAAGAAAAAAATATATCACAGACAAATATTGGCTTCTCCTTGTAGGTCACGATAAGATAGAAATTTCCGGTTGACTTGGGACAAACCGTTTTTTCGGTCTTGGGTCTGCACTATTCATGTTTGTATTCCGGAGGTCAACTACTCTAAAATCGACACCCTTTTCCGGTAAACACGGGGCCATTTTGCTAATTTCTGTTAAATTTATAGCAGTCAGAACAACCACTTAATAAAAATTATTCTATCTGTTGATAGCTAGATCACAAGCCATTTCACAGTTCATTTTTTTTTAAAAAAAGAGGATAAAACATAATAAAGAAGCGACATGTAAAATCATGAAAAGCTTAACAAAATTTCATGTTAATCAAAGTGTATTTTCTTTCGTGCAAGGACAGCTTTGGAATAATAATGATAATACTAAATCGCTTTCGACAATGTACATAACGAATGATATATGAATGATATAGCCGTATAAATCGTATCATTTCCATATATGTTTACCCTAGACTCTGCAGTCGAAACGCATACCAACTCTACTCCGGAACTCTGAAACTGAATTGATTTATTTAGTAGGCAAATTTTATTCATTTGCTCTGCATTCACTTGGTAAACTTGGCTTACGATTTGGTGCCAGTCTCTGCCTGTTACGACATAATACTATGAATAACGTGGATGGATTTCACTTTGATCATTGTTTCTCGCTGATTCCTACATAGTCCCACAGGACCCTTTCTATCTGGAACTAGTGTCTTACAGTGCGATTTTGTTTTCCTTTTTTTTTTTCTTTAGTTCCCAGTGATTGTGATAAGCGTGCATCCCGAAGCATTGCTGCATTCAAAATACGAAGGATGCATCGAGATTTTCCCGAATGCATCCTTGCTGCATCGAGAATTTTGCTTAAAAAAAAAAAAGACGTGTGGTCGTGTGACTTCTGTAAGTGCACGCGAAGTTTTGCAACTTCTCATAGCGCAGATAAAATACCTGTGAGTCATCCGTAAAGGCTATCCCGACACGTTATCCTTTGTACTCAGGCAACCATCCCTACAAAAGTTATTGAGTTAATGTGTTTTTTTAGGCCTTTTGAAGTTAGGATGAGGGGATGCATCGGAAGTTAAGAAGAGGGGATGCATCGAAAATTTGGTCGATGCAGCACTGCTGCAAACACGATTTTGCATATCCAAATCATTGAGTTCTTGTTGCAGTTTTAGGGCCACATTCAAAGATTTGTTGACAAAACAAAAGCGAGCAAAGAACCATGAGAGCAAAATAAATTTGAATAGGCCAATTCGTACTTTCGGATCTTCACAATGCAGCAGTCGTTTCGACTGCAAATTTTTGGGATGAAGTATAAAGAAGTGATAACTGAAAGCGTTCGCTGAATGAGGAAACAGCATTTGCAGTGTTGCCACGCCCTTTCAAGCTAAAAGCAGGACGCTGTCCTGTCAAAGGCAGGACGATTTTTTCAAAAAAGCAAGACAAAAGCAGGACGCAATATTTTAGTTTAAAAAGTGAGTTAACTCGATATAACCACGTGTGGGCAGCGCCAGAACATGAAGGAAAACTGCATTTAATTCTGGAATTCAAAAATTAAAACTTTAATTACGATTTCCATGACGACGGGAATGCAAAGGTCAAAAACAGTAAAAATCGCTAACCATAAAAATTGCTTTGGTTTTTCGCCAAAATATTCGCCGATTTTTTGTCAATCACTAAACATTCATAGCCAGTTAGGTATTAATGATTACTACCGTTACTTAAAATTTCAAGACAGTAATACTATTTTACTGGGGCTAGTTCAGAATGATGGAATTTCGTTCTTTAGATTTTAGCTAAAATTTTCGCCAATTTTTGGCCAATCACCAAAAATTGTACCAGCACAGGTAGGTAGGAAGGTCTGCAAATTTTACGTAAAATTTCAAGACTTGGAGTATTTTCCAGGAGACCGTCCAGATTTTACCGAAAATTTCTTGCATTTTCGTCAATTTTTGGCGAATCGCCAAAACAAGTAACAGCCAGATAGACAGTAACGCCTCCTACCTTCATCTAAAATTTCAAGACAGTATGATTATGTTCCAGCAGTTAGCTAAGATTTTCCTGAAAAATTTTGGTTTTTTGCCAGAACTTTCGCCAGTTTTTGACCAATCACAAAAAAAGTAACAGCCAAATAGGTAGAAACACTTGCTATTCTCACTTAAAATTTCAAGACAGTAAGATTACTTTCCTAGAAGGAGCTAAGATTTTAAGACAAAATTTCGTTTTTCGCCAATATTTTTGCCAAATCGTCAAAAAAGGTATAGCCAGGTAGGTGGTAAGTCCTGCGACCTTACTTAAAATCTGAAGTCAGTAAGATTGTTTTCCAGCCGTTAGTTAAGATTTTACTTATATTTTTGATGTTTCGCCAAACTTTTCGGGTTTGTTTTGAGGAATCACCAATAAAAGTAACACCTGGCTCGGTAGTATCTCCTTTACTTTAAATTTCTACAGAGTAACACTATTTTCCAGCAGGTAGTTAAGATTTTACTTAATTTTGTTTTGGACAAAAATTGTGGCCAATCACCAAAAGAAGTAATGCCCAGGGAAGGAGTAACGCCTGCTACCTTCACTTAAAATTTCAAGACAGTAACATTACTTTCCTTGAAATAGTCAGGATTTTGTTTTTCGCCAATATTTTCGCTAATATTTGGCGAATCGCCACAAAGTTACAGCCACATAGGTGGTAACTTCTGCTACCTTCACTTTAAATTCCAACACAGCAAGACTATTTTTCAGCAGTTAGTTAAGATTTTACTAAATTTTTGTTACTTTCCGCCACAAGCTTCGCCAATGTTTGGTCAATCACCAAGAAAGTAATAGCCGGGTAGGTAGTACATCCGGCTACCTTCACTTTAAATGGCAACACAGTAAGACTATTTTCCAGCAGTTAGTTAAGATTTAACCTTTTTTTCGCCAAAATCTGCACCAATTTTTGGCCACTCACCAAAAAAATTAATAGCCAGGTAGGTAGTAACGCCTGGTACCTTCACTTAAAATTTCAAGACAGTAAGATTACTTTATTGGAAATTGTTAAGATGGTACGAAAATATTCGCCAATATTTTCGACAATTTTTGGCGAATCGCTAAAAGTTACAGCCAGGTAGGTGGTAACTCCTGCTACCTTCACTTTAAATTCAAACACGGCAAGACTATTTTTCAGCAGTAAGTAAAGATTTTACAGAAAATTTTCGTTAGTTATTGGCCAATCACCAAAAAAAGTAATAGCTAGGTAGCAGTAAAGCCTGCTAACTTATCTGAAACTTTTAAAACAGTAAGATTTATTTCCAAGAAGAAGTTAAGACTTTACGAAAAAAAATTGGTTTTTCGTTTGTCTTTTCGCCAATTTTTGGCGAATCGCCAAAAAGGTAATAGCCAGGTGAACAATTATGCGCCCTACCTTCCCCCAAATTTCAAGACATTCAGGCTAGAATCCTGTTAGAATATACGATTTTTCAATTTAAAAGCGTTCATTCGTACATACTTTCAACAACTGTTATAGCCCCTGCTTCTGAAAGAAGCTGGGGCTAAAAAAGAGCAATAAAGAACGCTTGTGGAAAAAAGTACGTTTTGAGGCAAAAAAAAAAAAAAAGAACGATGCCACAATAAAGACTAAATCTTTAAAAAACGAACGCTCCGGCAACCCTGCTAATAGTCACATTTTGTACAAACACCGAAAAATCTAGGTAGAGGCGCCGAAGGCGCCAAAAAAATATGATCTTGAACTAAATAATGAATTATTCGGTTGTAAAAGCAGGACAAAGGCTGGACGAGATTTCACAATTTTGCTAAAAGCAGGACATTTGCCCTTTTTAGCTCAAAAGCAGGACAAAAGCAGGACGCTTTCCAAAAATGCGAAAAAAGCAGGACCGTGTGGCAACACTGCATTTGTGATTACAGGTTCATCTGCGATGTTCCTCTTATATGCCACGGTAGCATTGTACAGCTGACAGCCCAGTTATAATTTAACCGATTACGGTGTGCTGTTCAACGTGGACTTTGCCAGCCTAATTATCTTTGGAAAACGAAAGTAATTGAATTATCGCTCGTTTCATCATACGTTTAACAAATAAAATATATATCATCACCCTTTTCTTGGCATCTAATTTTTCTTTTCTCGTTGGATCTAATGCGTTTATCAACCATCTAAATGTGAAATAAGTAAAAACAGCTGATATGCTCAACCCAAGAAGTGTCGACAACAGTTTTATAACGACTTCGTGTCTACCCAAATTTTTTCCAGCGGGAACAAAAACAACATCAGAATTCATGTTTTGGCAATCTATGCTCCTGTCCAAACCAGGAAAGTAGCCCTGGATAACAGAAATGACGTTCTGTAATCCCATCTTACGATTCTTGCAGCTACATTATTTTACCTACAATAATTTTACGACAACACCTATGCGCATCACTCAATACATAGATCTCAAAAATCCGTAATATATATATATATATATATTTTTTTTTTTTTTTTGTCTTTTTCCGATACACAGACATAGTTTTAAATACAGACGTTTTAACAAGCTATCGCTGCAAAAGTTTCTCGGCGATTTTAAAATCTTTTTTTTTTTTCAATGCGCACAGGTGTTCATTAATTCGCATATGGAAATCAACCACACCACTGACCGGAAGTACATTTTAGAGTAGTCTTTTCAGCCAAGGCGTAATGTTTAACAAAAATCAATCAAGTGAAAAGAATGCGCATAAATTCAACTAGCTGCGCAATGTGTTGTAAGTATACTTGAAGAAGTTGCGGAACGAATTGTAATTGTTCCGTAAATTCTGCGTTTTGTGAAAAATGCGTTTCTTTGTTTATAAACAATAAAACGCTCTTTTCATAGTACGCATTTCTCACGCAGGGCTGTGGCTTGTTTACAAATCCATTCCAATGAATCATTTTGTTTCAAAATTTACGAAAGAGAAATTGCACCTAATTCCTTTTAAAGTGTAAAGTAGTATGAAAACAAGGGTTCTGGGTCACTGACAAGTAGTTAAGAAAATGATAGTAGTTAAAAAAAAAGAGAGTTCCGAAACACCCTGAGTAGTATGAAAAGAAGAGTTCTACCGCACTTTGTGACGTCATACTGTCTGGAAGTGACGTCATGTCTGGAAGTGACGTCATACTGTCTGGGCCGGAAGTGACGTCATAGGCGTGGTCATGGCAACGAAGTAAACATGCCGCCATTTTAACTGTGTAAAAAGTGAAAAATTAGGGATAACTTTCGTTGTACTTGGTCGATTTACATGAAAATTTCACTGTTTGATTCAGTTTTATATCTAGTTTTGTTATAAAGTGGTCACAGGCTATTTACACCGGTGGCTGTATGCATTTTTGTAACATGCCGCCATTTTAATTTTGTAAAAAGTGAAAAATTGAGATAACTTCCGTTATATTTGGTCGATTTACATGAAAATTTCACTGTTTGATTCAGTTTTATGTAACGTTTTAACATTAAGTAATAAAAGGCTATTTACGCCGATTGATGTATGCATAATGTGACATGCCGCCATTTTAACTTTGTAAAAAGTGAAAAAATGAGATAACTTTCGCTATAGTTGGTCGATTTGCATGAAACTTTCACTGTTTGGTTCAGTTTTATATCTAGTTTTTGTTATAATGTAGTCATGGGCTATTTGCGCAGCTGGCTGTATGCATAATTTGACGTTTGCCATTTTAACTTTTTAAAAAGTGGGAAAAGTGGGATAACTTCCGCTATAGTTGACGGATTTGCATGAAAATTTCACCGTTGGATTCAGTTTGATGTTTTCGTTTAAAGTAGTTTGTGCATAGGTGGGTTATTGGAATGGCGCGCGCCCCCCACCATTCAAACATGTGTTTGAATTATTTTACGTCAAACTATGGTTCAACAAGTTGTTTAGCAATTGTACAACAATTGTTTAACAAGCTGTTGTTCAACATGTTCAACATGTTGTTGAACATGTTCAACATGTTCAACATGTTCAACATGTTCAACAACATGGTTAACAAGTTGAACATGTTCAACATGTTCAACATGTTCAACAACATGTTCAACAAGTTGAACATGTTCAACATGTTCAACAACATGTTCAACATGTTCAACATGTTCAACATGTTCAACAACATGTTCAACAAGTTGAACATGTTCAACATGTTCAACATGTTGTTGCACAAGTTGAACATGTTCAACATGTTCAACATGTTCAACTTGTTCAACAACATGCTGTTTAACAAATTGTTCAACAAGTTGTAGTTCAAGCAAAGAAAAAACAAGACATATGTTGAATAGGTTTATTAATACATTTAAATACACTTAAATACACTTAAATATATACAGCTTAAATCTATAACAATATTATAACATTTATTGATTTACAAAGTCTTTATTATAATGTTTAGTCAAATAAGTCTATTTTTCTTCATCTGCTTCACTCTGTTCACTGGCATCCATATCACTTTCTTCGTCACTGCTTTCATCTTCCTCCTCCTCATCTAGAAGCTCTTCAAAGAATGCATCGTTTCTTCTTATAGCCGCCTTTAGTGCCTTTGAATACTCGTAATGTTTTTCATCAACAAAGTAATTGAAGTCTTCTAAAATGGTTTCATAATGTTCGTTTTGTTGTAGACGTTGGGCATATTTGAATAGTCTCATAAACAGTTGTTTAAGTCGACGCTTATAAATGGGTCGAAAGTCATCACTTGCTATGTCACGCGCATCTTCAAGCCCTTGTTCTTCATATTCTGAAACCTTTTCTTGAAATTTGGTATCATATTCATCGTAGACTTCTTGAACCATATCATACCAAACAGAGTCTGTTTCTGACTCACTTTCAGAGTCTGTTTCTGACTCACTTTCAGAGCTGCCGTCATTATCACCCTCAACACAATGTTCCATATGTTTGAACAAAGCTTCTTGACTGTTGTATAATGCACCAAATTCTGTACAAGCATGTGCATTCTTTTCAGTCATGTTGACGCTTTGACTTTCCATAGAAGACTCATCTAAAGTTTCAGTGATAGGTGGTTTTACAGGGTTTTCCACATCTATCTCCAATTCTTCTTCTTCTGAAGTGTGAGCATTCTTTAAGTGCCTTTTAAGACTTTGTGGCCAATTGTAAGATTTCAAACAAATGTTGCATTTATACATCCTTTCGGTTCAACATGCACTTTTCAAATGATGAAAAAGCCTTTAAACATAGCCTTATATACAACATGTTCAACAACATGTTCAACAACATGTTCAACAACATGTTCAACAACATGTTCAACAACATGTTCAACAACATGTTGAACATGTTCAACATGTTGTTCAACAAGTTGTATATAAGGCTATGTTTAAAGGCTTTTTCATCATTTGAAAAGTGCATGTTGAACCGAAAGGATGTATAAATGCAACATTTGTTTGAAATCTTACAATTGGCCACAAAGTCTTAAAAGGCACTTAAAGAATGCTCACACTTCAGAAGAAGAAGAATTGGAGATAGATGTGGAAAACCCTGTAAAACCACCTATCACTGAAACTTTAGATGAGTCTTCTATGGAAAGTCAAAGCGTCAACATGACTGAAAAGAATGCACATGCTTGTACAGAATGTGGTGCATTATACAACAGTCAAGAAGCTTTGTTCAAACATATGGAACATTGTGTTGAGGGTGATAATGACGGCAGCTCTGAAAGTGAGTCAGAAACAGACTCTGAAAGTGAGTCAGAAACAGACTCTGTTTGGTATGATATGGTTCAAGAAGTCTACGATGAATATGATACCAAATTTCAAGAAAAGGTTTCAGAATATGAAGAACAAGGGCTTGAAGATGCGCGTGACATAGCAAGTGATGACTTTCGACCCATTTATAAGCGTCGACTTAAACAACTGTTTATGAGACTATTCAAATATGCCCAACGTCTACAACAAAACGAACATTATGAAACCATTTTAGAAGACTTCAATTACTTTGTTGATGAAAAACATTACGAGTATTCAAAGGCACTAAAGGCGGCTATAAGAAGAAACGATGCATTCTTTGAAGAGCTTCTAGATGAGGAGGAGGAAGATGAAAGCAGTGACGAAGAAAGTGATATGGATGCCAGTGAACAGAGTGAAGCAGATGAAGAAAAATAGACTTATTTGACTAAACATTATAATAAAGACTTTGTAAATCAATAAATGTTATAATATTGTTATAGATTTAAGCTGTATATATTTAAGTGTATTTAAGTGTATTTAAGTGTATTTAAATGTATTAATAAACCTATTCAACATATGTCTTGTTTTTTCTTTGCTTGAACTACAACTTGTTGAACAATTTGTTAAACAGCATGTTGTTGAACAAGTTGAACATGTTGAACATGTTGAACATGTTGAACATGTTCAACTTGTGCAACAACATGTTGAACATGTTGAACATGTTCAACTTGTTGAACATGTTGTTGAACATGTTGAACATGTTGAACATGTTGAACATGTTGTTGAACATGTTGAACATGTTCAACTTGTTGAACATGTTGTTGAACATGTTGAACATGTTGAACATGTTCAACTTGTTAACCATGTTGTTGAACATGTTGAACATGTTGAACATGTTGAACATGTTCAACAACATGTTGAACATGTTGAACAACAGCTTGTTAAACAATTGTTGTACAATTGCTAAACAACTTGTTGAACCATAGTTTGACGTAAAAATAATTCAAACACATGTTTGAATGGTGGGGGGCGCGCGCCATTCCAATAACCCACCTATGCACAAACTACTTTAAACGAAAACATCAAACTGAATCCAACGGTGAAATTTTCATGCAAATCCGTCAACTATAGCGGAAGTTATCCCACTTTTCCCACTTTTTAAAAAGTTAAAATGGCAAACGTCAAATTATGCATACAGCCAGCTGCGCAAATAGCCCATGACTACATTATAACAAAAACTAGATATAAAACTGAACCAAACAGTGAAAGTTTCATGCAAATCGACCAACTATAGCGAAAGTTATCTCATTTTTTCACTTTTTACAAAGTTAAAATGGCGGCATGTCACATTATGCATACATCAATCGGCGTAAATAGCCTTTTATTACTTAATGTTAAAACGTTACATAAAACTGAATCAAACAGTGAAATTTTCATGTAAATCGACCAAATATAACGGAAGTTATCTCAATTTTTCACTTTTTACAAAATTAAAATGGCGGCATGTTACAAAAATGCATACAGCCACCGGTGTAAATAGCCTGTGACCACTTTATAACAAAACTAGATATAAAACTGAATCAAACAGTGAAATTTTCATGTAAATCGACCAAGTACAACGAAAGTTATCCCTAATTTTTCACTTTTTACACAGTTAAAATGGCGGCATGTTTACTTCGTTGCCATGACCACGCCTATGACGTCACTTCCGGCCCAGACAGTATGACGTCACTTCCAGACATGACGTCACTTCCAGACAGTATGACGTCACAAAGTGCGGTAGAACTCTTCTTTTCATACTACTCAGGGTGTTTCGGAACTCTCTTTTTTTTTAACTACTATCATTTTCTTAACTACTTGTCAGTGACCCAGAACCCTTGTTTTCATACTACTGTGTAAAAAAGGCAGTTGAAAAAAGCAGGTACATTATAACTATAAATGTGTTTATTAGGAAAACCCTAAGTAAATATTGTTTAAAAAATAACAAATAAATAAGTAAATAACATTTAACAACAAATTATATTTGAAAGTATTATTTTAAGTATAAAAATCGAAATTTCCGGGAATCTGGTGGCAGGTTTCGGACCTTTTGGTGTACTGGTACATTTCAGAAACACTGTTTTAATACCTAGTCATGCTCTACATGGTGCTAATGACTAGGTGACTATGTTGGTACTACGCTCGATTTAAAAAATTCTTACACTTTTACCAAAACGCTGTTTTCACACCCATGAAAAGTGCGTTTCAGACCTTTTGGTGTACAGGTACATTTCAGAAACGCTGTTTTTATGTCTAGTCATGTTCTACATGTTGCTATTGAATAGGTGAATATGTTGATACTACGCTGGATTTAAAAAATTCCTTCATTTTTACCGAAACGCTGTTTTCACGAATTATGAAAAATGCGTTTCGGACCTTTTCGTGTACTGGTACATTTCAGAAACGCTGTTTTTATGTCTAGTCATATTCTACATGTTGCTATTGACTAAGTGATTATGTTGGTACTACGCTGGATTTAAAAAATTCCTTCATTTTTACCGAAACGCTGTTTTCACGAACTATGAAAAATGCGTTTCGGACCTTTTGGTGTACTGGTACATTTTAGAAACGCTGTTTTTATGTCTAGTAATGTTCTACATGTTGCTATTGACTAGGTGACTATGTTGGTACTACGCTGGATTTAAAAAATTCCTTCATTTTTACCGAAACGCTGTTTTCACGAACAATGAAAAATGCGTTTCGGACCTTTTGGTGTATTGGTACATTTCAGAAACGCTGTTTTTATGTCTAGTCATATTCTACATGTTGCTATTGACTAGGTGACTATGTTGGTACTACGCTGGATTTAAAAAAATTCCTTCTTTTTTACCGAAACGCTGTTTTCATAACCTATGAAAAATGCGTTTCGGACCTTTTGGTGTACTGGTACATTTCAGAAACGCTGTTTTTATGTCTAGTCATATTCTACATGTTGCTATTGAATAGGTGACTATGTTGGTACTACGCTGGATTTTCAAAATTCCTTCATTTTTACCGAAACGCTGTTTTCACGAACTATGAAAAATGCGTTTCTGACCCTTTCGTCTACTGGTACATTTCAGAAACGCTGTTTTTATGTCTAGTAATGTTCTACATGTTGCTATTGACTAAGTGATTATGATACTACTGCTATGAATTTAAAAAATTCCTTCATTTTTACCGAAACGCTGTTTTCACGAACTATGAAAAATGCGTTTCGGACCTTTTAGTGTATTGGTACATTTCAGGAAAGGCTGTTTTTATGTCTAGTAATATTCTACATGTTGCTACTGACTAGGTGACTATGTTGGTACTACGCTGGATTTAAAAAATTCCTTCATTTTTACCGAAACGCTGTTTTCACGAACTATGAAAATTGCGTTTCGGACCTTTTGGTGTACTGGTACATTTCAGAAACACTGTTTTTATGTCTAGTAATGTTCTACATGTTGCTATTGACTAGGTGACTATGTTGGTACTACGCTGGATTTAAAAAATTCCTTCATTTTTACCGAAACGCTGTTTTCACGAACTATGAAAAATGCGTTTCGGACCTTTTCGTGTATTGGTACATTTCAGAAACGCTGTTTTTATGTCTAGTCATATTCCTCATGTTGCTACTGACTAGGTGACTATGTTGGTACTACGCTGGATTTAAAAAATTCCTTCGTTTTTACCGAAACGCTGTTTTTACAACCTGTTAAAAGTTCCAAGTGTGAAATATTAACTGATAATCAATATGGATTTCGTACGGGCAAATCCACCTCTTTGGCATTGTTAGAATTTTTAGAGGAGTTAACATCTGGAACCGATAAAAAATTAACCACTATAGGAGTATTTATAGATTTAAAAAAAGCGTTTGATACTATAGATCATAGTTTATTGCTACAAAAGTTAGAATTTTATGGTATTAGAGGTATTGCAAGGAGCTAGTTAAATAGCTATCTCTCCCATAGACAACATTATGTTCAAATTGAAGAATCTATTTCTAGTATGTTGCAAGTTCTGTGTGGGGTACCCCAATTTTCCATTTTAGAACCAAAATTATTTATTATTTATATTAATGATATCATAAATGTTTCAAAAGTCTTAAAATTTATACTATTCGCAGATGACACTAACATTTTTTATGCAGGTAATTACACTAAGTATATGTGTGAGGTTATAAGTGGTGATTTTTAAAAATAAATAGGTGGTTCCATTTGAATAACCTTTTTTTAAATGTTTCCCAAACCAATTTTATTGTATTTAGTCATTGTAAATAAAAAAACAACCTGATTTTCTCCATAGGTAGGGAAAAAATATCCCAGGTTCAGTCAACTAAATTTCTCGGAGTGATTATAGATGAAAAACTAAATTGGAAAGAACAAATTAGTAAAGTCAGGATAAATTAGCTAAGTGTGTTTAAATTATGTATAAATTAGGTTATGTGGTCAACGCTGATGCTCTTCTTTTGATATATTGTTCTCTATTTCTACCATATTTGTCATATTGTGCAGAGATCTGGGGAAACACTTAAGCTACAAATACAAAATCTATTTACGGATTGCAGAAACCAGCCGTGAAAATTGCAAATGGTGTGGGACTGTATGAACATTATAATACGGTATTTTATAATTCTTTGCTTCTAAAATTTTATGATATTGTAAATTTCAAAACTCTGATCATTATGTTCAAGGCATATATATGTGCCCTACCAAATGCAGTCCAACGGTTGTTCAAGATTGTAAATAGTGAGCGGGCAACAAGGCAACAGGGAAACTTTATGGTGTTGTATTCAAGAACTAACCGTAAAAAAACATTGTATAAGTATTAGAGGAGTTAATCTTTGGAATTCCTTACCCCAAGACCTTAAATATCTACCAAATTTAGCCTCCTTCAAAGCAAAATTGAAAATGCATTTTATTTCTGGCTATGCATAACTCAATACGTAAACTACTCTACATTAACTATTTTGCCATGCTCAAAACTAAGCGTTGATAAATCAAATTGTAAATCTGTACATATGATTACTTATAGCTATCAAATTTCTCAAATTCGTGAACTGAATAAACCCACAAGAGTGTAATTGTACAGTATGCTAAAATGCAAATCGACGATTGCCTCTGTTCTATATTTTTCAGCTATTATGTGTTCTTTATTGTCTCATGGTCATTGTATTGTTTACTCTAAAATTACTGTCAATACTGAAGTGGTTGTATGGAACTTATTCTGAAAAAATTGTAAAGGGCAAGCGAGGAGTAAGCTGTTAGCTTTTGCTTGTTCCCTTTCCAAACTGTCAATATATTTTATAGTTACTTAAGCCATTGTTTTGTACTGTATTGTCTTTCATTGTACATTTGGAAATAAACGTTGAAAATGGAAAAAAAATTACTCCAAAAATTGCTGAAATATTTGTAATATGTGGAGGTTCAGGAAATTCAATTAAATCAAAAATGGCATTTAACCAAAGTTGGGTATTCGGGCAACCAAACAAAGAATGCGGCATCATATCTCTTGCTCCTGAGTTGCTATAGCAACAGATTTCATGTTCTTTGATTCTCCATTTGTACAAGTTTACCCCACAGCTTACTATGTTGTGTATAATTTTGAACTGTAATGCGAGTAGTTTTGGCTCGTTTACAGAAGTGCCGACACGTGGTAAACTGTTATAAAAGAGATCTTTCGGTATATTTTCATCAATTGTCCATTTTTGAAGGGATGTAGGTGGCTTACATATTAAATTTATAAATTCCCAATAAAATGTTTACTTTTGGCTTTTGACAAATCTGTTTGCCGACCACTTTTAAGACGGAGTGTGGTACTATTAAAAGCTATACTTGGTCGTTGCTCTAACGGAGCATTGCTTATTATTGGAAAACGCTTCATCTGTGATTTAATTGAAGTTAAGACACCAAAATATCTCAAGAAATTTGTGCGTACTTCATATTTCGCGCAAAATTTTTCGTAGCTCATCCCAGAACCATCTTCTTTGGACAGCGTAATCTCTGCAGCGTTTTTGAGCAAGTTTTTATAAAACATGGGTAGACATGGCAATGACCCTGTGTTGTAGTTGCATCTTAACAAGAATAACCACCCATATTTTTAAAATACATATTGATTATGTCAGCCCATCCCTCATTGGATAAGATGCGCCATACCCGGGGCATTCTCAACGCTTTTGTATGCCAATTAACATTTATTGCTCTAAGTCCGGCTTTATGATGGTCGTTTATAAGCGTGGAATGTCTCACCTTTGGTGGCTTAGAGTTCCAGATGAATGAATCCAACAGTTTTTGAATGCTCTTTATGATGTCTTTATTTGAATCAACAATAGAAAGAGAGTGAATAAATTTAGATAAACCAAAAGTTTTTGCAATGAGAATTTTCCCACAAATACTAATTCCTCTTTGACTTTGCATATTTAAAACCTTCGAGAGAGAATGTGTCTTATTTTCATAGCTTAATCGTCTTTACTCTAATATGTTTCTGCCCACTTGAATCCCCAATAAATTGAATGAATCTTTCATTACTTTCATATTTAAAATACTTCCATTTTTGGTTTTCCATGAGCCCAGGTAGAAAATACAACATTTCTCTGTATTTAGTTTCAACCCCGAGAATTTGGAAAAATCCCTTATTGTTTCTATCAATATATATTGAAGGGAAACTTCTCACCATGCAGGTGCAATCATCAGTGAATTGTTTAATTTTTTTAACTTTGCTGCCGATGACAAGACCTTTAATGTTTCGGTTGCTACGAATGGTGTTACCCGTCATATCTACACACAAAATAAAAAGTGGGTTGGACAACGGACATCCTTGTCGCATTCCGAAATGTAATTTGAACCAGTCTGTGGTAAAGCCATTATTGCTTACGCAACTAAATATATTGTTATAACAACACTTTATCCAGAATATGAAATTTTCCCCAAAATGGAATTTTCGAACTACTAGCATTAAAAAATTCCACTCAACAGAATCAAAGGCTTTCTCAACATCAGGCTGCAGCAACACTGCTGGAAGGTTTTGGTTGTCATATAATTCAATGATATCTTCGACAAACCTAATGTTCTCCCCTATAAATCTACATTTAATGAATTCTGACTGGTTCGAGTGAATAAATGACGGGATGTGTTTTGCGATACGCTAAGCTAGGGCTTTTGTAAGGATTTTATAATGTGGATTTAATAGAGACACTGATCTCCAATTTTAACATTAGTTGATTGTCTTTTCCGGCTTTTTCTAACAGCGTGATTACCCCTCTCCGCTGTGAGAGTGAAAGTTCACCTTTGTCTCGCGCATAGTTTAAGCATTCGACAAGCTTTGGTCCTAGTTGTTGCCAAAATTAGAGATAAAACTCTACTGTAAGGCCGTCATATCCAGGAGATTTAGTTAGCTTGAAATGCCTTAAGACACTTTCAGGAAACGCAATTTTCATGGGAGGTGAAGAAAGCGCTATGGTAAAAACGAAGGAATTTTGATAATCCAGCGTAGTACCAACATAGTCACCTAGTCAATAGCAACATGTAGAACATGACTAAACATAAAAACAGCGTTTCTGAAATGTAGCAGTACACCAAAAGGTCCGAAACGCATTTTTCATAGTTCGTGAAAACAGCGTTTCGGTAAAAATGAAGGAATTTTGAAAATCCAGCGTAGTACCAACATAGTCACCTAGTCAATAGCAACATGTAGAACATGACTAGACATAAAAACAGCGTTTCTGAAATGTAGCAGCACACCAAAAGGTCCGAAACGCATTTTTCATAGTTCGTGAAAACAGCGTTTCGGTAAAAATGAAGGAATTTTGAAAATCCATACTATTGTTTAGATTTGAAACAGAATGCGGTTTTGATACAATGTTTATAAACAAATACACGCACTTTTCATGGTTTGATTGAAACGGTCTTTTCACGGGATGAATTGATTTCAAAACAAAACGCTTTTTTCATAATGGGGGTGTGAAAAACGCGTTTTTCATATGAAAACACGGTGTTTTTACGAAAACGCAAAATTCATGCAACAGTAATTATGCTGCTTTTATTTATTTGGCGGCCATTCAGTTCATGATGGGCGTACATTTATGAAGTTAACACCTTGTTCTATCACCAAAGCTTCTCATCTAATTCCATTTGTGTAGCCATAGATCAAAATTTTGTATGTTAACATTGAAGCCAAATGGATCATGTTCTTACTTAAAAATGTCAACAAAGTTAAAAATGTATTTAAAAAAATCATATATCGTAAATAAACCGAAACAACAACCAAAAATATGAGAATATCAAGAGTGCGCAAGTTCTGTCGCAAACACTTTTGAAAAAGATTCATGGATCGAAATCCACCTCATCCCAGCAAACATTAAGACGTCAGAAAGGCGTTAGGTCAACTTCGTGACCCGACGTTTTCGACGTCGGACTCATATACCAGTTTTGGAAAATGTGAGATATTGCTAAACATACCCGTAAAAATTATTTTTACCTCAAAGACGCATGGTTTCGTTCAGCATCCGACATCTTTAGAATGTTTGCGAATTCTTAAGAATACCAACTGAAGTACAGTAGCCTTCATTTAAGTCAAAATCGGTTTACTCAAATTTTCGTTATATTCAAATTAATTTGAAAGTCTCGATACATTTTACTTATGTAAGTCTTTTAAATTCACCGCTTAAGTCAAATTTTTTAACTCAAAGTAATATTTTTGGAAACTCAATTTTTTTCCTTGTATTTTCACCAAAATAACACGGAAACGCATGGCCATATGGCTCAATGATTCGCATATGCAAACCCCTTTGTGTGGAATTAGCGTGGCTTTGTCTCTACACATCATGACACCGAGTAACCTAGCAACGGAGTACATATTCTTTGATAATGGTCTCCGCGGTTACGGAGTTAATCTGTGATGGTAATTCTACAACCTGAAGTGCAAGCAAAACACGCGGCTTGTTAACAATTGTTACGACGAATACAAGTGCAAATCTTTGATCTATAGCAGCACCTAGAGTGACACTAAGACAATGGGGATTTGCAACTGCGTCTTAAAACTCCGATAGTTAATGGATGTTTTATCATTGATGTTTTTACTTATATTTTACTGGTTCGAAATAGCGCTTTTTGGAGTACGCGCTCCTTCTCACTTTTGCAGTTAATATATGTGTGATGGAAAATGGAATCTAAAATGTTGTATATATATTTCAGGAGGTCGCTGTAAATAAAATATAAAAAAAGATTTTTCACTGTGTTATAAATATTAAGTATTAATGATAAAGTATATTTGTCACAGCCGAATGTTATTCATCATATAAAACAATCACCATGCCATAAAAACAACAAACACTTTATGCGAAACCACGATAGTTACGTGACATCTCGGTAGGGCCAATTTCGGATAACTCAAATTTCGGTTAACTCAAAGTATTTTGCTTGGTCCCGACCACTTTGACTTATCGAGAGTTTACTGTATTTAATTTCTTAATACTTATTTTTATGAGTAAAATATCTTGTAGACGTAGAAGTCTTTACTATGGGTTTTCCAATGTGTTAAACATTGTCTATCATGATCCATAATTTTAAAATTCTAAGGAACACAGAGCACCACATGGGTACCCTTAACATGTGACCTGTTGGTATGTTTACAAAGCAACCGACCAATCCGTATCGGTACAATTCCTGTCATGTGATCGAACCATACCCAACATATCGTTTGAGACGATCCTAGTGATGGCTTCTACGCCCGCAAGATATTTTACTCATAAAATGAGCATTAAGAAATTAAATACTTTAGTTTTAATTTCGAAAATGTCGGCTTGTAGATCACGAAGCTATTATGATGGGACACTCGAACTGGCGGTGGGAATTGAATTACCAATGCATAGGAACAGGTTGATACGCTGTCTACAAGACCTTATGTCGTAAAGAAGGCAGAAAAAAAGAACTAAATTCAATTTATCCTTTTAATTTTAGCGTTGGCTCACCACGTGCTGCCCATTCAGTACCAATTAGCAATATTCAGTTGGGTTTCACCACGAAGTGCTCATTGTGAAAAATATATAGCTCGATTATACCAACATTATCATACGAGCGAGTGGCCCCATTCCCCCTCTTTTCACAAAGAAAGGAGTGTAAGAAACCGATAGGTAGCTTAGTAAAGTGGATGCCGACCCGTCGCGGTAGCGTATTATACTATGTGCAACACCGCAGTGTCCAAAACAAGACCATGGTACAACTGTACTGCACCGGGTGGGTAAGAGACCAGTCACGTGATAGGCAAGTTGACATGCTGTCGCTGCGGATCCGCGCTTGAACCAAAGTCTATTTAGTGGCCTTCTTCTTCTTGTAAGGCTTCATTCCACCAGACTGCTGGGGAGTCCTGCAAGAAGGAGGACTATTATGAAACTCCGAATCAGCAGCAACAAACGGACAAAGACTATGCAAAATATTTAACGCATCAGTTGTGTATGCTTGCAAATAGTGCTTAATAAACGTGTTATGCGAAGCCCAACACCCAGCCGGTAAACATTTAGGCAAGTGCCTTTATCTTTAATTAAGAACCCAAAACGCAAGTATCTAACTGGAGGTCAAGCACAACTTCCACCAACACCAGGCATACCGGATAAGTTACCCAAAGAGTTAAACAGTTGGCAACTTCAGTGGAAGAGCTTTTGATGTACAATGTTGACTAAAGAAAAACGTGACTATCTGGTTAAAATAAGCTTTTCACCATCAAGTTCTGCTGCTCTCACTGGTGTAAACAATATATGGAATGAAATCAAGCAACAGGGTAAAGTAACACGTAAAGAATTAAAAGACTGCTTACCAATACAAGACAGTTTTACGTCTCACCGCCCTTAAGTAATAGTATCAGCAGTAGATCAACAGTATAATGATGAATATGCATAATTTGTGGTGTTTATAGATATATTTTCGCGTTAGGTGTGTACTCATACTTTAAAAATTCTACAAGGTAAAGAAATGGTGGCAGCTATGGAAACCGTGTTTGAAGAAACCATTCCAAAAAAAACGCTGATTAGAAGTGGACTACTGAAGTGTTTACAACATAAAAGACGGAGATATTCCTATAAAAGACTACAACAATGACCCAATTAGAGGACGCTTTTATAAACGAGAGATTCAGAAGGTGAACGTAGATGAAAGTAAATCATACCCTATTGAAAAAGTGATACGACAAAGAACGAGAAATGGGGAGAAGGAATACTTGGTCATATTTAAAGGAGGTTCAGACAATTTCAATGCATGGGTTAAAGACATACAAGATGCATAACAAGACCACAACTTTAAATTAATAATTCATTTAAGAGATTGACACCATGGGGCATCTATTCATATGCCCTACAGATTCTATTCATTACAACCCTTTAAGTGCTGCATGGGATTTTACAGTTGAGCTACCTGAATCTATTGATGGAGAAATGCAATTTGCCTTAGCCGATATTTCATATAACACAACTGACGAGCTGTAGGTGTTTTGTTATTTGGTAGAGCAAAGTTATACACGCAACTACACAGTGTCGCTGCTACGACATGTGTTTGCGCCTGGTCGATTTAAGCAACTGTATTTTATTAACGTAACAGTGAAACATATCAAGCGTCTACAAACATCTATCAGAACAAAAGATATGGAACTGCCTACCAGTGACAGTGGTCCAGTATATTGCACACTCATTTTTAAACCTATAAAAGAAGACTGGAGTTAATCACATTACTCAGCCCTTTAATAGTCAACATGCGAACATGTTTCTGGCAACACTGAATTCTGTTGATTTTTGCCAGTTTTTTCTATCATTTTTATATCCTTATCCTTAATGAATTCAGGCGGTACGCAGAAACTTTTCGGCAAACGTGTAAGTACGAATCCGCTTATATCCAAAACTGAAAGTGTTCGCTGAATGAAGAAACAGCATTTGCAGTGTTGCCACGCCCTTTCAAGCTAAAAGCAGGACGCTGTCCTGTCAAAGGCAGGACGATTTTTTCAAAAAAGCAAGACAAAAGCAGGACGCAATATTTTAGTTTAAAAAGTGACTTAACTCGATATAACCACGTATGGGGAGCGCCAGAACATGAAGGAAAACTGCATTTAATTCTGGAATTCAAAAATTAAAACTTTAATTACAATTTCCATGACGACGGGAATGCAAAGGTCAAATAAAAATTGCCATAAAAATTGCTATGGTTTTTCGCCAAAAAATTCGCCGATTTTTGCCAATCACTAAACATTCATAGCCAGTTAGGTAATAATGATTACTGCCGTTACTTAAAATTTCAAGACAGTAATACTATTTTACTGGGGCTAGTTCAGAATTATGGAATTTCGTTCTTTAGATTTTAGCCAAAATTTTCGCCAATTTTTGGCCAATCACTAAAAATTGTACCAGCACAGGTAGGTAGGAAGGTCCGCAAATTTTACGTAAAATTTCAAGACTTGGAGTATTTTCCAGGAGACCGTCCAAATTTTACCGAAAGTTTCTTGGATTTTCGTCAATTTTTGGCGAATCGCCAAAACAAGTAACAGCCAGATAGGCAGTAACGCCTCCTACCTTCATCTAAAATTTCAAGACAGTATGATTATGTTCCAGCAGTTAGCTAAGATTTTCCTGAAAAATTTTGGTTTTTTGCCAGAACTTTCGCCAGTTTTGACCAATCACAAAAACAAGTAACAGCCAGATAGGTAGAAACACTTGCTATTCTCACTTAAAATTTCAAGACAGTAAGATTATTTTTCTAGAAGGAGCTAAGATTTTAAGACAAAATTTCGTTTTTCGTCAATATTTTTGCCAAATCGTTAAAAAAAGGTATAGCCAGGTAGGTGGTAAGTCCTGCGACCTTACTTAAAATCTGAAGTCAGTAAGATTGTTTTCCAGCCATTAGTTAAGATTTTACTTATATTTTTGATGTTTCGCCAAAATTTTCGGGTATGTTTGGGGAATCACCAATAAAAGTAACACCTGGCTCGGTAGTATCTCCTTTACTTTAAATTTCTACAGAGTAACACTATTTTCCAGCAGGTAGTTAAGATTTTACTTAATTTTGTTTTGGACAAAAATTGTGGCCAATCACCAAAAGAAGTAATGCCCAGGGAAGGAGTAACGCCTGCTACCTTCGCTTAAAATTTCAAGACAGTAACATTACTTTCCTTGAAATAGTCAGGATTTTGTTTTTCGCCAATATTTTCGCTAATATTTGGCGAATCGCCACAAAGTTACAGCCACATAGGTGGTAACTTCTGCTACCTTCACTTTAAATTCCAACACAGCAAGACTATTTTTCAGCAGTTAGTTAAGATTTTACTAAATTTTTGTTACTTTCCGCCACAAGCTTCGCCAATGTTTGGTCAATCACCAAGAAAGTAATAGCCGGGTAGGTAGTACCTCCGGCTAGCTTCACTTTAAATGGCAACACAGTAAGACTATTTTCCAGCAGTTAGTTAAGATTTAACTTTTTTTTCGCCAAAATCTGCACCAATTTTTGGCCACTCACCAAAAAAATTAATAACCAGGTAGGTAGTAACGCCTGGTACCTTCACTTAAAATTTCAAGACAGTAAGATTACTTTCCTGGAAATTGTTAAGATGGTACGAAAATATTTTCGACAATATTTGGCGAATCGCTAAAAGTTACAGCCAGGTAGGTGGTAACTCCTGCTACCTTCACTTTAAATTCAAACACGGCAAGACTATTTTTCAGCAGTAAGTAAAGATTTTACAAAAAAAATTTCGTTAGTTATTGGCCAATCACCAAAAAAAGTAATAGTTAGGTAGTAGTAAAGCCTGCTAACTTATCTGAAACTTTCAAAACAGTAAGATTAATTTCCAAGAAGAAGTTAAGACTTTACGAAAAAAATTGGTTTTTCGTTTGTCTTTTCGCCAATTTTTGGCGAATCGCCAAAAAAGTAATAGCCAGGTGAACAATTATGCGCCCTACCTTCCCCCAAACTTCAAGACATTCAGGCTAGAATCCTGTTAGAATATACGATTTTTCAATTTAAAAGCGTTCATTCGTACATACTTTCAACAACTGTTATAGCCCCTGCTTCTGAAAGAAGCTGGGGCTAAAAAAGAGCAATAAAGAACGCTTGTGGAAAAAAGTACGTTTTGAGGCAAAAAAAGAAAAAAAAGAACGATGCCACAATAAAGACTAAATCTTTAAAAAACGAACGATCCGGCAACCCCGCTAATAGTCACATTTTGTACAAACACCGAAAAATCTAGGTAGAGGCGCCGAAGGCGCCAAAAAAATATGATCTTGAACTAAATAATGAATTATTCGGTTGTAAAAGCAGGACAAAGGCTGGACGAGATTTCACAATTTTGCTAAAAGCAGGACATTTGCCCTTTTTAGCTCAAAAGCAGGACGTTTTCCAAAAATGCGAAAAAAAAACAGGACGGTGTGGCAACACTGCATTTGTGATTACAGGTTCATCTGCGATGTTCCTATTATATGCCACGATAGCATTGTACAGCTGACAGCTCAGTTATAATTTAACCGATTACGGTATGCTGTTCAATGTGGACTTTGCCAGCCTAATAAGCCAATTCGCACTTTCGGATTTTTCCGGTGGCGGTGTTGTTTCGACTGAAAATGTTGGGGGTTCAATTATAAAGAAATGATAAGGGAAAAACATCAAAATTCTTATTTTCTTTCAATATGCACACTTTCGAATTTATAAAGCCATCATATGATCTTTTAAAAACTATTTTACATATTATTCCGTCCCTTTAATAACCAACATGTGACTATATTTCCGGCAAAATGGAATTTTGTTGATTTTTGCCGTTTTTTCCTATCATTTCTTTATATCCTTATCCCACCTGAATTCAGCCGAAACGCAAAAACTTTTCGGCAAACGTCAAAAGTGCGAATTGGCTTATTATCTTTGGAAAACGAAAGTAATTGAATTATCGCTCGTTTCATCATGCGTTTAACAAATAAAATATATAAAATCACCCTTTTCTTGGCATCTAATTTTTCTTTTCTCGTTGGATCTAATGCGTTTATCAACCATCTAAATGTGAAATAAGTAAAAACAGCTGATATGCTTAACCCAAGAAGTGTCGACAACAGTTTTATAACGACTTCGTGTCTACCCAAATTTTTTCCAGCGGGAACCAAAACAACATCAGAATTCATGTTTTGGCAATCTATGCTCCTGTCCAAACCAGGAAAGTAGCCCTGGATAACAGAAATGACGTTCTGTAATCCCATCTTAAAACCTTGAAAGACGATTCTTGCAGCTACATTATTTTACCTACAATAATTTTACGACAACACCTATGCGTATCACTCAATACATAGATCTCAAAAATCCGTATTTTTTTTTTTTTTTTTTTTTTTTTTGTTGTTGTTGTCTTTTTCTGATACACAGAGATAGTTTAAAATACAGACGTTTTAACAAGCTATCGCTGCAAAAGTTTCTCAGCGATTTTAAAATCTTTTTTTCAATGCGCACAGGTGTTTATTAATTCGCATATGGAAATCAACCACACCACTGACCGGAAGTACATTTTAGAGTAGTCTTTTCAGCCAAGGCGTAATGTTTGAAAAGTGAAACGAATGCGCATAAATTCAGCTAGCTGCGCAATGTGTTGTAAGTATACTTGAAGAAGTTGCGGAACGAATTGTAATTATGCTGCTTTTATTTATTTGGCGGTCATTCAGTTCATGGTGAGCGTACATTTATGAAGTTAACACCTTGTTCTATTACTAAAGCTTCTCATCTAATTCCATTTGTGTAACCATAGATCAAAATTTTGTATGTTAACACTGAAGCCAAATGGATCATGTTTTAACTTGAAAATGTCAACAAAGTTAAAATGTATTCAAAAAAATCATATATCGTAAATAAACCGAAACAACAACTAAAAATGTGAGAATATCAACAGTGC
This sequence comes from Protula sp. h YS-2021, assembly GCA_949752745.1. Classification (NCBI taxonomy): domain Eukaryota; kingdom Metazoa; phylum Annelida; class Polychaeta; order Sabellida; family Serpulidae; genus Protula; species Protula sp. h YS-2021. The sequence goes on from OX457028.1 coordinate 83,091,618, forward strand.
GCAAGTTCTTTCGCAAACACTTTTGAAAAAGATTCATGGATCGAAATCCACCTCATCCCAGCAAACATTAAGACGTCAGAAAGGCGTAAGGTCAACTTCGTGACCCGACGTTTTCGACGTCGGACTCATATACCAGTTTTGGAAAATGTGAGATATTGCTAAACATACCCGTAAAAATTATTTTTACCTCAAAGACGCATGGTTTCGTTCAGCATCCGACATCTTTAGAATGTTTGCGAATCCTTAAGAATACCAACTGAAGTACAGTAGCCTTCATTTAAGTCAAAATCGGTTTACTCAAATTTTCGTTTTACTCAAATTAATTTGAAAGTCTCGATACATTTTACTTATGTAAGTCTTTTAAATTCACCGCTTAAGTCAAATTTTTTAACTCAAAGTAATATTTTTGGAAACTCAATTTTTTTCCTTGTATTTTCACCAAAATAACACGGAAACGCATGGCCATATGGCTCAATGATTTTCATATGCAAACCCCTTTGTGTGGAATTAGTGTGGCTTTGTCTCTACACATCATGACACCGAGTAACCTAGCAACGGAGTACATATTCTTTGATAATGGTCTCCGCGGTTACGGAGTTAATCTGTGATGGTAATTCTACAACCTGAAGTGCAAGCAAAACACGCGGCTTGTTAACAATTGTTACGACGAATACAAGTGCAAATCTTTGATCTATAGCAGCACCTAGAGTGACACTAAGACAATGGGGATTTGGAACTGCGTCTTAAAACTCCGATAGTTAATGGATGTTTTATCATTGATGTTTTTACTTATATTTTACTGGTTCGAAATAGCGCTTTTTGGAGTACGCGCTCCTTCTCACTTTTGCAGTTAATATGTGTGTGATGGAAAATGGAATCTAAAATGTTGTATATATATTTCAGGAGGTCGCTGTAAATAAAATATAAAAAAAGATTTTTCACTGTGTTATAAATATTAAGTATTAATATGATAAAGTATATTTGTCACAGCCGAATGTTATTCATCATATAAAACAATCACCATGCCATAAAAACAACAAACACTTTATGCGAAACCACGATAGTTACGTGACCTCTCGGTAGGGCCAATTTCGGATAACTCAAATTTCGGTTAACTCAAAGTATTTTGCTTCGTCCCGACCACTTTGACTTATCGAGAGTTTACTGTATTTAATTTCTTAATACTTATTTTTATGAGTAAAATATCTTGTAGACGTAGAAGTCTTTACTATGGGTTTTCCAATGTGTTAAACATTGTCTATCATGATCCATAATTTTAAAATTCTAAGGAACACAGAGCACCACATGGGTACCCTTAGCAGGTGACCTGTTGGTATGTTTACAAAGCAACCGACCAATCCGTATCGGTGCAATTCCTGTCATGTGATCGAACCATACCCAACATATCGTTTGAGACGATCTGGGTGATGGCTTCTACACCCGAAAGATATTTTACTCCTAAAAATGAGTATTAAGAAATTAAATACTTCAGTTTTAATTTCGAAAATGTCGGCTTGTAGATCACGAAGCTATTATTATGGGACACTCGAACTGGCGGTGGGAATTGAATTACCAATGCATAGGAACAGGTTGATACGCTGTCTACAAGACCTTATGTCGTAAAGAAAGCAGAAAAAAGAACTAAATTCAATTTATCCTTTTAATTTTAGCGTTGGCTCACCACGTGCTGCCCATTCAGTACCAATTAACAATATTCAGTTGGGTTTCACCACGAAGTGTTCATTGTGAAAAATACATAGCTCGATTATACCAACATTATCATACGAGCGTGTGGCCCCATTCCCCCTCTTTTCATAAAGAAAGGAGTGTAAGAAACCGATAGGTAGCTTAGTAAAGTAGATGCCGACCCGTCGCGGTAGCGTATTATACTATGTGCAACACCGCAGTGTCCAAAACAAGACCATGGTACAACTGTACTGCACCGGGTGGGTAAGAGACCAGTCGCGTCATAGGCAAGTTGACATGCTGTCGCTGCGGATCCGCGCTTGACCCAAAGTCTGTTTAGTGGCCTTCTTCTTCTTGTAAGGCTTCATTCCACCAGACTGCTGGGGAGTCCTGCAAGAAGGAGGACTATTATGAAACACCGAATCAGCAGCAACAAACGGACCAAGACTATGCAAAATATTTACCGCATCAGTTGTGTATGCTTGCAAATAGTGCTTAATAAACGTGTTATGCGAAGCCCAACACCCAGCCGGTAAACATTTAGGCAAGTGCCTTTATCTTTAATTAAGAACCCAAAACGCAAGTATCTAACTAGAGGTCAAGCACAACTTCCACCAACACCAGGCATACCGGATAAGTTACTCAAAGAGTTAAACAGTTGGCAACTTCAGTGGAAGAGCTTTTGATGTACAATGTTGACTAAAGAAAAACGTGACTATCTGGTTAAAATAAGCTTTTCACCATCAAGTTCTGCTGCTCTCACTGGTGTAAACAATATATGGAATGAAATCAAGCAACAGGGTAAAGTAACACGTAAAGAATTAAAAGACTGCTTACCAATACAAGACAGTTTTACGTCTCACCGCCCTTAAGTAATAGTATCAGCAGTAGATCAACAGTATAATGATGAATATGCATAATTTGTGGTGTTTATAGATATATTTTCGCGTTAGGTGTGTACTCATACTTTAAAAATTCTACAAGGTAAAGAAATGGTGGCAGCTATGGAAACCGTGTTTGAAGAAACCATTCCAAAAAAGCGCTGATTAGAAGTGGACTACTGAAGTGTTTACAACATAAAAGACGGAGATATTCCTATAAAAGACTACAACAATGACCCAATTAGAGGATGTTTTTATAAACGAGAGATTCAGAAGGTGAGCGTAGATGAAAGTAAATCATACCCTATTGAAAAAGTGATACGACAAAGAACGAGAAATGGGGAGAAGGAATACTTGGTCATATTTAAAGGAGGTTCAGACAATTTTAATGCATGGGTTAAAGACATACAAGATGCATAACAAGACCACAGCTTTAAACTAATAATTCATTTAAGAGATTGACACCATGGGGCATCTATTCATATGCCCTACAGATTCTATTTATTGCAACCCTTCAAGTGCTGCATGGGATTTTACAGTTGAGCTACCTGAATCTATTGATGGAGAAATGCAATTTGCCTTAGCCGATATTTCATATAACACAACTGACGAGCTGTAGGTGTTTTGTGATTTGGTAGAGCAAAGTTATACACGCAACTATACAGTGTCGCTGCTACGACATGTGTTTGCGCCTGGTCGATTTAAGCAACTGTATTTTATTAACGTAACAGTGAAACATATCAAGCGTCTACAAATATCTATCAGAACAAAAGATATGGAACTGCCTACCAGTGACAGTGGTCCAGTATATTGCACACTCATTTTTAAACCTATAAAAGAAGACTGGAGTTAATCTTGTATAACATTTTGTAAGTTCATGCTCACCTATTTACATAGATTATGGATGTAGAGTAATGCAGAAACTTTTAATAAAACAGAGGAAGAATCCCCTATCAGTCTCACTTCTATAGAATGGACGATCATGTTCAACGTGGTGGCGGAAGTTCAGATATCACACTAGTCACACCAACTCAACAACAAGTAGAACAAGCTAAAATGGAACTAAAAAGAAAAATTAAAGACACCATAACGTTCAACAAAAAGCCTAGACTACAGTAAAAACAAAGAAAAACGCACAAAAACACAGAAGTGGAAGAAGCTAGTAAAAGTAAACATACTCAGTAAAGCGCCTAAGAAGAAAAAAAACAAATACGAAACATGAGAAAACAACAAAAACTAGGCAACCAGTACATAAGTGGTAATAAATAATATGCTACATAAATGCATACTTTCATTTGGTTAGTGGACACTGACGTGACAACATGGCTGCAATTAACACAGAGTTAACTTTATTTCAACTTGTTGCTACAGAGCAAGCAGTTGATGAAATAGACTGGATCAATTTTAGACCTACTGGTCAAATAAGTAAAACTGGGACAATTGAATTCCAAATTCCAGGCACCTCCAGCGAGTATGTAGACCTATCAAAGACACGTCTTCGCGGAAAGCATCAAATTTTAAAGACAGATGATACACCAGTAGATGCGGATCATGAAGTATGCTTAACAAATTTGGCTCTTCACTTGAATCGCCACTTCACATTTTATCTCCCAGCAAACAACAAACACGCGCCTGGTGTCGCAATTACAGACAAACTATTCAAGAATGAAGACAGCTTCCGACTATTCACAGCAGATGAAACTGCATTCCAAGCGGTGATAACAGGTGCTCTTTTAAAATTGCATCACGTAAAAGTGAATCCTAGCGTAGTCATAGCGCACAATGAAAGTTTAAAAGCGAGAACCTGCTATCTATCCATTTTGGAAAAGTGATATTAGAGCATTCAGTATTGCTAGCGATTAGTACAAATGGTCACCAGATAATATTTTACATGGCCAAATTCCTTCAAAAGTTATAGTAGCTTTGACCTCAAGTGAAGCATACTCTGGAAACCAAAAATCCCTTCAATTTCCACTACTTTGACCTGCACTTTTTGGAACTGACGGTCCACGATTCGGAAATCCCCTCTGTGGCATTTCAACCGCAATACAAAAAACACCCAACAGAGACAGGCACGTATTTAGACAAAGGGTTTACAAACGAGTATCTCACTTTCTACCCGCAACTACAAGCAAATTGAATACTTCGATCAGATTATCCTGGAGACTATGTTATTCATGTGTTTGATGTAAAATCACAAGCAAAACACGGTCTCTTCAACAAGACAGCAACTGGACATACAAGGATAAGTGCAAGATCCTATTTCAAACCAAGTAATCATTGGACTGCATTGTATATTGACAGAGTGTGTGAACATTTCGATTCTGCAGGATATCCACCAAGCATATAATTCGAACGGTTTTTAATTATAAACAGACCTAGTTATATTTACAAGAACAGACTGGTGCAAGCATTTCATACCCAATCATGTCGATTATTTCGTCTATTTTATCTATATATTCGATGTAGAGGTTATAAATTTTATAATATTCTTCATGTGTTTAAAGTTAATGATGCCTTTTTTCAACGATTTGCATAGAGATCAGACTAAACCTTACGTAAATAAATTTTCAAACTAAGACTCACAGTTTTTTAAAATAACTATAACATTATGCATACTATACAGCCAAGCATAAACCACCCTCTCTATACTACTGACCAATCAGTAACAAAACAACATATATCCTAAATGATGCGAATTGACTAATGTTTCTTTGTTTGTTTTCTAGCCCATCGGCATATAGCCCTCTAATACAGAATATAAAGTTGTGCTTCAGCCTTCTTCCTACTAGTACGCACATATACATACATATAAATACGAAGACAAATTTGTAGATGGGAATAATTTTGTTTTTTATGATATTGTTAAAGATTAGACAATAACATTATCAGTGTCGCAGATTGCGTTATTGAAACGGTGGAAGTCTGATCTTACACAAGGTGTGCAAGCACTACAGCTGTAAACTATTCTTTTCCCTGGGTGGAAATGTGTTTGCTAGCGTGGGGTCGCCTTATTATCTGGTAGAGATACGAAAGCGGAAGAAATATTCAACATTCAGATACCACTATCCAGCACGGAAGGGTATTGCACTGAGCAAGAACAACTGGGATCACTTTGGAATAACGTTACAAAAATAAAAGAAACGTAACCCGATGTGCAGAACGCAAAACCGTGATTCTTAAACGATGACCATGCAAATGTTCTTGGCGCAGTTGAGTGCTGAATGTAATCCACCAGCAATAGATGAATGATGCCCCATGGGTGACAGTGCCATAATTCCGTTTGCAGGATATATGAATGTACTTTCGAGCATGTATAAAACTAAACTTGAAAAATATGGATATACATTTAACTCAAGTGAAGCTTTATCTCAGTGTGAGAAAGCGGTGTTACATAAGAAACACGATACACGATAATGTAGCTGCAAGGATTGTCTTTCAAGGTTTATTTAAGATGGGATTACAGAACGTCATTTCTGTTATCCAGGGCTACTTTCCTGGTTTAAACCGGAGCATAGATTGCCAAAGCATGAATTCTGATGTTGTTTTGTTTCCCGCAGAAAAAAATTGAGTAGACACGAAGTCATTATAAAACTGTTATCGACACTTCTTGGGTTACGCATATCTGCTGTGTTTACTTGTTTCACATTTAGATGGTTGATAAACGCATTAGATCCAACGAGAAAAGAAAAATTAGATGCCAAGAAAAGGGTGATTTTATATATTTTATTTGTTAAACGCATGATGAAACGAGCGATAATTCAATTACTCTCGTTTTCCAAAGATAATTAGGCTGGCAAAATCCACATTAAACAGCACACCGTAATCGGTTAAATTATAACTGTGCTGTCAGCTGTAGAATGCCATCGTGGTATATAATAGGAACATCGCAGATGAACCTGTAATATCCTGCAATCACAAATACTGTTTCCTCATTCAGCGAACACTTTCAGTTTTGGATATAAGCGGATTCGTACTTACACGTTTGCCGAAAAGTTTCTGCATACCACAAAAACCATCAGAATTTACTTTTGCCTAAAATATATTCACATGTTGACTATTAAAGGGATGAATAATGTGTAAAATAGTTTTTAAAAGATTATATGATGGCTTTGTAAATTTGAAAGTGTACATGTTGAAAGAAAATTAGAATTTTGATGTTTTTCCCTTATCACCTCTTTGTACTTTATCCCAAAAATTTGCAACAGAAACAACTGCTGCATCGTGAAGATCCGAAAGTACGAATTGGCCTATTCAAATTTATTTTGCTCTCATGGTTCTTTACTCGCTTTTGTTTCTCAACAAATCTTTGAATGCGGCCCTAAAACTGCAACAAGAACTAAAGAAAAAAAGGAAAACAAGATCGCACTGTAAGACACTAGTTCCAGATAGAAAGGGTCCTGTGGGACTATGTAGGAATCATCGGGAAACAATGATCAAATTGAAATCCATCCAGCACGTTATTCATAGTATTATGTCGTAATGGGCACAGACTGGCACCAAATCGTAAGCCAAGTTTACCAATTGACTGCAGAGCAAATGAATAAAATTTGCCTACTAAATAAATCAATTCAGTTTCAGAGTTTCGGAGTAGAGTTGGTATGCGTTTCGACTGCAGAATCTGGGGTAAACATATATGGAAATGATACGCTTTATACGGCTATATAATTCATATATCATTCGTTATGTACATTGTCGAAAGCGATTTAGCATATCATTATTATTCCATTATTATGTCCTTGCACGAAAGACACTACACTTTGATTAACATGAAATTTTGTTAAGCTTTTCATGATTTTGCATGTCGCTTCTTTATTATGTTTTATCCTCTTTTTTAAATAAAACGGCAAATATTTCGGGATCTCCGAAACTGTGAAATGGCTTGTGATCTAGCTATCAACAGATAGAATAATTTTGTATTAAGTGGCTGTTCTGACTTGAACAACTGCTATAAATTTAACCGAAATTAGCTTATTTTCCCGTCTAAACATTTGCTGTTCGATTCACAAAATGGCCCCGTGTTTGCCGAAAAAGGGTGTTGACCTCCGGAATACAAACATGAATAGTGCAGACCCAAGACCGAAAAAAGAGTTTGTCCCAAGTCAACCAGAAGTTTCTATTTTATCGTGACCTACAAGGGGAAGCCAATATATGTCTGTGAGGTCCAGTATTTGTTTTTTGTTGTTTTTTTGTATTGCAGACGGAAAATTTAATGCGAAGGATTAAAGATTTAAAGGTTGGTATTTCTTTGCGTTGTTCTTGTAAGTTTCCGAATATGGTTATCATGTAGTGACCTTTTAACGTGTTGAATTCATGGGAAGGGGGAGGGTGGAAACAAAAAAGCACGTTTCTTTGTTAAGTTTTGAACTATTTTTTGTGTGGCGTTGGACTTAGCGATTCCTACTCCCCCTTTCCCGATATTCCCGTGCCGTAGGCGGAGATTGGCGGCCTGCAAGAAGCCATTGGTTTGCATATATTTGCATATATTTGCAAGTGTGTTTTCAGCTGTCTGAGTACGAGTTATTTATGGTGTCGGATCTGGTGAGTCCGCTAGATATCTCCGTGTCGTAGGCGGAGATCGGCGGCCTGCTGGAGACCATCGATGAGATCAAAGAAACTGCGATATTGCCGTTCAGTATGCTAGACTTGTTCTCCTACTAGTCACTTCTGTCTGCCCCAAAAGGTTCGGTGTAAAAAAATTCTTACATGTTATTTTGTGTTTAGCTAGTTGTTTTCTCCGCCCTGAAAAAGTACGGTGTTGAAAAAGAAACAGAAAAATTCAAAATGAGAAAGTTTTTTGGCAAAACGGAAGAAAACACGCTTGTATGTTAGTTTATATGGCCGGAAAAGTTGTCGCCAGGTGATTATTTGATAACATGTGACGACGTTTATTTAAATTTATACCTTATCTCTGCATACATACATATCCTTATGTAATCAAACTCGGACATCTTGTGTGTATTTCAGTTTCTGAACTTTTTATAGAAAAAAGAGAAAATAGTGTGAATTTGGCTGTTGTCCATCGCAAACAAAGGCGCGTTGGCACGAAATCGTGACAAAAGGATAATACTTGAAAATACTGAAAAAACTGGAAAAATCCTTAACCAGACTAAAAACAAAAAGGCAGTAGTAAGAAAACCAGGGTTAGGAAAAAGACGGCCTTTTCGACATTTGACCGGGCCAGTGATTTTTTTCTGGATTTGCCCGCCTTTTTCTGGTCAAATTCGGTCAAATCTACCCTTTTCTAATCAATTCTCAGGCCTTCAAACGTTCCCCAGTTGACATGTAAGCACGTACTCCATATCAGTGAACGGATAGCTTTTAGGTATTGAAGACAACCATAACGAGTACTTATTTACAACCGTAGTCAGCAGAATCGAGTTCTGTTATACAAACCAGATACTTGTGCTCTGCTGTTTCACTCAATTGCATTTTAATCGCTATTTGTCTGGAGTATGTCGGCTTAAGACATCGCGCAGCATGTTTTATGTAAACAAGTGTTTTCTCTTTTCCCCCTCAAGCATCATATTAATGACTATGCTATTGTTTTTCTGGGTAAAGACCTTTAACCCCTTTCAAGGATGCATTCTTAGAAATATGTTACATGGCGTTAAGTGTAGTCCTAGAACATGTAATATAACTCTGGACCATGCATTTTTAACATTGTCAACGTAAATAACTGAACAAACTTTCTTGCTACATTTCAAGGTTATGTTTACAAATTGTTAACAAGGAAAGCACTTGGACATTGAACATTATGAATTTAATGGTTGTACGATTGACATTACCATCCCACAACAGTAAGTCTCCTTGTTTAAATAATGTGAGGTTCAAACATCTGTATTAACACATGCGTCAAACGGTGAAAGCCAGTACCAACATGAAGGATAAAAATAAACTTTTAAATTAATGTATCTTTTCGAGTGTCACCTTAACGATATATAAAGCTGACTTTTATTTATCGTGAAACTGTTTCAAAACCATTTACGCTTGAAACGTGTAAAACTTTTACAAAGATTATATCTCTATAGTCATTACAAATTTAGTAAAGCAAACTTTTTAAATAATCTGCGGTCATTACAAGTTTACATGAACATTTAGTCGCACGTATTTATTTACGGCTTATAGAATTTGCGTTTTAAAATGGATAAAGGTGTAACTTTTATAAAACAAGCGGTTACAGAAGAAAACAAGGAACATGGCATTAAATTAATTTAACCTTCATTAAGTTAATCCAACACCGAGATTTGTTTCGAGAAAAATTTAACATATTTGCACATCAATGTAGACGAGACGTCTCACACGATTTGTCTAACAATTTAACAACTGTACACTGTGAAAGTGCAGATACGGATAAGAAGTATTTGAAAAGCGTGATGCATTTGACCAACTATATGAAGATTCCGTAACATCTCATCTATGCGGCGTAATCGAAGAGATCGTTATCACGGGATTCTAAATCACTGTGTAGTCATATGAATGTCATAATGCACAAAACAGTCAGTAACTCTTTACCAGATCACGAAAACGCAAAAGAACTTGCTGATGATTTCAACGCGTTCTTTCAAAACAAAGTCAACAAGTTACGTCAAAATTTTGACGATGATGTCGAGTCTGCGATGGAGCATGATGTTGATGTCCATGGACAAACTTTATCTGAGTTTAGATTATTATCCGAGGAGGAAGTTCAAAGTATCACATGCTCCAAGTGCAAATCGTGTGAGTTGGATCTTCTACCTGCTTTATTGTTCAGTGAGTGTATTGATGACTTGTTACCTGTTATAACAAGATTCGTGAATTTGTTATTGATGACTGGACAGTTTCCGGAGGAACATAAACTCGCTATCATTCGACCCTTATTGAAGAAACCAAACTTGGACACGCATTTACGTAACTATCGGCCTGTATCAAATCTTTCGTTCCCAAGTAAAGTTACTGAAGAGGCAGCTGGTAGACAGTTATCGACTCACTTAGCTACTAATTGCCTCAACCAACCATATCAGTTTGCTTATAGACAATATCACAGCACAGAAACTGCCCTTATTACAGTGCTTGATGATATTTTGTCTGGGCTTGACAATCCAGATTCCGCCTTTGCCGTTACGATGCTCGACATGTCCTACCTAAGCGACAGAAGTGTTTGTGTGTCAGTAGGGAAGACCTCTTCGGATAAACTCTATTTGGACTGTTCGCTGCCGCAAGGATCCAAATTATTACCAAAGCTGTATTCTGGTTATACTCAGCCTTTGGGCAACTTGCTTCAGCTGCAATTACTCTTGTTACACTGTTACGCAGATGACATTGGGCTTTCTAAGTATCTGTCTCTGACAGTCCCTGATAGTCAGTATGAAACTATCTCGGACTTGTGTAAAGGTATTTTGGCAATAGAGAAGTGGACTACAGTCAACAAATTAAAACTCAAATCAGATAAAACAAAATTTATGATTATTTGTAGTGGTAGAAATAGGTCAAAAAAGAAGTGTGTAAACTGGACTTGGGTCACAGTATTGTCAGATCCTCAAAGTCTATCAAAAGCCTTGGAATGACTCTTGACGATTCATTGTGCATGGACGTCCATGTGAACAATGTGTGTAAAACCTGTATGTATTACATTAACTGGATGCGCAAAATACGTCTTACCATATATGCAAAATACGTCTTAACATTGATGCAACCAAGTCCCTTGTCCAAGCCTACGTGGTCTCTAGACTTGATTATTGTAATTCTGTGCTAATTTCCCTACCCAAGTGTTTGATTCAACGCTTGCAGCGCGTTATGAACATTGCAGCCCGCCTTGCGTTGCAGAGGAAGCGGGACTGTAGTATTTCAGTGGCACTTGCAGAGCTACACTGGCTTATGGTCGAAGACAGGATAAAGTTTAAAGTTTTGTGTACAGTTCGGAAAGCTCTACATGGTAAGGCACTGGGCTATATTTGTAATAAGCTTGTGTTGTATTGCCCCAAACGGAATCTAAGATCAACCGAATCCATGTACCTGTGTGTGCCAAAGTCCAGGACACGTTACGGTGACAGAACATTCAGTCATGCAGCTCCTGTCTTGTGTAATGCTCTGTCTCCTCGCATTAGAACTCAACCAAATTTAGCAATGTTCAAACATCACTTGAAGACATATTTATTCAAGAATGCTTGTTTCAGTTAACGATAAAGTTGTTTGTTTTAGGGACACTCATGACTGTAATAATTTTAACTGTGATGTATTGGTTTGTGCTATGTTATTATTTCTAAGATTATGGTTGACATTAGTTATTATTGTAGCTCATAGCAGCTTGCTGAATATGCGCAATATAAATGACTCTTTGATATGATGATATGATATGATATGATATGGTTTGGATGAAGTGCGCTTATATTTATCGACTTCGAAAGAATGGATAATAATTTTTTAGTGGGGTCAGGTAAGATCTTTTATCTAAACGAGTTTTAATTTTATTAATATAAAACCAATGTAAAATGCTAAAAATCCACTTAAAGTTTTGTGATGTCATAAGTTTTGAATATGTAGAATATCATTAAGATTCATTTTCTTTTAATTTGGAATCGATATGTTACAAATTAACAAAGTTATGACATCTCAAAGTTGATACTCATTGCTCGATTTTCTCGACAAATAGAAAAATATAGTAATTGTGTTCGAGTCTTTTATTAAATTTGTTTGGCAGTATAGTGGGCTATATTTATTTCTCACCATTGAAATGTGGGTAATATTAAACTATTATTATGAATGATTTATTGAATGATTTAAGATAGTTACAATCTTTAATTAATTATACATGCACCGTCCATGACTCGTAATAACAAAATTAAAATATATGTCTATACATATTCCTGTGTTTTGTTCTCCACAATTAAGAAAACAAAGTCCTACTACATAATTATTCTTCCCTTTTCTGTCTTTTCAGAATGAATTGACGACAACGACGACGATGTGGACATTCCATTGAAAATTTTACTAATATCAATTTAATAAACAGATTAACCATTTTGCCAAGGTGCAATTCATAGTTAGGTATTAACACAAATGAAAATAAAATAAATGTATGTCTTTCTAATGTGCTACTTTTTATTGAAGTCGTTTGTAATGACAATTTGAACACCAGTCTCGAGGATGGTATTCCTAATAGTTTTCTCCAGTGGTAGCCAGTTTCTTAGCTGGTTTTCAAGTTACATACATACATCGGATTTTTTTCTGATACGATGGATATTAATAGCTACGCACTGACAAGCAGAAATGATGATCACGACATCGAATAATTGTTATTTCTTTATCGAAATTGTGAAAATGTCTGCATCGTCATCAGTGCTGCAATTAATGATTTGATCTGGAACAAAGAAAAAAGCAACTGCTCTTACGTTCTAAAAAAGCACGTGTAAATTAAAAAATAATATAAACATATTGAATGTGTAAACTTTAAATTATATCTACCTTGTTTTTGCTGACTCTTATGCTTTACAAAAATTGTTATGTTTCTTCATTAGCACTCAAATATATTATGATGGAAAGGTTTACAGTTATCTATTTGAATAGAATTAGTCACCTGTGAAGTTTAACCATAATTTAGATAAAATTTGCAACTAAATTTTAATGACGCAATATGTAGAGTTATATTTGTAAATGCATATCTTCTTGCTTGTTCACAATCCAACATATTTAAAATCAAATAGTTTATTTTCCGTGTTTTTTTGCATATATTTTTTTGTAATCACATAACATTTATTGAAACATTATCCATTCAGTTGTGTCATCCAAATCATTGTCTACCAAATCAAGCAGCATAATCTGATTACCCTTCGAGTTTTCTCTTCGCACGTTGTAGTCACAAAATCTATTATATCTTATCTTAACAGCACATTCCCAGATGTTTCACAAAAATTAGTGGGTAACATTTTACACAGTTATATCGATGGCAGTGACAACTTTCAGATCTAACATTGTGGCATGCATAACATTTTGATTTTGTTTTGTCTTTGGTCTCGTTGTTATGCACCACAATTTGTTGGCGTCAATTTCATTCTTGTCTCCAGATGTGAAAATATTTCCTTTTTGTTATATGATAAGGAGTTTCTGATCTTTTTCTTTTGCCGCTTCTAGTTTCCATATTTTTTCAGTCAACCTACCTAACGGAACATTCACTTTGGAGAAATAATTACACAAGTTTTACCACGAAACCCTGCAATACATCTGAGCCCCATAATTTGTTAATGGGCTTAGACCACCTATATTTGTATACTTGAGATGTTTCAACCTTGTGGCGTTTTCAAAGCAATGTTGTTATAAACCTATTATCTTGTTTTGAAGTAATATGATCTGTGGTTTATGACAACCATACAATAGCGTGTCCCTCCGGCCATTATGGACTCTTTCTATTTAAACACTATTTTACGGTCATGTCCTTGTGATGTGATACCATTGACCTATTAAGTTTGACATGCATACAGTAGAACTAGGTCGCGCTCTATTGTTAACGTGTTAGAAACAATATTGTTTTTAAACCAATTATCTTGTTTTGAAAGCTATAATTTTGTTTACCGAGCAACTGCCACTCCCTTTGTCACAGCTACATAATAGGCGTGATCTTGGTCTATTGTGTGGTGTTACTAATTTTAAAAGTGTGCGAGGTCACTAACCTATGAGTCACCTCTCAGATTTTTTCGGAACTGTCGCTTTTGACATGAAGACAAAAGAACTAGGTCAGGCTCTATTGTTGCAAAAAATGGTTCATGTGGCCCACAGTTTTGAGTAAAAAAACTAAATTAAACCAGCTTCTCTCCTCTTTCCTATACTACTGATTTACAAGCACGGAGTGTCGTTTACAAAGCCTGAACAACACACTATTTTCCATGGTTGTTTTTCCAGTATTCTCGGTTTAATATTCATTTCCTTGTGTGCCTCCAAATCATCAAATAACTACATCACATGTGCATGGTAGAAGTAACAAAAACCAATAACTTTCGTCATAAATTAAAATAGCATATTTCTAACGTATGTTGACCCTACATAAACAATCTGTTGTGCAAACTAAACGTTCGAATGAATTTTAAGTGCTTGTAAAACAAGAAAAGAAACTTAATCAAGTTGGTCATTTTCCTGTTCGCTATAGAAAAAGAGTAGTGGGAAACAAGAGTTCTACCACACCTGTGACGTCATAATGGCATCTTACCACCCTAGACGACAGGAGTTCTACCACAATTGTTAATCATTGTGACATCATCAATCACGTGCCCCACTAGTACAATCTGTCTATCATCGTGACGTCAGACCCCCTAGGCGACAAGAGTTCTACAACACCTGTCAGTCATCGTGACGTCAGATCCCCAGGGCAAAGTATGTCAGGAACTTCCCCCTAGACGACAAGAGTTCTACCACACCTGTCAATCATTGTGACGTCACGTAATTCATCAGTCTTCTTTATAAGGACATTGTGCACGAGGAAGTGAAGTGTTGTTGTTGGAGACAGTGGTAAGTGAAATTCTTTTTTGTTATTTTTTCTTCTCTTTGGGTTATGTGGTAGGTATGAGCACACCATTCAAACATGTGTTCGAATTGGGCGAGCGCTTACCATTCAAACATGTGTTCGAATGGGGCAAGCGCACCCATTCAAAGACGTGTTCAAATGGGGCAAGTGCACCCATTCAAAGATGTGTTCAAATGACAAGCTCCGCGGATTCAAACATGTATTCGAATGGGCACGCGCCATTCAAACATGTGCTCGAATGGTAATCCCATTCAAACATGTGCTCAAATGGCCAGCCCATCTTTCAAAGATGTGACCAGCCCATACATTTTTTCCTGCGAATGTGTGTGTGTCAGTAGCTCTAATCTAAGCTGTTTGTATATTGACGACGAGAAATCTGGGTCAATAGATCAAAGGCTCACCGCGTGGGAAGCAATTAAGCCAAGGGACTTTCCCACACGCAAAACGTCAATCAAGTAACTAGAGAGGCAGCAACGAACTCCTCATCAGCAACGACCTCCCAATCAACGAACTTCTCCGCAACAACGACCTCCACCTCCCTCCTCATAGGAGAGCCAAATTTACCTTAGCATACAAATTACATTATAATATGTTGGGTGGGTCGGACCTCCCCCTTAAGAGAGAAAAATTTAGCCAAAGTTACCTTAGCATACATATTACATAATAGTATGTTGGGTGGGCCGGACCTCACCACCCCCATCCCCCCCCACCCCCACCCCCCCCCCCCCCAGGAGGGCAAAACGAAATTGGAAACTTGGAAATCAACATTTTGGCGGGAAATCGAAAGCATGGAGGGGTATAAATGGGTAATATACTGTACCCTGAGGTACATACAGCTGCTTTGGTGGCTCTGGAAACAAGCAGTTTTATCCCGCTGCCGAAGAAAGTGAAGAATACGCAGGGTGTGTTAAACATTAAAAACGCAGACAACAAGTGTTTCTTATGGTCATTATTGGCTCACCTTCACCCTTCAACAAACAAAAACTCACAACGTGTAAGTCAATACAAACCATTTGAGAAGGAATTAAAGGTAGAGGGCATGACATTTCCCACACCGATTACCGACATTTCAAAGTTTGAAAAGGAGAACGATGGGTCCATCAACGTGTTTGGATATGAAGAAGATGTCGTTCCAATACAACTCAGTCGAAATGTCAGTGCGAGAGAAATCAAGTTATTTCTGATTAGCAATGACAAGAAAAGGCATTACTGCTTGATTAAGAATTTCAGCAGACTTATGTCTTATCGATTAAAGCATCGTGGAGCAGTTTTTTATTGTTTCAACTGTCTTCACAGGTTTATGCGACAAGATCTTTTAGATGAGCATCGTGAAATGTGTGGAAAGCATGGAGCACAACGTTTATCATTCCCCAAGGAACCTATAAATAAGTTCAAGAATATAACCAAACAACAGCGAGCACCTTTTATGATTTATGCTGACTTTGAATGTTTCACGCAAAAGCATGAAGAGGATAGGTATCAACATCATCGTCCAAACGGCTTTGCCTATGTGGTTGTCAGTCAGTCCGACACACGTGTACCGGTCGTGTACTGAAGAGACAATGCCTAAAAGTCTTTTTAGACCATATGGTTAATGAGCGTGATCGTACTGTGTGTAGTTTAGAGCAGCCAAAGAACATGGTGATGAGTCGTGAGGACTGAGAAAATTTCAAGAAATCATGACCACATCAATACCGCGAAGCAGCGCATAATAAATGCAACTTATAATTTCGACTTAGAAAGAGGATAAAGATTCTTTTATAATTCCTGCGTTTTTCCACAATTTTGAGGCTATGACAGTCATTTGATCATTGCCAAAATTGGGAAATTCAAAGATGAAACGATTACGATCATTCCCAACACCATTAAGAAATATATTGCATTCATCATGAGCAATCTGAAATTTACGGACAGCTTTCAGTTTATGAGTATCTCTCTAGAGAAGTTGGTATCCAGCCTTGCGGCAGAAGGGAAAAATAACTTCTACAACATGGCTTCTCACATCCACGATAGTAACCAACAAGATCTGCTGCTGAGAAAGGGAGTGTAACCGATTACGAGGACGAACCATCCAAGTTTGCTGAAACGCAGCTACCGTCAAAGGACAAGTTTTACAGTCAGCTCAGCGAAGAGGTCACGCGCAGAAGGTGTGGGATGCATTCAACTGTACCACATTCGGTGAATACCACGACCTGTACCTGAAATCAGATGTGTTACTGCTGGCTGACGTGTTTGAAAATTTTCGTCAAGTATGCCTCAATACGTATGAATTGGATCCTGCCCATTATTATACAGCGCCAGGACTGTCGTGCGATGATATGTTAAAAGCGACGAAGGTGAAGTTGGAATTAATTACTCACGTTGACATGTACCAAATAGTGGAACAGGGCATACGTGGAGAAATATCTGTGATCACGCACAAGTATGCGAAAGCAAATAACCCCTATGTAGCAGATTACAATTCTGAGATATAAAACAACTACCTGATATACCTCGACGCAAACAACCTGTATGGCTAGGCCATGCCGCAAAGCATGCCACAAAGAGAATTTATGTGGGAGAGCGAGCCAGAATCCCTCGACTTCATGGATGTGGCTGAAGATGACGACATTTGATACATTTTAGAAGTGGATTTAGAATACCCACATACAATCTAACCAGTGGCTCCAGTACGGAAATGTGTCAAAGTTAGAATAGTCAGAGTACAGTCAGGAGCGAGAAACGGCCATACAACATCCACTCTTCACCATCATCCAAGCACAGAAATGCCTTCGTAGACAAGGAGAGAGCTCATAGTTGATCTGACTGTTGAACGAGATTTTTTATCGGATTATGATTTCATTACAGATCACTTCTCATATCTGAGAAACGCATGTGATGACACTGTCCTAAGACATTTTGGAAAGTATATCATTCTATCGCCTGAAGAACAATCCGTGTTGAAGGACCATCTAGAGAAGCTGAGGATACCTGGCTTTCTCCTTATACTGTCAGATGATTTAGAAGTGTGACTGAGAACTGTCTAGACGTGTTTGTACGATTTCGCCAGTATGATGAGCTTGCAGAACGCTATGAATACATCACCCTCAACACAGTAGAATGGTACGCTCTGTTACAAGCATTGGATTGGGAAGAACCTGATGCTTGAATTCGAAGAGGACTTGAAAGAGCAACTCATGCGGGATACCAAGTCCATTTAGCTGACACATCCCATGTGGGTTATGGTGATGACCATAGAACATGAAAATGTGAAAATATTAAAGTTTGGTAATGTGAGTTATGCGAGTTTTCATAGCTTTTACAAACGTGGGTATAATATCTATGATACATATATTACTTTAGATTGTAATGGATGGCATTCGTTTATCAATGTATTGAACGCTTTGTGAAAAAAGTTTAATGTAAAATATTTGTTGAAATGTAAATAATTTGTTGAAATGCAAATAATTTGTAACACAATAAAAAAAAATTTGTATAAAACTGTCTTTTTTTATTTATAATAAATGAAATTGACAATTACCACAACGTAACTAATACGACTAATACAACATCAATAAAATAGTGGTTTTTAATGTCTATATGTAAAATCCTTTACAGCAAAATCACCATAACTTCTTCTCAATACAGCAATGAATTCAAAAGGACTATGTCCTCGAGCTCTTTAAATAATATAATACACACAATAAATTCCACATGTAGATGATATCGGTGTTTGTAATGGAACTGATTTATGAATGAAATTAAACTTTAAAAACTTATTCAAACGACTGTCTATAGGTAAAAGTTCATAACAGTCAAAATATTCTGCAGGGTCTTTGTCAAAATACACTGCCACCCAATGCTCTCCTGGCTCATCATGATCGTCTGTATTGATGACATAGGCACCGCGTTGTCAAGATGGTAACTGGTCCATGGAAAACACGCCTTGAAACAAGTCTTTTGTCATCCTATCATGGGTCAATATGACATCTATCCGCTTCGCGTTCATAACTGGTAGTCGAATTGAATGCTGCGATTTGCACTTATTTCAATGATGTTATCAAATTCAGCATAGACTATAACATTGACTGTATTTCGCAAGGCACCGGCAAAAGTCATCTCTAGCCGCAAATTCCTATGCTTGATAAGGGCATGCTTGATAATGACTATCACCATCATAATCAGGTGTTAAGTTGAAAGAAAATAAAGCATAACCTGTAGGCCAATCTTTCCGTTTTATGATTTAACTTTTCTCATCATTCAATTTATCAAAAAAATTTGTAAAAAGCTTCAAAAGCGTCAATATATTTTTCCCGATTTATGTCAAGCTTGAGAGGTTTAGATAGGACTGGTTCACCATCAGTGTAAAGCTGCATGTAGTCTATATTAAAATGTTCAATTGTATAAATTTCTCAATGCTGTTCCAGCAAAGAATTCATTATGAACCAGTCCAATGACAATACGTTTTGGTAATTGACCCAAAAAGATGTTATCTTTCATAAAAGATTGAAATCCAGCTGGAATGGCTAAAATTTTACATTCCTTTCTCATAATAGGAAACTTGGTAGGATTTTTCATCAATGTATCTGAATGTTCTAACTGAATACCTGGACTAGCCCTCACTTTGCGAATGGTTAAAAACGCATCTTTCACATCTACTTTAAAGGTATTATTTGCAGCCATTAATACATATTCATCTTTTTGTCTATGTAAACGCAATTTCATACTAATGCCATTGGAAAGATAGCGATCCTGCTCAAACAAATCTACCCTTAAACCACCTGTAAGCATAAACTCACGGCTCAGACGCATATGCAAATAACGATTATGTAAACCTTTATTTCCTGCGTCACCTATATCAGCACCCTCAAGATTTACATGAAACCCTGATACATATCTTTCATGATTAGGTCTTTTCACCTCATGGGCATTCATTGACCCGGCAGATTCCTTATGCATGAGACGCATAGAGCGCTCAGAATAGACTTTCTTCCGAGTCATGAATGAATGAGGTGAGATATGATGCTGGTATAACCATTGGTATTGTTACTATGTGATACCATTCGATTATTTAGAAATAATTCAATATTGGACTATAACCCATTAAACAAATCATTAATGCATGATACATTATCATCTACACCACACAGTGTTCCATCACCCTTTACAATGCTGCATACAATATGAAGTCTCCTATTCTTTAAATCTAAATAATCTTCTGTACTTGCAGGAATATAAAATTCTATTGGGGCATATTCTCTAATGGTAGTGAGTGGTTGATAGTCTACATTATATTTTTTCAACAGCAGTTCGTGTTGGGCTATGTGAAACCATTCCAATGGAGAAAGACTACATTCACATGAATGATTATGAATTAAAGATATTTTTGTTCAAAAGATATCTTTCTATGTTTTGTTGATGTTATCCCTCTAGCTGCCATATGCCTTCTGACACGCTTTGTCAGTTGCACTTTTTTGTCCTCCTAACACATCACCAATCACATGCTGTGCTACTCGACCCGTAACATCTCGGAAATACTGCAGTACACATAAAGTGTATAAAATCCATGTTTTACATCTGCTTGATGTTTCGCAGGACCGAATTCTTTATACTATTTATTTGGTATAAATCCTAAAATCTCAGCTAATCCAGAAGAAAAGACAATATCACAATTATTTGTCAAAATACGATAAACTCTTCGACTAATTTTATCATACTTTAACTGAATTGTGTTTGCATTAATAGATTTTTGTAATTCTTTATTTTTGCACTGCATATTTTAGGCTTAGATCCGTAGTAACCACATGGAATGGTAACTTGATAAATTCATCTAGTGATGATCGATAATCAAGAGTATAGTCTATTCCTGGCCTCATTGTCGTCCATGTGTGTGGGTATTGAATTTCAGCTAAGGCCACTTATATTTTCCTTTCAAATATAATGTACGAGGTAAACGAATTTGAGAAGTAGAAGCCCTTTTAGCAGGGTAATAGTTAATGCCAGCATTGCTGAGTAAAGTAATGTAAAAACTTGTTGAATCCATGATGGCTGAATCGTTTATGTGATGTGGATGGACTGGATATGTATATACATTACTTCATGTCTGGCACATGTCATCCACACTATCTACATGATCTAGATTGGTGTCTACTACTGCTTCTTGACAATAGACACTTACACACCTGATTTTTATAGGAATATTATTTTTATTTTCATTTTCTTTACAACAACCACAACACCATAACTCTTTAAGCCATGTTAAAAAGTTTCCCATCCTTCTGGAAACAGCCTTTGTTGACGTTGTTTTATCTCTTTTGTAATATCTTCACGAGTTGTCTTTTTATCAAAAACATTTTTTAGAATATTAGCGTCTACAATTTCCTCAATAAACTGCTTCCAACCATGTGGTGGTTCTCGTCGTTCTTTTCTTCTTGTAGCAACCAATGCTTCTCTCAACAAATCAATAATGTTGGAATTCGTGATGATTTCACTCTTTTTTAAAACGAGTTCATTTTTATCTGTCCATCTCGTACCATGTTTCTTAAATTCTGCCAGAAGTTGTGTCAGTTTTGCATGATAAATAGGTTGAAAAATGGTTTAGAGACTTTTGCGACTTTTCTGATTTTTCTGCATTGGATGATGCAACAGACTTTTCTTGCTGTGACTGAATTGTTCCTAAATGACGGCCAAGATGTTGAGACATTTAAATTGCCTTTTCATGAGCTTGCTTTCCACGTAAAAGTTTATTCACTTTCGTTTTGATTCCACCATCTTTTCCCTTCTTTTCTAACAACATTTTACATTCGTATTCAGGAATGAGGACCATTTTCAAGTTGTGTCATTTTAACAGCAACTGAGCTGACAAGGGCAATGCAAATTTAGCAATTTCTTTTTTTTTCATCGAAGTGATATCTTTTCATCTGCTAGAGGGCGTAGGCTATGACATTCACGCTTGAATTCCTTATACCGTTTTGAGCTTAAGGGTAAATGTCCTCGCAATATATTCAAACAAATTTCAAACAAGCTAGTTAATTCCTCCTTAGTAGGAACAATAAAAATGATGCTTAGATTCTGATGACTGCTGCCAACACTAAAGAGACGTGTCATACGCTCATCACTATGACATTTGTTCATTAAGTCGTCAGTGATGAGTAAGTTTGTTTTTGGGGGTTAAAGCGCTCTTCAATGTCGTCTGGAATGCCTTGGTAAAATTCCATACCTTTCATTCCCTTGTACAAATGCTGATCTGCTGCATAGAGCCATCAAATGTTTTTAATCAACTTTTGTTCTAGAATTTTCCTGACTAGAGAAGTTTTACCACTGCCTGTAGGTCAAGAGGCCAAACATGTGAATGGATGCTTCACTTTTGAATGTCTGTTTCTTTCATCCAACTGTTAAACTTCTTTTGCCAACCTAACCACTTGACAAATAATTCTTTAACATCTCGTCTTTTTCGTGTTTTCAAGACCTTTTTAATTCTGTAGATGAATTCAATATCTTTTGTCACTTTTTACAGTTCTTCTTCATAGAAATGTCCGTCAATATCTTCGTCCAAAAAGTCTTTCACACAATACAAGTGTATCCCTCGCTTCTTACAACGATGTGTGATAGTGAAGACTTCTTGCGTCCACTTTATATCATAATCCCGTTGAAACACGTATTTCATGTGGGAAATGCGAACATGTTTACCAAGTTTAAATTTGTAGGGTTTTTTCTTCTTCTTTGGTTTCAATTTCAATTTGTCCACATACATATACTTCCACACTTTAGATTCACTTTCCTTTCGAATATCTGCAGGAGTATACTTATTGGCGAGGGAGCTATGAGGTCGAGGACTATGGTTGTAATTGTACACCAAGTCTGGAAGAATGTCTATATAGTGATAAGTTTAATTATGTGGGAAATATCGTAACATCATTCCCTTTAGAGTACGAATGACTCTCTCAGCAAGTTGTCCTTTGTTTCATTCTTTGTTGTATAGGCATAAATTCTCTCTTTTTTTAAAAAATGCTTCTACCCATCTGTTTTTAAATTCAGTTCCTTTATCTGACCTTAGAGTTCGTGGTCTTCGTTGTGTTTCAAGAAAATTCTTCTGGAAGGCTTGTATGATGCTGGTATGTGATTTGTTGGGTATTGGCTGCACCCACAAATATTTGGAAAACACATCAGTGACAACCAGTAGAAAGTCGGTGTCATCATTATAGGAGGCTATGTTTCCCATGTCAGCCAAATCAATAGCCCACATGTCATCAATACCACGTGTAATGACAAGGTGTCTTTTGAACCTGTATTTTGCAGGTTGTAGTAAACTGAATGCATCTTGACAGTGTAACCATTTCTTCAATTTGGAATGAGTGACTGGTTGATTATGTTTTTTTAATATGTGATAAAGTTTGTAGGGACCAGCAAATGCCCCTGGTTGACCAGGTTTAAAGTAAATATTGGTTAAGTAGTCTTTCCACATCGACATGATAATACTAAATGATCACCACTTGTCAACATATCTTACATTTATTTCACCTTATAACTCAATCAACATATCTTACAGCTTTTATTCTTTTCTTACAAATCAAGTACAGATGTGAATAACTGGAGTCCATTGATCTTCAATGTACGCTAACCAACTACTTAATTCATCAAATGTTATAGCACCTACACCATATTTCTCAAACGTTTATTTGCATTGTCAAACACTTTATCTAAATGAATATAATATTTAGCTTCATTCCAATGTGTAAAGACACATGTAAAATGAGAAGTATTTACACTCTTCATTTTGTCAAGTCTGGTCTTTACACTCTTTATTCTGACAAGCAGGACATACTAAACATTCAAATTGTTTTACAGCTAATAACATTTCTTCACAATATGTTTTTTGCACAATATAGTCTCAATGTAATGTCTGCCATTATACTGCCAAATATCTTAGCCACTCTCTCACTTCCTCAAACAGTCTTGGATCAAATCGAGCAAAGTGATATGCTGCTTCCACATCAAACTCCTCAGCTCCGTCAATGTCTGAAAGCACACACTCTTTGAGGGAATCCCCACGTAAGTTTGGCAAGTTCAACGTGGAATGAGCAAGTTCCCAATAAATGCTAAAGTGTTGCAGTTGTTGTTGAACAAACCCAAAACGTGCCAGTTTACTTATCATGTAGTCCACATACTTTGAAACACATTTCTACATCCATCCTTGCTTTACATCTCCGTATGGTGGTTGAATAATATTTGTTAAAACACCTCTGCATACTATAACAGCTGGCGAGCAAATGATTACAAGTGTTACTCTCCATATACTGTTAGCGAGCCACCCTTGTTGCAGAAGTTTTCTGGTTCACACATCATGCAATTGTACTTGTGGCAGTGACAATCATAATCGTCAGCGTATCCGTAAGCACCGCAATATTCACAGGCAAATTCAAGTTGATTTTGCACATTCATTTTCTCCAATTGAACTTCGGCCAGTCTTTTTATGGCTAGTTTTGATACCTTCATCGGATTGCCCTTTTGCAGTTTGATAACAGTTTTCATTCAACGTACACGGCTTAGATTTGACGAATAAGACTGAGTTGATGTTGTCCATCTCCTGAAACATTGTCTCCCATTCACCATCATTCATGTTGATGTAATACTTGTATACTGTCCCTTCAAACAGTGATGTGCGCACAAAACTCACATAGAGCATGTTTAGGTATGAAATGGCTTCAAGCCACTTCGTTTGCGTTAAGTACAGTTTATGCCAATGTTGCATAAATTTCTCATGTTCTGACACACAATCTTTCACAAGGACGTGCTAAAGCAAGCCATTTCTCTCCACTTATGATTCGAAGAATGGTCCAAATTCACCATGCTCCACAGTAATGTTTAAGTTTACACTAATTTTAAAGCTGTTTGTCTTCTCCATGGCTACACATTGAATGCTGACTTGGTCCTCTCACTCGCTCCTTTCACACGAAATCACATGTATGTATTAGTCAACTCTTTTATTGTTCTTCAAACATTTTACAAATGTCTGTATTCACTTCAACTCGTCAATTGTTGAATAGGACAAATTCTGATATATCCGTTGACAATGAAACATCATCATCATAATTTAAAATAATTCTAGCAGCCA
Organism: Protula sp. h YS-2021; assembly: GCA_949752745.1. Taxonomy (NCBI): domain Eukaryota; kingdom Metazoa; phylum Annelida; class Polychaeta; order Sabellida; family Serpulidae; genus Protula; species Protula sp. h YS-2021. Next base: position 83,116,771 of record OX457028.1, read on the forward strand.
CAACTAGCATGCGGTCAGCTGTCCAAATTGTATTGGCGTTGATAAATGCTGAATCAATGTCGTAAGTGTTATCTGGTAAATGCAGTTATTCACATTCATTTAGAAAAGATTGGATAAAACGATTTCTCGGAATTGCCATTCCAACAACTTCCCAGTGTTTATGCATATTCTTTACTTGTAAAATTCAATTCAAAATAAAGAAGCTTTGAAAACATATAGTCAATACAGTTCACTTGAAAGAAATCATCCAATGCCTCCATACATCTGTGAAGAAGCGATGTTGCCATTGTTCACTCAAATAATCCCACAACGCGAAAGCTGATAAGTCGAAATGTGTTCTCGCTCATCAATTTATACGTCCTAAGTTTTCAATTTCCCGCCAAGATGTTGATTTCCCACCAAAATGTTGATTTCCAACTTGCCATGAGATGGCAAAAAATAGATGTTGTAAAATTTCTGAGGGGGGTAATGTATGGGCTGGTCACGTGTTTGAAAGGTGGGCTGGCCATTTGAGCACATGTTTGAATGGCGCGTGGCCCATTCGAACACATGTTTGGATGGTGAGCTCATCCCTACCGCAGAACCCAAAGAGAAGAAAAAAATAAATAACCAAAAAGAATTTCACTTACCACTGTCTCCAACAACAACTCTGTCACTTCCTCGTGCACAATGCCCTTATAAAGAAGACTGATGAATCACGTGTGGTAGAACTCTGTGGCCGGGGGGTGGGGGGGGGGGTCCTGACGTACTATCCTAGGGCGAGTCTGACGTCACGATGAATGACAGATGTGGTAGAACTCTTGTCGCCTAAGGGGGTCTGACGTCACGATGATAGACAGATTGTATTAGTGGGTCGCCTAGGGGGTCTGACGTCATTATGACGTCACAGGTGTGGTAGAACTCTTGCTTTCCCCCTACACGCATAATTTTGCCTCGTCACACTTTGTCAGTAGTTTGTCAAGAACTTGTCAGTTGATTGTCAGTTTGACAATGTTGACCTCGTCAGGGTCTTGACGAGTTTTTGACCAATGCCTCGTCACACATTGACAAACACTTGTCGCTATCTTGTCGGAAACTTGTCACAAATTTGTCAAGTATTGCGTCACCATGACGTCACATCCTTTTAAAAACAAGTGAAAACACGCGGACATTCTTTTTAAGATTTCTTAGGTTTTAATGAATATTACTAGAAGTTTCAAATTATCACGTCTTAAAAACATGTTTATTGGATAAACCATGATGTAAGTGCACACATCATATTCTCTGCATGTTTTGAAATAAGTTGTGACGCTTGTAAAATGCTTGTGAAATTTGTGAAAATTGTATTATCGCCCAATGTTACAATGAAAAATGTATATTGTGTACTTACTGGCATGTAATCAAACAGGGTGAATGGATTCGATTATTTTAGTGTTTAATATAACAAAACCTGATGGTATAACTATCAAAATAACAACTGATGGTATAAATATCAAAATCTGCAGCTTATGCGTTCGTAAGTTAACCGCCATGCGCAATATATTATATATGACAATACTGCAAAACTTGTCAGCAACGTGTCATAAAATTGTCGGAAACTTGTCACAAGTTCGTCAACATGACCAATTTGATGTGAAAGGACTGCCCTGGGAATTTCATCCTTACGATGTTTCCGCCTCTAAAGCTTAATCTTTTAGAAAGAAACCCCATTCAGTCGTCATTTCAGAAATAATATCAGTTAATAAGTAAGAAATATAAAATTTTTATTGATATAATATATCATAAAAAATCAGCTATCGAAATGAGTAACTAAAATCCTCTTTGTCACAATATCATTATAATATTTGTGACTTCAAAATTATCAAATGGCACATTCAAATTTTTGAAAATATGCCTTTTGATTATTTTTAATTTTTTTCGGGACATTTTCAAAATGTTCCTCTCATTATTTTGTTTTGCCTTCCATTTTAGTCCGAATGATTCTCAGGTGAATCTTTGTTTAAAGAAATACTTGTTGAGTACTTGGATAATTGTCGCAAAAAGTTGGCCCAATGGATCATCAGTAAGAAGGATGCCTTTCTGTGCCTTTTCTGCCATTTCTGCTGATGTAAGTACACTTTGGTACGGTCCCATACAGTGAAAGAGGTAAGGGGGTTAGTGTTGAGATATGTACCGACATTAGATGGAAGTTGGGGGGGTGACGGTAATTAAAAACAATGAAATAGGGAATTGGCGATATGGCGACCACCTTTCAGATGTTTCGGATAAAAATGCCAGGGCATAACTCATTACAACCTTCAAGATCCGGATAAAAAGACGTACCGGAAAACCTGTTTTTAGCCACCCCCTTCCGGAATCAAATGAAAAGACAAACAGTAAGACCTGCTTGTCGTGACCCGGATGAAAAAAACCTTAACAGTGACCACCTTCCAGATCCGGATAAAAAAGACGTAGAGTATAAGCTCAGTTTATAGTCGTACATTCCACATCGCTAAACATGTTCCCATACACATATCCACATATCCATATATCAGATATATATATATATATATATATATATATATATATATATATATATATATATATATATATATATATATATATATATATATATATATATTCATTCATATTTATATAAGATAATAGTCTTAATTTTGAAATAGTAAAACTTTGTAAACAGGAGAGGCAAGCGGTGAAAAAGGATGGCAGGGAGGGGGTAGGGATGGGCTAACATTTGTTTTTGTTGACAAAAACAAAAAACAATGACTGCCTAATAAAAGAGTTTGACATGTTCGGGTATTCTGATGTTGGTGTGCACTGGCCACTCTAGTATAATTAGATATTAATGTTTTGGGCTGGTAACAAGGTCCCTGAACATTCTAATTATACTTCATTAACTTGAACTCGGCCGGCCACAATGTTCTCAGACAATGGTGTTAATTTGAATGTTTTCAAATCGTAATTATTTTGTCTAATATTCTTTATTCGGATAGTTCGTCAATCATTGTCAAAAATATTTTGATGAATTTGTGACAAAATATTGACAAACTACAAATCAGGATTTGACAAATACATGACAAGAAAATGACAAGTAAGTGACAAAGACAAATTTTTGAAAAATTTGCATTGTTGAGTTAGGCATCGTCAGGTTGACGAGTTTAGGGTCGTCAATCAATTTGGCGAAGTTTTGACGACTTTTTGACAAGTTGACAAGTTTGAAATGACGAGTTCTGGCGAGTTATTGACGAATTATTAGCATGACGAATTAATGACAAGCTGTAAACTGACGAATTAATGACAAATTTCTGACAAAGTGTGGATAAATTTTTGATTAGAATTCGTTGAATTGGGCATCGTCAAATGGACAAGGCAAATTAGTCAGTCTCTTGTCAGTTCGACAACTTTTCGACAAATTCTTGACAAATGCATATTATGTGTGTACGAAAATGATAAAAGTCTCTTCTTTAAAACAATTTATAGGACAGATATTAAATTATACTACTTAATACGCTTTCCCGTAAAATAACACAGGTGTTTTTGCACCATTGGTAGTTATGAATCCCTAATACAAATTGTAAAAGTTGGGATTGGGAAATATTTTTGGCGCTTTATTTAAGATATACCGAAATCATCTATAATTCTCCATTTTTCGGCAAGTTATTTAGAAATTACCAAAGAAATTAGCGTACACATCGTATTTTTAAAATATAATCAACAAAAGTGACAACTATGACATTCATGATATCCGAAAACTGAAATCATACTTGAAATCACACCGCCACAGCTTTCCAACAAAAGAAACATACATTCATGGTTTAATTTATCTGCTCGAACATATATCAAGACCGTTACGAAACTGAATAAAGATATCCTAACCATTGATGCAACTAGTCAGTGGCTGGCAAGAACTAACCTCTCTTTTTTCCTATTTTAATTTTCGCTCTCACAGGCAAAAATAGCCACAGAGGATGTAGAAATTATATCAAGTTTTCAGTTCTTTTTGTTTCATTTAACATTTGTCAGATATGCCGTTATGACATGGAATATTCCATTATCGCCCAGTTATGTATGTTCATGTTGGTTGGTTTTAGAGGTACGTAAAGCTGCCTTTACTGGTATATGACGATTTCAGCGTTTATTCAATATATAGATATACTATATAGATGTACTATATAACACAATATATATGAAACATGTCCGGTGTGATAGACAATACAAATATTTGTTTGGGCATCTTTTTTGTTATTCATTGTTAAAAACCAAATATTTTTTCAGTTTCCGGTCTGGTTGCGGGTACTGCTGTAAAGGATACAAGTATTAATCTTTCCCAATCACAATATCAAAGTTTATGAGAAAAACATGAAAAGTGTCCGTGTATATGCCTGAAATCTATGTAAACAAGGGTAATTGAGCCAATTTTATTGATTGGTAGTAGTATGTTGTTATCATAGGAATTAAAGCATTTTTTGTATCCAAAAAATGCCAAACATAAACTACTGCTGCAAACTAGGCAGTCCGACGTTTCGGCACAGTTGCAATAAGACAATGCATTGTCAAATTCAGCTTTGTGTTTACCGTGCTTGCCATTTTTTAAGTACTTAAAAGGTAAGATTTATAAGCCTGTTCTTTTACATGTTACTCGGTGAAGTTGCGCTGCGGCACTCACAAAAAAACTTCGTGTAATGAAACCATAAATTTTTTGTTCTATCTACCTATTCACCTCGTACAAGACGATATGGAATTGAGACACTTTTCAAATCTTTATTGTGCACGTGAAACCCTTTTCTTTAGAACGAAATTTTTATCATGAATTTTATGTGACAATGATTATACTTTAATAAAAAGTTTTGAAATATATATCTTATGTAAGTTATTAATGTTGAGATTTTTTTCCAACGAGGACCTTTCACGTTGCTGTGACGACATCGGTCCTCATTAGGACCGACGTATTGAACCAACAGGTCCATTGCTATTGATTTCATATATGCACGCTTTTACTATATTTAACTGCTATGAAAATAGTGAAATGAAATGAATGTATGCCATGTATGGATGTATAAATGTGTGATCTGTTACAGCACTTTAGCCTTTGTTTTAAGGTGGGCAAGCTCTGACCATAAGCATTACGAGTCCTGCAGTTTTAGATTCGATCGTCGCGTTTTTTGCTGACGTCAGTCAGATAGAAATGCCTGTGCAGAATGATTCGAATAAAACGCAGTACAAATACGGTAACTTTTGCTTTTCATTCACTTTCTTGAGATTATTGATATATTGGTGTGTTTAATCGTCAGTTTTTTTTCACGAAAAGACAAAGTAGTGCTTTAACCATTCAAGCTTCTCCCTGTTATAGTACCGCCGTTTGACCATTATAGATATGTCATCGCATTATATAAGTGTTCTCCACAGAGTAGGTCGGTAGTGAAAAAAAAAAGGCGAAAAAAAATTGCCAGCCAAATATGGAAACAGAGCCGACGCTCTGCTGTTTCTCGCAATAGCCTACCACTAATGCCTTGTGTAATGTTAGAGTTGGAACGGGTCCAAAATTTTAGGACCCGTGCACCTGAGGCCCGGACCGATTTTTTTTTATAAACTTCATTTTTTTCATAACTTTTTTTACAGAAACATGATATATTTTGGGTAAGTTAACACAACGTCAACTGCTCGCGATAAATATGCTGCGTCCATTGCAACACAAGATTGTCCCGTACAATAGCTTTGCCCTGTTTATGTTCATGAACAACACATAGTGCCAACAAACATAGTGTCAACAACACATAGTGCCAACAAACATAGTGTCAACAGCACATAGTGCCAACAAACATAGTGCTAACAACAGGTACTGCCAACAACGCATAGTGCAAACAACACATAGTGCCAACAACAGTGCTAACAACACATAATGTCAACAATGGGATCTGTAACTTTCTAGTCATATGTTACCGTTTTCTACTTCTTATTCAAACATTTGAGTTAATAGTTGATTAAACCTTTATAGAATTTTTTATATAAACTATAATTTCTACATTTGGTTTTGCTTTTGAAAATTAAAGAGAGACCCAGATAAAAGGAAACCGGAGCTATTTTTCTTGTCTTGTTTTTTTTTTTTTTTTGGTGGGAGAGTGTATTTTTTACCCTGGTTTACATTTTTGCGGGAAATGGGTCTACTTTATTCCCAGTCCTATCGGTGGTCCCATACTCCGGGTCCCTCTGCACTTCTAAAACCTGATAAAAATCTCCTGTGACACTGGAAGCGTGACACTGGAGGCGTGACACTGGAAGCGTGACACTGGAGGCGTGACACTGGAGGCGTGACACTGGAGGCGTGACACTTGTGTGTTTCTATTAATGTAGAATGGATTGACGGAGCGATGAACAGAGAGCACAGGACAGCAAACCTGACTGGGGGCGTGACCTGCGAGCTTAGGCGGACATACACCAAGGGCAGCATGGAAGCGTATGAGGTAAAAAAAAAACAAACGGGGACACAGGCAGCAAGAAAGGGTGTATTTGTTGTGATGTCTCGTGTAACAGAAGGGTACGCACACCATGACTGTGAGGGTTTATTATCCCCCGTGAAACGTAGGGATATAGTTATGAGCTGGTCCGTCCGTCCGTCTTGCGTCCGTCTGTCTGTCCACAAAAAGTACTAAGTTTTATCCGGCCGACTTTTCATAGAAGGAATTGTCATAGGAACCTGAAACCTTACGTGGTGAAAATATATATATTGAAGATGTGCAACGTGGCATTATTGTCAAAATCGGCCAAAAATTGATGTCGTGGGAAATTTTTAAAAATGGTGACTTTTTGGCTTGAACTTAGCCATGACGCGATGTTTTGTCCGGCCGACTTCGCATGGAAGAAATTGTCGTAGGAACCTGAAAGCTTGCTTGGTGAAAATATATATATTGAAGATGTGCCACGTGGCATTATTGTCAAAATCGGCGTGTTACAGAAGGGTACGTGCACACTGGCTGTGAGGGTGTATTTGTTTTGATGTCACATGTTACAGAAGGGTACGTACACCATGGTTGTAAGGGTGTATAAGAAGTTGAACGACAGCATTCGTGGCTGGGTGGAGAATGAGAAGCTAGTCGATTCGGCTGCCGTGAACTTCACGCTTACTGGTTGGTATGCGGGGGAAAGTAACAGATAATAGACGCGAAATTACAACACTGAAATTTTCATTGTTCTTTTACATCTAGTAATCCAACTAAAATAAATATGTGGCTGGTCTATAACTGTTGATTTTTTTTTGCAACTACGTAGTTCTATTTACATCCATGCTATGGGGGTGAAGAAAACAAACAGCTGCACATTTGAGCCCATTTAACAAAACCAAAACACTTGTTACGTGTGCTGCAAATGCGAGATTATTACCTGTTAATGATGTTTAATAAAATGTAGTCTTAAAGGACAATATAAGCGGTGAAAACAAAGGTTCATTTTCGTCTGAGACAATAACCTAGGTTTGGTAAACTTTTGCACAAAGTACTTTTAATAGTATCTATCTATAAAATGTGCATAAAAATGAGTGTAACGTGAGTAGTGTGTTAGGGGTAAGCGCGTATTTTTTTTTTTTTTCTTTTTCTGCCTACCAGACACTCTAAATGGTGGCCTCATTTTGAGTCAGAGCCTCGGCACAATCCCGCCAGAGGGCGTCTTCGCGACACACACGAACGCGACGCTCAAGGTCAAGGTCAGTGACGCGTTCAGCAACGCTTCCTTCACCTACGCGCTGTGTGAGCCGTCTCCTTCCTGCAGCCTGCTGTCGTCGGACGGGCAGTTTATAGTGACTATGCGCACAGCAGGGGTGCGTACGTTCAGTGTGTTCGTCAATGCCACCGTTGTTGTGCATGACAGCCAGGAGACGTATAATACACCCAAATCTGTCCTGCTCAACCGAACAGCGACCTTTCAAGGTATCTCAAGGTCACATCTACTGTGATGATTTACAGAACTCAGCGTTGTAAGTTACAGTGTGTGACTCACTATATACAGTGTGTGACTCACTGTTTACATTGTATTACTCACTGTTTGCATTGTGTGACTCACTGTTTACATTGTGTGACTCACTGTTTACATTGTGTGACTCACTGTTTACATTTCGTGATTATTAACTTCAATCTCTGATATGTTTTATATTTGGAAACAAAAGTTTCAACTTTATCTTGATGTAGTTGGAATAATAAAAATAACACCAGTTGATAAACTGATTTTTGTTTACAGTAGGGTAAAGTATTCATGAATTCATTGTAAAGAATTAAAAAATCAAACTTCAATATTCAATACTGGTGTCAGGTTTCGAAAATTGGGTTAGCAAAAGGCTCACATTGTTGTTTCGTTGTAGACAAAGTGTCAGGCCTGGACTACATTGGTTCATACAAATTTGAAACAGGCACAGTTGGAAAAATTCCGTTCCGATGCACAGGAAGGTACTGCTATGGAGTTCTCTATGTTTATTTTTAAATGCACAACAAATTCGATTTTTTTTTTGCCAAATGTACCAGTTTTTTTCGACCCCGTTCCCATGTATGTCAACCCCAGTTAAGTGTGAAAACGGTGAAAATGATGAAATGTGCAGAGAAGGAAAACTGACATAAAATGGCCTTTTTGAGGACATTTCTCGAGCTGATTCTTCGCAGAATTTGGAGTAGAAAATGACAGTTGTTGTTAATGTACTGTTATTACAGCAAATTTCAGAACACCTAAAAAACCTGTGTTTGTGTATGTACAACTTGTGCGACTTGCTTGTGTATGTGTGATTTGTTTGTGTATAAGCGCTTGTTTGTGTATGTGCGACTTGTTTGTGTGTGTGCGACTTGTTTGTGTTTGTGCGACTTGGTTGTGTATGTGCGACTTGTTTGTGTATGTGCGACTTGGTTGTGTATGTGCGACTTGGTTGTGTATGTGCGACTTGGTTGTGTATGTGCGACTTGGTTGTGTATGTGCGACTTAGTTGTGTATGTGCCACTTGTTTGTGTATGTGCGACTTTTTTTTTTGTTGTCTTTTTTATTTTTTGTTCCTGATTTCTCATGATACTTTCAACAACTTGTGTATTATTCACAGCTGGCACGCAGGCCTTTTCCAAGGATTTTGTCACTCGTACATAAATAAGACAGGACGCTACAGAACAACTTGTTTACAGAGACAAACAATTAAATACAACAAGAGACAGGACATGTACAGTACAGCACAAACGAACGAAAGATGAAGGGAGTGAGTTGCTTTGGTATTATCCTAAGGAAGAGGACCTGCTCTGAAACTTTTAAATGTTAAATGGATAATGCCATCCTTTCCACTTTACTTCAAAATTCGAAAAAGGGTTTTTTTGTCTACTTCTATGTGCGTCTGGATTTCTTTCAATAGAATTGAGTGTTGAAATTGGTAGTCATAGAACCGAGCTTTCCAAATAAGATACTTTATTAGGAGAAGGATATGATTTTTTGCTTTATCGGGGGAGCCTGTCAGAAACTCTTCAGCGTTGAAGTAATTAATTTCCAAGTTTCTGAACGAGGTTTTTATAATTTTAATAGTGTTTGGGCAGTTAAGAAAGGTGTGAAACAAGTCGTCCTCAGTTAAACAATATTTGCACTTGTTGGTCTGTCTTATGCCCCATTTTTTTAGGTTTACGTTATGCGCTACAGTGTTTTGGATTATTTTATAGTGAAACGCTACAAGTTTACTGCTTCTGCAGGACGCTTTCATAAGAGCAGTGCTTTTATATACGGCTTTTGTGTCGAAACCAGCATTTGCCCAGAAGCTGTGACTGGTAGGGTCTTTTTCCACCCTTTTTATCAACTCATTATAAAAGAGTTTTGACTTGGCATTCGAGATGTCCAAAAGATTTTGACCAGTCTCAAACACGAAATTATTGAACGCGATACGGGCATCGACATCAACTCGTAATTTGATTGCGGATTTAACTGCATGAAAAGTTAAAAAGTTTACCTTTAAGTTATATATTTCATTAAAATGTTTCACAGTTAACCAGTTACCGTTCGGATCCTGCAAGTCCTTTGCAAGATGGATGCCTTTATCAAACCAGCTTTTATAAAATATTTGCTTGTTGTTTATTTATATATTTTTATTGTTCCACAGAATTTGTGCTGAATCTTTGCTTGTTTGAAACACTTCATGAAAATTTTTCAAAATTTCTTTGTAGAAGGCTGGTATATATGCCAACTTGCTGACATCAAAATTACACCTTAGCGGATAACTAAACCCACCAAGCCTGGCTGCATAGAAGCGCAGTATTTCTCACCATTTATTATTTTTTAAGATTCGTGGAATCCATGCCAATTTTAGTGCTTTATCTTGCGACTTAAAGTCGATTGCCTTTAAGCCCCCTTTGGAGAACTCACTAATAAGAGTGCTATGTTTCACTTTAGCTTTCGTGTAATTCCATAGAAACATGTTCGTTTCATACTGAGCTCGTTCTAAATCAGAGTTGGAGCACGTGACGTTCGAGAGTGAATAAATCAAGTTTGATATTCCCAAGGATTTGCTAATGAGAATTTTGCCTATTAATGATAGATCTCTATTGGACCAGACTTGGTATTTGTTTTTCATTTTGTTTATTTTTTCACCAATATTTATTTCATTGCATTTGCTGCTATTATAGCCTAGGGAGACACCTAGCATATTAAAACATGACTGGGATACTTGTAACCCGAGTATACTTCCCTTTTTTTTCCAAGGCCCCAACCAGATAAGCATTGTTTTTTCTTTATTAATACGAAGACCCGACATTTCAGCGAAAGATTCCAATGTTGAAAAAAGTATCGGGATAGATTCAGTGTTGCCCAGTATTGTGGTAGTATCATCAGCGAATTGACTTATTTTGATTCGGTCGTATTTACTTTAATGCCAACAATTTTTGTGTTATTTCTAATCAATATTGCAAGAATTTCGACAGCGAGGACGAACAGGACGCACGATAAGCCACAACCTTGTCTAAGACCTCTGTAAATTTCTGTGTAGCAGAGTTTAACCCATGAAATTATTTCTTGGCCAAAATTAAATTTTTGTAGAGCCGCAAACATAAAGTCCCATTCAATACTGTCGAAAGCTTTTTCGAAGTCTATTTGTAGGAGAAGTCCGGGTATTTTTTCCCGTTCGGTAAATTCCAACATGTCGGAGATTAGTCGAATGTTTTCACCAGTGTACCTCCCTTTGATAAAAGCAGTTTGGTCCTCGTTTATAAGCTTTCCGAGTACTGGGGAGATTCTACGGGCGATAGTTTTGGAAAGTATTTTGTAGTCGGTGTTTAACAGGGATATCGGTCTCCAATTTTTTATTAGCTCGGGGTCTTATGCAACAAAATTATCGACGCTCTACGTAATGAGAGTGGGAGGAGGTTACTTAATTTGGAAACTTCAAATACTTCAACAAGAATTGGGCCTAGGATAGGCCAAAACTTTTCGTAGAATTCCGCCGAGAGACCATCAACACCGGGACTTTTATTATGCTTCATAGTCTTCAACGTAAGATAAAGCTCATTTACTGTCATCTGATGTTCCATGTCATCACGATTTGCGTCACTCAATTGCGGGACGCCTTGCAACGAGTTGAGGGTATTTGTTAGGTTGTTGTTTAGGGCTCTAGATGCGTAAAGGGTTTGATAAAATATTTTAATTTCGTTCAAGATTTCTTTTGATGAAAGTGTAACTGCGTTATCTCGCATCTTAAGTCTAGTTATAGTTTTTTTATTGTAGGACTGCTTCGCGGTGTTAAAGAAATAGGATGTGCTCTTTTCATTGTGTTCTATATGTTCAATTCTTGCTCTAATGTTTGCCCCATGAGCTTTGTAGTCTAATAGTTTTTCAAGTTGAAGCTTACATTCATTAAATTCATTTAATTCATTTTCGTTGGCGTTTTGTTCAGTAATTTTGTCTTCAAGGACATTTATTCTATTTCTCAGACAGGTTTCTTCTTCTCGCCTTTGACGTGCTTTTTGTTTACCATAACTGATACTAAATTGCATTATTTCGAATTTTAATAGATCGCAACGCAGTCTCGCGTCGCTGATATACTGTAGTTCCAACCATTTGTCGCTGATCCAACGTTTCATTGCCTCTGTAAATGATGGTTCATGAAGAAAACTATTATTGAAGCACCAGTAGTTTGGGCCGCGGCTAGAGCCAAAGTTGTCAATTGAAAGCGATATACTTTTGTGATCTGTAAAGTGCATGTATTTTATTTTGCAATGTAGGCAAGCTTCAGCGATACCTGGAGAGATGAGAAAGTAATCAAGTCTACAATGTATCCGGGGTCGGGGCTTGGACCATGTAAATTCCTTTCGTTTTGGGTGTTTAACTCTCCAAATGTCAGGCTTGCCGGATCGTACTTTTTTTAAAGATTTAGTCTTTATTTTCGCATCGTTCTTTTTTTTGCCTCAAAACGTACCTTGTTTCCACAAGCGTACTTTATTGTTCTTTTTTTTTAGCCCCAGCGTTTTTTTCCGAAGCAGGAATATAACAGTTGTTGAAAGTATGTGCGAATAAACGCTTTTAAGTTGAAAAATCGTATATTCTCCCAGGATTTTAGCCTTAATGTCTTGAAATTTTGGTGGAAGGTAGGGCGCATATAAGTTTCCACCTGGCTATTGCTTTCTTGGCAATTCGCCAAAAATTGGCGGAAATATATATTAGCGAAAAACCAGATCTTTTCCTTGTGGGAAATTAATCTTACTGTTTTGAAATTTTAAGTGAAGTTAGCAGGCTTTACTACTACCTAGCTATTACTTTTTTTGGTGATTGACGAACGGGCTAAATTTTTCAGTAAAATCTTAATCTTGGTGATTGGCCAGCTGGCGAAAATTTTCAGTAAAATCTTAACTAACCGCTGAAAAATAGTCTTCCCGTGTTTGAATTTAAAGTGAAGGTAGCAAAAGTTACCACCTACCTGGCTGAACTTTTTTGACGATTCGCCAAAAATTGTCGAAAATATTGGTGAAAAACCTTTTTTTCGTAGCGTCTTAAGCATTTCCAGGAAGGCAATCTGTCTTGAAATTTTAAGTGAAGGTACCAGGCGTTACTGCCTACCTGGCTATTACTTTTTAGACCAGCCGACTATGTCGGGCTGTTCTTATCCTATCAATAGAGGGGTATCCGTCGTCTGTATGTACGTATGTACGTGTGTAAACTTTTACTTAAAATGCTTTGAGTTTTGATTGGATTCCTTCAGTTTTGATTGGATTCCTCTCAAATTTTACACGAATGTTCTCTAGGTAGACCTCTCTTTAAAATTTTTTTTGGCGATCCGCCAAAAATTTGGCAAATGAGGGACATTTGGAAGTTTTCGGTTGCCAATTTTCAAAATGCTTCTTCTCCCACAATTTTGATCGGATTCTTTTCTAATTTTGGATAATTGTTCTGTAGTTAGACCTCTCTTGAAAAATTACTGTTTTTGGCGATCCGCCAAAAATTGGTCAAATAGGGGACATTTGTAATTTCGTGGTTGCCAATTTTCAAAATGCTTCTTCTCCCACAATTTTGATCAAATTTTCTTCAAATTTTGCACGAATATTCCCTAGGTAATCCTCTTTTGAAAAATTACTCATTTTGGCGATCTGCTAAAAATTGGCCAAATGGGGGACATTTTTTAAAATTTTTGGTGTCTAATTTTCAAATTGCTTCTCCCACATTTTTGATTGGAGTCATTTCCAATTGAGGATAGTTGTTCCCCAATTATGTCTCTCTTGAAAAATTACTGTTTTTGGCGATCCGCCAAAAATTGGCTAAATGGGGGACATTTGAAATTTTTCGGTTGCCAATTTTCAAAATGCTTCTTCTCCCACAATTTTGATTAAATTTTTTTTCATATTTTGCACAAATATTCCTTAGGTAGGCCTCTTTTTAAAAATTACTCATTTTGGCCATCCGCCAAAAATTGGCCAAATGGCGGACATTTTATAATTTTTTGGTATCTAATTTTGAAATTGATTCTTTCCCACAATTTTGATCGGATTCCATTCCAATTTTGTACGATTGTTCTCTAGCTAGGCCTGTCGTGAAAATTTACTCTTTTTGGCGATCTGCCAAAAATTGGCCAAATAGGGGACATTTGTGATTTTATGGTCACCAATTTTCAAAATCCTTTTTTTTTCACACAATTTTGATCAGATTTTCTTCAAATTTTGTGCGATTATTCTCCAGGTATTTCTCTTTTGAAAAATTCCTCATTTTGGCGATCCGGCAAAAATTGGCGATATTAGGGGTATTTTTTAATTTATTGACGTTTAATTTGGAATATGTTTCTTCTCCGACAATTTTTATTGAATTCCTTTCTAATTTTGTACGATTCTTCTCCAGTTAGCCCCCCCCCCCCCCCCTTGAAAAATTAATTGGCGGACCTCGCATCGACGCAAGTTTGGTGAACATGCGCACTGGTACGAAATCGAACCGAGAATCGGCGCAAGTTAAATAAATGTGCGCACTGGTCCAAAATTCAAACCGCGCGTCAATGCAAGGTAAATAAACATGCGTAGTGGTCCGAAATGCGAACCGCTTATCAACGCAAGTTAAATAAAACACGCGCAGTTGTCCGAAATGCGAACCGCTTTTCAACGCAAGTTAAATAAACATGCGCACTGGTCGGAAATGCAAACCCAGCAAAATAATACATACCAAAACATTAAACTTAAGTAATGATATTTTAGACGCGGCGTTTTCTTCTTTTCAAAAGGCACATGTGTTTGGTCGTTTTGATCGTTTCTGCTGCTTGAACTAATTGTGTATGTCCGACAGTACATGTCAACAGTACACATGTGTAGATACAATTTCGATACGTTGTTCGAAGTTATTTTTCTGGGAAAAAATTCTTTGTATGTATTTATCGGTCTATGTTCGGGTCCGTTGCTAAATTAATTATTTAGCTAGCTCATTGCCATCTCGTCCTTTGAAGCCCTATTTTTCAGGGAAATTGCCTTGTTCAAGCACGCCGGATTTGGTTTTATAGCTTTTCGTTAGCTGGGGCTTTGTCCTTGGACAAACTTGTACAATGTGACTACCACTTTCGGCAACCAGACAAGCTTATTCATAGATTCACTAGATCTCGGCTGGTCACAATGTTCCTGGACATTCTTGTTTTGGTGAGTGGTCAAAAACTGATGCAGATTTTGGCGAAAAACAAAAAAAATACAGCAAAAACTTTACTAACTGCTGGAAAATAGTCGTACTGTGTTGACATTTGAAGTGAAGGTAGCCGGAGGTACTACCTACCTGGCTATTACTTTTTGGGTGATTGGCCAAACATTGGCTCAGCTTGTGGCGCAAAGCCAAAGAAATATTAGCGAAATATTGGCTAAAAACCTTTTTTTTTCGTAAAATCTTGACCATTTCAAGGAAAGTAACGTTACTGCCTTGAAATTTTAAATAACGGCAGTAATCAATATTACCTAACTGGCTATGAATTTTTAGTGGTTAGCAAAAAGCGGCGAATTTTTGGTGAAAAACCAAAGAAATTTCAGTAAAATCTTGGAGAACTCCAGGAAAATAGTCTCCTCGCTTTGTGATTTTAAATAGCAGTACCACACATTACTACCTAAGTGGTTGTTACCTTTTTAGGAATTTGCCAAAACTTGGTAGAAATATTGGCCAAAAACCAATTTTCTGTAAACAGTATCTCCTACGGTTTTCATGGAAACATTCTACAATTTTGGTGGGAGGTAGGGTGCATCAATGTCCACCAATCTATTAGTTGTTTAAGGGATTCACCAAAAATTAGCAGAAATATTGGAGAAAAAATGTAATTGTTTATTTATTTATTTTTTCTTTTTGAAAAGTGTTAAACCTTAACTAACTCCTAGAAAATAGTATTAATGTCTAGAAATTGTAACTGACGGTAGCAAGCCTCAATATCTACTGTTACGTTTTTGGTGATTGTTGATTGACTGTCTTTAGATTTCAAGTAAAGGCAGCAAGCCTGACTGTTTAGCTGGCTATTACAATATTTGGTGATGGACCAAAAATTGGCGGATAGTTTGGGGAAAAACTAAGAAGATTCCAGTAAAATCTGATCTCCAGGAAAATAGTCTTACTCTTTTGAAATTTCATGGAACGGTAGCAGGCAATATTACTGGCTTACTTGCTATTACTTTTTTTTTGGTGATTGGCCAAAACATCGGCGAAAATTTTGGCGAACAACCAAAAAAACTCTCAGTAAATTCTTTACGAACTCCGGGAAAATAGCCTCATTGCATTGTAATTTTAAATAAAAGTACCGTTAAGTACTGCCTAACTGGCTATTGCTGTCTTCCAATTTTAGATAAAGATAGCCATCATTTGTACTTACCTGGCCATTACTTTTTTCGTAATTTGGAAAAATTGGCGCAAATGTTGACGAAAAATGACACTCATACCACAGGAATGGCGATGCTGTCAAAGACTTAACTACTAGTATAAACAGTCTTTGGTACTGTCTTGAAATTTTGTTAAAGATAGTGGTCATTGGTACTTGCCTAGTTATTGTTTTTGCGTTATTCGGAAAAATGGTGGAAATATTGGTGAAAAACCAATTCTTACTAAAATCGTTACTAGCGCTAGGAATATAATGTTACCTTCTTAAAATTTTGAACTATTGGAGCGGAAATTAGTGCTTATGTGGTTTTATAACCCAGCCGACTTTGTCGGACTGGGTTAGTCGTATCCCCATAGGGGGCTTGAATGTATGGGCGTATGTTAAACTTTTCTTTAAAATGCTACTGCTCATACAGTTTTACTTCAATCGTTTTGATATTATGCAGGAATGTTCCCTGGGTGGTCCCCCACCTGGCTATTACTTTTTTTGACGAGTGACGAAAAACGGACAAAATGGCGGCACTTTTTGTGCCCGTTTTGACCCAGTTTTAAAATGCTACTCCTCCTACAGTTTTACTACAATCGTTTAGATGTTACGAAGGGATGTTTCCCAGGGTTCGCCTCCCAGGCTATTATTTTTTTTTCGCGGTTCGCCAAAAACTGCCGCAAAGGCGGAACTTTGAAATTTGGCAAAAGCTGGAATAAATGGCAGTAAATAACTGAATTGTCAAACTATTCATTTCTCTCAGTCTTTTTCAAATAGTTATAAAATTTTAATCAGAAGTTTCTTAGGTGCTTCTCCACCTGGTCTTTGCTTTTTTCGCAAATGACAAAAAAATGCCGAAATGGGGGAATTTTAATAATTTTTTTCTAAAATTGTGTAAATGTCGGTAAATACATGAATCTTCAAAACCCATCCTCTCCAACATCCCTTTTCGGGCAGCTTCCACCCGGGGAAACACGTTTTTGTGTATTAAAATTATGAAAAAAATACGTTCAGAAACAAAGTACTTCATTGTTTGGCCTAACAGTATTCGTTTCAGAGTTTTTCTCTCTTTCCTTATTCGGTAACTCGGCTGGGGCATGTCCTTGGACATGCTTGTTTTGGTGATTTTATCGCCTCTTGAAATACGTACATCTATTATTATTGCCGTTGACAGCTGTTCTTGTTTATTCAAGAAAAACGCATACAGACTATTTCCGAGGCTTTTTTAGGACACTTTTTATCTTTATATTTTTTATTTTCAACATATTTGGCGTACTTTTTTTGTTCTTTTTTTCTAAAGTGTTCTTTTTTTGTACTTTTTGTACTTTTTTTTGCCATCAAGCGTTCTTTTTTTAGCAGTTTGCGTACTTTTTTTTAAAACAACCTCCGGCAAGCCTGAAATATCTACTAGGCTGAAGTCTTCAATTAAGCTGTGGAGTATCTCAGTACTTTTCTTCTTTGGAATGCAACCCCCAGTTTTATCGAGTTTGGACAACACCAGGTTAAAATCACCTCCGATAATCAACTCGTCATAAGATATCGTAGGAAGGATTGAGCGAAGGAGTTCGTAAAACCTAATCTGTTCCCAGTCGTGATTAGGGGCGTATATGTTAAAGATGCACACGTTTTTATTGTTGGCTTTAAAATAGATATATTGCAGTCTACCGTTGCTATAGTCTTTATACGTGACATTGTCAAGGTTGGAGTTGAGAAGAAATGCTACACCGGCGCTCCTGTTCGTCCCATGACTGCAGAACATCTTACCTTGCCATTCACTTTCCCACGCCTTCATTACCTCTGGGTAGGAGTGGCTTTCTTGTATTAATATAATGTCCGTTTTAGATTCCTTAAATTCCCGAAATAGTGCACACCGTTTATTTCGGTTGCGGATTCCCCTAACGTTATTGCTCAATATACTAAGAGCCATTGGTTTACACTAAATCTAGCTCTACCACAATGCACGGGTAACGAATAAGGACTTAACACTAGCTTGCTTATGGCACCTCCCACTGAGCACCATGTTAAAATTTTTGTGGCTTTACTTCAGGGCGTAAAATACTGTAATGTCCGTAATTCCGGTAATACCAAAGCAACAGAGTGGAAAACATAGACATAGACATAGACATACAACAGATAATATATACACATATTCGGGCTGCTAGTCAGTTATTGTGTGTTATTATGTTTATTTTGAAATGCACAACAAATTCGACAAAAAAGGGTTATCTTCCTCCTCCTCCCCCCCCCCCCCCCACCCTCTCTCCCTGCATATGAAAAAAAAATCAAAACAAACAAACGAACTCAACCCATACATGGGAAGCTTCCGGCTTTTCCGACTTTTTTTTGCCAAATGTACCGCCTTTTTTCGACCCCGTTCCCATGTATATCAACCCCAGTTAAGTGTGAAAACGGTGAAAATGATGAAATGTGTAGAGAAGGAAAAGTGACATAAAATGGCCTTTTTGAGGACATTTCTCGAGCTGACTCTTCGCAGAATTTGGAGTAGAAAATGACAGTTGTTGTTAATGTACTGTTATTACAGCAAATTTCAGAACACCTAAAAAACCTGTGTTTGTGTATGTGCAATTTGTGCGACTTGCTTGTGTATGTGCGACTTGGTTGTGTTTGTGCGAGTTGTTTGTGTATGTGCGACTTGTTTGTGTATGTGCTTCTTGGTTGTGTGTGTGCGAATTGGTTGTGTATATGCGACTTGGTGTTTATGTGCGACTTGTTTGGGTTTCGCAGTCCGCCATTTGTATTTGATTGGACGATACGTGAACTCGCCGGCAACGGCAGCGGCGTCCGAGGACAGTGGCGCAGCCTGGACACCTGTGCCCTAACCATCCCCGGCTACCGCTTCAACGCCACGGCCGCTTACGCCATCGCCGTCGACGTCATGAATGACGTCAGCATGGCCAGACTGCAGGTCAAAGTGAGAGCCGAACCTAAAGGTATTTTTTGTCGTTATTTGTTCCCAACCAAGTCTTAGCTCCAACCGGGGGGGGGGGGGGGGGAGGGGGGGGGGGGCTTTAGACCCCGAGGTGAGGGGGTAGGGGCGTATAGGTTTGTGTTGTCCGTCCGTCCGTCCATCGCCGGGTATTACTCCCACCCTGATGATCCGTTTTCTGTGATACTTTGTATATACACGACCAGTCATAGTGAGTATATGCGCGTTATTTTCATTTCGACCATGACCTAATTTCAAGGTCGCAGTCAACGCCATCTTGGACTTTTAGTTCCGGTGGGGGCTGCTCTCTCTTTCTACGATGGCTTGTTATCCATGACATAAATGAAAAGGATTGGTACTTCAAAGAGCATTTTTTCCACTCATTTAAGTGAATAAATGATTTTTTTTGGATAAAAATGGCGAAAAACAGAAGAAGAATTTTACGGATTTATCTTTCAGTTTTTACTGCTAAAATTGTATTGGTAGTTTATCTTTAACACACACACAAAAAATCAATATTGAACTGAATCTTAAGTTGATCTTTAAAAAAAAAAGTTTTCTGAATGTGGAGCAGTTTCACTGTAAGCTCGCTTGCGGCCATGTTTGATTCTAGCGCATCCGAAACGCGGCGACTCTTCGGCGGGGGTGGCCGTGGCGTGCACACTGATAGCCGTGATCTGTCTCGTCGCCCTCTCGCTCGCCTACCGCTACGACCGCAAGACGACGCACTCGACGCTCGAGACGGCCGACTTCGATTTCGCCCTCTTCAGCCACGCCGGTGCCGATTCGATAGTGGCCGGCGCCATCGATCGATTGAGTGCCGCCGTGGTGAGGGCCAAAGATTGGGTTATCGAAAAGAAACAGGCCACCCATTATCGCCCGGTGCAGGAGCACTATTCCGAGATGTTATAACGATTCTATCAACTGCAAGTCGCAACTTTTATGTGATATAAGCTGATTATTTTGAAATTCTTACTGAAAAAAAAACAACAAACAAAAAAAAAAAAATAACGGTGCTTTAGATAGATGAGTGTAATTTTATGTTTTGTTATATATTACATATTATTTTGGCTTTCAGTGCATAATCATTGTAAAATGCCGATATTTTGTTTCACAAATGAAAGGAAGTAGATCTGAGTGGCGTAATTGACTTGTCTAACAAGCTGTTAGCCGGCCCGTTGTCCTTGCTGTGTTCCGTTGTACAGGATAATTTCTTTTTTCTCATTGCAACATTCGGTGCTTTCGTATTTTCGCTACAACTGGATACAGAATAGAGACTGATGAGTGGGGTTTTTATAGGGGGGGGGGGGGTCGTGGAGGGGGGGAGGGGCCTAGGGGTGGGATGTGCGCTTTAGTTTTAGCATTTTCACAGATATTAAAAATTTCTTCCCTGTGACTTCACTGGTTTGTTGTTTGAGGTTTTTTTATTTACTTTTTTCACGTTATTTTTAGTTAGCATTTTATTGTTATTGCAAGAGATGTGACAATGCATTTAAATCTAGTGGGATATTTCTTTGTTAATTACATTTATTTATTTTTAGGCGTTTTTACGTCTCTGGTTGGAATTTCCTAAAGAAATATTTGCCTGCCTCTAAACGTTTAGTGTTAGTGATTTTTTATAGAAGTATTATCCCTGTTGAACTTTGTAGAGCTTTTCTAGTTTTATCGATTGCTATACCTTAATTTGAATTTTTTTGTTAATATTGTTCAACGTACCTTTCTGACTTTCAGTACTTCAGTACTCAAGGGTCTACTTGTATAAATATTAAGTGTACTTGTATTAAAGATTATCACTTCCTTTTTTCTTTTTTTTTTTTGCTTTTAACACGAATGAATTAGTTTTATAAACATTTGGCAAGTAAGCTACAAGACATAGAAACAAACGTAACGAAAAATTGAAAATAAAAAAAGTGTGTGGTCCATGTTGGTGTTTCTTGCGGCGCATTGCATTGTGCAGTCTACACTACAGATAATAAGTTGATCAGTGTATTTGAAGAGACAAGTCGTATTCGCCATGGCTGAAAACCATCGTTGCATTAGCAAAAGTATTGTCGTTTTTTTTTGTTTTTTTTTTTTTTTTCATTCTGATTCAGGTGAAAATTCTGGAAATTCGAAGTATTTTCCTTTGCTGTGTCTTTGAGTAAATTCATTTTGAGTGTAGTATTTAATAGTATCCTATCGGTGTTATCTCTCACCCGCATACCCTTATCTGGTGTAATTTTCGTAAAGTTTTTATTTATTTATTTTATTTTTTTATCTTTTTGAGGCATCAAACCCAACAGATAGGTACATTGTATCACCACGGAGGGGACACTGATGTTCGGGTACACTAGTCGTTCTTGTTTATGTATCATGTTTTATTTGCTTTGATACTTCTTAAAGTAACTCCCTATGCTAAAATGACGTCATGTATCAACGTGAAATCGTGAAATAAAAAAGCCCCAGCAGTATTGTAGATGCTTTTTAAAAGCAGATTGTGATTGACATGTTGTTGGCATGTTTTTGACATGTTATTGCAATTTTCTGTGACTTTATTATATTTTTGGTGTTAATACCTGTTTGTTCAAAATTCTGCTTGTTTGAAACAGCATTTTTAAGTTTATCCATGTAAATAAATGGAAGGATGAAAAGGGCGTGTTTTATTAACCTTTATTTTCTGTGACCGCAAACATTTTAGCAAACAGCCGATTTTGCTGTCGTCACTTTGTCCATCCGTTAACAACGCCACTCGTAGTTCTGTCCAAATTTTACAGTGAATATATGTGTATACGTATGTACAGTGAAACCTCGCTATTAGGGACAGAAAGTGACTGAATAATTTTGTCCCAAATGGCGGGGTGTCCCTAATTTCGAGGTGCTGTTAATTTGAGTTCTATCTGACAAGTACAACTAAAATCTTTGGCTATTTTTCTCACACTTTCTCCATCACTAGCTTTGATTATTTTAACTTTATCAGATAGCGAAACTTGGTTCCGTTTTCTTTTCACACCACCCATATTCACACTTAAGACTTATTATAAAATAACACCTTGTTTTACGTATTAACTGAGTATAAAGACAATAAATTACTTGCTATTTTATACGTATTTTAAAAGACGGAGCACATGTAAATAGGGATTAATCGTATAAAGTTTCTCTCTTAACCACACATCTTTTGTGATAAGCCCCATTGGCTTTACATGCACTGTGTTCAATGTAATGTACTCAACACCCACAGATAACAATAGAGAGAAAAAAAACAAACACTACCGGGTAACAAGCTGATAGGAGTTGATAACGCACGGAATATGGACAGCAATTTGACTGTTCGCAATAGAGGGGTTATTTTAAATGTGTAACCGTACTTACGGGATAAAAAGAGTGTCCCTAATTCTGAATAGAGGGGTGTCCACAATAGAGGGTTCTAGATATAACAAAACTCTATGGCATTTTAAAACAGACTGAAAAATGTTGTCCATAATTCAGGGGTGTCGATAACAAAGGGGTGAGCATATCCGGGGTTTCAATGTATGTTGGGCACAATTTTTAAATCTGCACAATTTATAAATTGTGCTGCAGCTTTTAAATTTATAAACGGGCTGACCATGTAAAAATGGTCGGCCCGTTTTTAAATCCAAATTGCGGACAATTTTTAAATTGTCTTGCACAATTTTTAAACATTTTCATTTTTTTAGCTTTTTTTCTTTGGGTTGTTATGCCCCGAATGACAAATTTCAGCGGGGCATATAGTGTTTGACTTGTTCGTCCGTCCGTCTGTCTGTGTGTGCGTTACGCTTTAGGTGCGAAGTTTTGTGGATCGCACTGTAGCGTAGCTATTTGGCCGGCAGCTTTTTTGTTTTTGGGATATTGTTCCTAATATATTGAAGTTGTGCAGGACGTCGTTCTTTTTTTGTCCAAAGAGGCGTTTATTCGTTTATAGATTATTGTTATCCTCCGTGGAACGGAGGGATATAGTGTTAAACTTTCGGTCTGTCCGTCTGTCTGTCACGCTTCAGTCTCACGCGCCTACAGGCAGCATTAATAGATGGATTCGTTTCGTACACGGCTTCGCTGGACCCTTCCGCAGTGCAGTGACCAAGAATTTTCCGGATCGGAAGAAATTGATAAAATGGCGGACTTTTGAAAATCGGCACTGGACTTAGCGAATATACGGCAGTCACACGCGCCTACAGACCACATTAATAGATGGATTCGTTTCAAATTTTGTACACGGCTTCTCTTGATCCTTCCGCAGTGCAGTGATCAAGAATTTTTCGGATCGGAAAAAGATTGACAAAATGACGGACTTTTGAAAATCGGCACTGGACTTAGCGCATATAGGGTAGTCTCACGCGCCTACAGGCAGCATTGATAGATGGATTCGTTTTAAATTCTACCCACGAGTTCCTTGGACATTCCGCAGTGCAGTGACCAAGAATTTTTCGGATCGGAAAAAGATTGACAAAATGACGGACTTTTGAAAATCGGCACTGGACTTAGCGCATATAGGGCAACTGATATTGACAAAATGGCGGATTTTTCAAAATCTATTGTTCTAATTCTATGTATTCTTCTGTTGTTCTGTGCTGTATTTGCTTATCAAAGATTTTCTCCGGCTTTTGATTGATTGGCCTAATTTGTAATTGCAAGTTCTTATGTTGTAACTGTTAATTATGCAATTGCAATTAGAACTGGAATTGATCTGCATCATAAAAAGATATCCCCGTATTTGACAGATTTTATTTCGTTTAATCATAACTATACAGAAATCAAACGTTTCATCTAAACTACAATTTCCTTTTTATTGTATTCTTACAAATGCTGTCTATATAAGGTATCTAAACTCTGAAATAAGAAATCTCGGCACCATACTAACAGCTTTCAAATTACCTAAGCTATCTAAGTCAGTCTCTTTTTTGTTTTTTGTTTTTAGGGAATTTTATTGTGCACAGCCATATTCGAGTATGCGCTGCGTGGACATAAACTATAAGGAGCACTTACAATACAATATATGTATGCATCTTTCACAAACGTGGCGTTTTCTAACAATAACTTTGCTTATCAAAAATCACGATTATGAGGAAAACAAACAAACATAACAACTTATAAATGAGTTACGACCATCTATCAATATATCAAATCCGCTTCTAAGTTTGAAAACACTTCGCCAAAATAGGTCCATTTCAATTTTAATTTATCTTCAGATAATGTTTGCATGTCTGCGTAATGTCGTATGGGTTTTAATAAACAAGGAAAATTTTCCTCATTGACTCTAATCTGATATATATGGTATTTTATTAACATAGAGAGGTTATTCTCTTTAATATTATCTTTCCCAAGTAAAAAGGCCAATTTCTCAAAATTAAAAGAATTTACCTTCAGTATGCTTAAGCATCTTCTTATAATTTCTCTGGCTTTGTGACAATCCCAAAAGAGTTGTATTATCGTATCCAGAGTGTTACAATACTTACATGCATCGGATTCTAAAATTTTCCAGTCCTTTTTCTTCTTGTTAGTTGGTATTATATTATGAATGAGTTTCAATTGCACAGCCAAAAGATAGGTTTCTTTAGTACATTTTCTACAAAGCAGCAAGCTACGTAGAATCCGCGATTCTTCTAGCACACCTGCCTTCGCCCAGAACACAATACTTACCGGAGGCTCTACAATTTTATTTATCAAGACCATGTAGTAATCTTTACACTTAGCTTTCTTAATGTTGATTAACGAGTCACGTATCTTAAAGATTGTGTCAGAGCAATCCACTTTCTAATTATCTGTAATATATCTATTGTTCTGTCTGTGTTTTAACCATTTGCCGATAGATATTTTCAGACCATTATACAGTATAAAATTGACACTCAAGTCATATCTAGCTTGGAGCTCTGTCAACGAAAGCACTTTTTTATCTTTACTTAATAGGTCTTTAATATACAGTATGCTTTTTTTCGTGCCAGTGCTTCCAGTAGAGTGACCTGCCGTCAATTGTTATTTCCTTATTGTTCCATAATACACAGCTGTATCCGTCTTGGTTATGCAATTCACTAAAATAGGAGGATATTTGAAAACTTCCAGCGTCAAAATTCGAGTGCAAAATAAGGGGCAATCCCCCGTATTCGTCAAATTCACTGTGTATTATGGCAATGCTAAGGTTTTTAACCCACAGTCTGGACAACCATGCCAACCTTAACGATGTTTGCATAACAATTACATCTAGTGATCGAATACCTCCTGCATCAAAGTCCCCGATTAAGGATTTATGCTTAATCTTACTGGGTTTATTGGACCAAATGAACGCATTTACCAACGACTGGGCCCGGGCCAGATCTGCGTGTGCACAAGAGACGTTACTCAAGCTGTATATTAAATTTGACATTCCCATAGTTTTAGATAGGTTAACTTTGCCCAGCAGTGTAAGACCCCTCTGACTCCATAAATTCAAACGTGTTGCAAGTTTTGTTATCTTATCCAAAATGTTTACTTTGTTACACTTTTCCATTGCATGACCTACTTCGATACCCAGCATACTGAAGCTACCCGAAGTAACCTTTAAATTAAAAACCGGCTCCGGTTTTGTTTCCATGGACCTATATACACCAGCAGAGATTTTTCTATGTTAACTTTTAAACCGGAATATCTCGAGAAACGCTCCGTAAGTTCTAACACATAACCAAGAGAGCATACGTCTTTTAATAAACACGTTGCGTCGTCTGCAAAAAGAGAGATCTTATACTCTGAATTCTCGAGTTTTAGGCCTGTGATGTTCGCTTCATTTCTAACCGATTGGACCAGAGGCTCAATACATAAAATAATCAGCGTTGTCGACAATGGACACCCTTGTCTAACACCACGTTGTACTTCGAACCAGCCACACGAATAACCATTGTTTATAACAGTGCTAGAGATATTATTATAACATGTAGCTACCCACCTCCGAAACGAAACAGCAAAATTAAAATATTCCAATACTTTATGCATGAATCTCGATACTATCGAATACTTTTTCGAAATCCAAGAGCAAAAGTAGACCTGCGAAAGCTCACCTTGTTCAGCATCATAATTTAACGTCTGTATTAACAAGCCCCCAAATTGCGGCCAAAAAGTTTTATAAAAATCCGGACTCAAGCCATCACAACCAGGGCGTTTACCGTTCGACATGCGATCTAAAGCCTTTTTACATTCGGGATCTGATATGATGTCATTATTAACTTTTAATTGATCTACCGTTTTCTTATCGTGAACTTCTTTTTCCTTGCTATAAAACTATTTGTTACTTTTTTCATTTTTTTCTATATATTCAACTCTTGATCGGACACCGGCTCCTTGTTCTTTGTAGGTGTTAATATCCGAAAGTATGCTTCTACAATTTAAGTATTCAACTTCTTCGTCTGGACTTAATTCTGTTTGGCAAAGTTTCGAATAAAGCTTGTCACATTTCAATAGCAAATCTTGTTCTAACAGACGCTTTTCCTTAGCAATTTCGAGATTTCCATTGATATCGTTAAAATCTTGAATTTAATAAGGTCCCAGAATACTCGCTTATCGTTTTATTTTAAAAATTCTTTTCTATTTTTCTCAATGAGGCTTATAATACCTTGTCTATAGTCTTGATTTAATAAAAGATTATTATTAAGCTTCCAAAATCCTGGACCTCTACCGTACTTAACCTTTTTATCTAATTCTAGATAAATTAGTTTATGATCCGTGTTTATGCTCTCGAGATTTTTGACTGTTTATGGTTTGCCACCAATTTTTTACTAATTAAAAAGAAATCGAGCCTGCACATGACTCCTGGTGTATTTCTGGACCATGTATACATCAGCAGATCCGGATGCTTCTCCCTCCAATGTCGACTAAATTGTGGGTTTTCATCAATTCCTTTAAAGTGTGAGCCGATGTTTGGTTAACTATTGCCCCAAACTTTTTATCCTTCGACTCCAATGTTACATTAAAATCCCCTGCCATGATTACATTCCCCAATGATACCCGCGTCATCAGATTTGCTGAAAGTTTTTCAAAAAATGTAACCCTCTCACAATCCAAGTTGGGAGCATAGATATTAACACAATAATATATATTATTAATTTCTACTTCATTAACATCAAGCCGCCCTTCTTTGTCAGCCCAGTGGTTGCGTACCTTTAAAACCTTCTTAAACAAAGTCATTGTTCCTCTTTCCTTAGAGGTGTAGTGGCTAAAAGTTACATTGCCCTCCCATTCTTTTTCCATTTTTCTTCAATATCCGGAGAACTGTGACTTTCTTGAATGAAGTCAGTCTTGTTACTTTTAATTTTGCAACAATAGATGAATATACTTGTGAACCGAGATAAAGGACATAAAAGCAGTAAAATGTTTGCCAAAATATAAAACAAAAAACCTCACCAAAAAAAGCTAAAAATGGTTTATAAATTAAAAACTGTGCAGCACAATTTATAAATTGTGCAATTTAAAAATTGTGCCCTATATATATATATATATATATATATATATATATATATATATATATATATATATATATATATATATATATATATATATATATTCAGTTTTTTCAGAGAGGGCCATCCAGGAAATATTTGCAGCAAATTAAAAAGCAGAAGAAAGGCGCATAACGACAAACACCTCCCCCCTTCCCGCCCCGCCTGATGTGAGCGCGAGATCTGACTGGAACAGCCCGACATTTTCGAGGTTGACCACCTTGGAGGTTGACCACTTTGGAGGTTGACCACTTGGATTTTTTTTTTTGTTTATAATAAAACAGAGGCATCCATGGGGGTCTCCAGATTGCAATCTTGAAAGATTGAATGACTGAATTTTCATGTCAGATTTATCAACACCAAAAGGGTACGATTGCAAAGATTATAATAAGATCAAATATAAACTCGCGGGGCGGGGGGGGGGGGGAGGGGGGGCGGACGGAGACAAACACGCCAGAACGTAATTAAAAACATTAATAATTTAAAGATAATAAAAATGCCGCTGCCATACTAATCTTTTTTTTTTTGACACTGATAATCAATATCAAATTTTTGAACACTTTGCACGACTAATTGTACGACGGACTAATGGCCGGATTTCGTTTTCTTGACCACGGTTAATAACCAGTAATTTTTAAAAGGAAAGAGCATCTGTAAATCATTTTTCCCAAATATAACAGCAATGAAAGCTGCAGGAAAAAGAAAAGCAACAGGAAAAAAACTCACAATGTTATAATACCTCCGGAAAGTTCACTCAGTAATGTGTATGACGACCACCAGCCCTTGTGGCGGGGTCGGAGGGCGGGGTGGGGGGGCTCTACAAGTCTGGGTTGGAGTGGAGGATGAATCTGTTGACCTTTGCGCTTGGGATATCCCGTCGAACAAAGCTTGTCTGAGGTGCGCATGCGCCTGAGGCGGAGGCGTTCGCGCGCGCATCTTCCGGTTGAGCATATCCCATAAATGCTCGATTGGATTCGTGTCGTAAGAGTAGGGTGGCCATTCGGGAGGGTTCACATTGTTTCTCGCGCGATACTCGCGGGAACCAGCCACAAGTGAGAGTGAGTTGCCGCGCATGAGCGTGACGTTCGGGCTTTGCGGGATATACGT
Source organism: Protula sp. h YS-2021 (assembly GCA_949752745.1). Classification (NCBI taxonomy): domain Eukaryota; kingdom Metazoa; phylum Annelida; class Polychaeta; order Sabellida; family Serpulidae; genus Protula; species Protula sp. h YS-2021. Next base: position 83,145,545 of record OX457028.1, read on the forward strand.
CACGGCACGATGACGGCAGTGATCATTCAATACAGGGCCAGCATGCGTTCTACGTGACCTCATGTCGTCGTGTTCCATCAGGCTCAGCTCCAAAAGTGACGGCAGGAGGATTTTCCGCAGTCAACAATAGATCCGGAAGATGCACAACCTGGATCCGTCTATCATGTGCTAACATGGTGACACACGCTTGATCAGACAAGGAGACCGGGACAGATCCAGCACAGCTCCTGTTTCATGGTTCCAGCCAACAGGTTCAATATAAATGTTGGCCTGGACACTCCACAATGCCTGGCAACATTACTCTGACCAACCGTCATCAGTTAGATAAAATTCTCTCCAACGTTTGCCCACATCGGGCTTCGGCATAATCACACTTACACCGAAGCATTTACTTTACTATCTATCTATCTTTCTATCTATCTATCTATCTATCTATCTATCTATCTATCTATCTATCTATCTATCTATCTCTCTCTCTCTCTCTCTCTCTCTCTCTCTCTATATATATATATATATATATATATATATATATATATATATATATATATATATATATATATCTGTCTGCTTGTCTGTCTGGTTATCTATCTATCTATACATCTAAATTTTGAGCCCATATTTATGGCAGCATGGGCAGTAGGCATTCTGAGGCATTTTAAGTTATAAGGTAATCGATATATAAGTGAATGAACCCCCTTTTCCCACCCTAACCCCCACGGTACAACTCTCTCATGACGACCTTAGCGCAACGTCGTTATCCGATATCCTTATAGCCTATACAGCGCTGCTCTAACTACACCCCAACCCCAACCCCCGGTTCCCCCTTAATTCTGTAAGTTGTCATGGGTAAAAGAAACATTTGCTTTTCAGATGCAACTACGATCTACCATATATTTCAACAAACCTTCAAATGTAATAAACATGATTCAGTTCATCACAAGTGTTAACTAAATAAAACAAACGTACAACTTACCTTGTGCCCTAATAAAAACGTACAGCTTACCCTGGGCCCAAATAAAAACGTACAGCTTACCCTATACAATAATAAAAACAAACAACCTACCCTGTGCCCTAATAAAAGCGACAGCCTAGTCCTTGTCCTAATAAAAGCGTACAGCTTAGTCTTTGTCCTAATAAAAGCATACAGCTTAGTCTTTGTCCTAATAAAAGCGTACAGCTTAGTTTTTGTTCTAATAAAAGCGTACAGTTTAGTCTTTGTCCTAATAAAAGCAAACAGCTTAGTCTTTGTCCTAATAAAAGCATACAGCTTCGCCTTTGTCCTAATAAAAGCGTACAGCTTAGCCTTTGTCCTAATAAAAGCGTACAGCTTAGCCTTTGTCCTAATAAAAGCGTACAGCTTGTCTTTGTCCTAATAAAAGCATACAGCTTAGCCTTTGTCCCAATAAAAGCATACAGCTTAGCCTTTGTCCTAATAAAAGCGTACAGTGTAGCTTTTGTCGTAATAAAAGCGTGCAGCTTAGTCTTTGTCCTAATAAAAGCGTACAGCTTAATTTTTGTTGTAATAAAAGCGTGCAGCTTAGTCTTTGTCCTAATAAAAGCGTACAGTTTGTCTTTGTCCTAATAAAAGCATACAGCTTAGCGTTTGTCCTAATAAAAGCATACAGCTTAGTCTTTGTCCTAATAAAAGCGTACAGCTAAGCCTTTGTCCTAATAAAAGCGTACAGCTTAGTCTTTGTCCTAATAAAAGCGTACAGCTTAGTCTTTGTCCTAATAAAAGCGTACAGTTTAGCCTTTGTCCTAATAAAAGCATACAGCTTAGTTTTTGTTGTAATAAAAGCGTGCAGCTTAGTCTTTGTCCTAATAAAAGCGTGCAGCTTAGCCTTTGTCCTAATAAAAGCGAACAGTTTAGCCTTTGTCCTAATAAAAGCATACAGCTTAGTTTTTGTTGTAATAAAAGCGTTCAGCTTAGTCTTTGTCCTAATAAAAGCGTGCAGCTTAGCCTTTGTCCTAATAAAAGCGTGCAGCTTAGCCTTTGTCCTAGCAAAAGCGTACAGTTTAGCCTTTGTCCTAATAAAAGCATACTGCTTAGTTGTTGTTGTAATAAAAGCGTACAGCTTAGTCTTTGTCCTAATAAAAGCGTGCAGCTTAGTCTTTGTCCTAATAAAAGCGTGCAGCTTAGCCTTTGTCCTAATAAAAGCGTACAGTTTAGCCTTTGTCCTAATAAAAGCATACTGCTTAGTTGTTGTTGTAATAAAAGCGTGCAGCTTAGTCTTTGTCCTAATAAAAGCGTGCAGCTTAGCCTTTGTCCTAATAAAAGCGTACAGTTTAGCCTTTGTCCTAATAAAAGCATACTGCTTAGTTGTTGTTGTAATTAAGGCGTGCAGCTTAGTCTTTGTCCTAATAAAAGCGTACAGCTTAGTCTTTGTCCTAATAAAAGCGTGCAGCTTAGTCTTTGTCCTAATAAAAGCGTGCAGCTTAGTCTTTGTCCTAATAAAAGCGTGCAGCTTAGTATTTGTCCTAATAAAATCATACAGCTTAGTTTTTGTTGTAATAAAAGCGTGCGGCTTAGTCTTTGTGCTAATAAAAGCGTGCAGCTTAGTCTTTGTGCTAATAAAAGCGTACAGCTTAGCCTTTGTCCTAATAAAAGCATACAGCTTAGCCTTTGTCCTAATGAAAGCATACAGCTTAGCCTTTGTCCTAATGAAAGCATACAGCTTAGCCTTTGTCCTGATAAAAGCATACAGCTTAGCCTTTGTCCTGATAAAGGCGTACAGCTTAGTTTTTGTTATAATAAAAGCGTGCAGCTTAGTCTTTGTCCTAATAAAAGCGTGCAGCTTAGTCTTTGTCCTAATAAAAGCGTACAGCTTGATCCTTGTAATAATAAAAGCGTGCAGCTTAGTCTTTGTAATAATAAAAGCGTGCAGCTTAGTCTTTGTCCTAATAAAGCATGCAGCTTAGTCTTTGTCCTAATAAAAGCGTATAGCTTAGTCTTTGTAATAATAAAAGCGTGCAGCTTGCCCTATGCTCTTTTCTGTGTGTTCGTACCAAGGACACCGCTAAGACACAAACACACAAATTGAATATTGACACACACTCATAAGCAATAAGAAAGAGAAATGGTATGAGGGGACAGGGAGATACAGATATATATATGTATATATTTATATATATATATATATATATATATATATATATATATATATATATATATATATAGAGAGAGAGAGAGAGAGAGAGAGAGAGAGAGAGAGAGAGAGAGAGAGAGAGAGAGAGAGAGAGAGAGAGAGAGAGAGAGAGAGAGAGAGAGAGAAAGGTAAAGAGAGAGAGAGAGAGAGAGAGAGAGAGAGAAGAACGAGATTTTGATGGCCCGTTAAACACATGTATTTGCAGTACATAACTAGCATAACGTCAGTGTTGCGAGAAGACATCGCCCTTTCTGTTCTCCGGAAGCAATATATTAGCCAATGACGGCATATGACAGTCCTCCAAAATGGCTGCAAACTGTTCGTAATCGTTGTTCGTTCCGCGATTAATAACCTCAAGCAAAATGTGATTGTTTTTCTCACGGCTGGAGTTCATTTTTAGTATTTTAATGTACGTATCGCTATCGATTATATTCTTCTGAAAAAGTTTGACGATAACATTGTCCGGTTTCATGTGACCTAACAGATCCGACAGGTTTTCACGAACGATCTCTTTTCTCTCCTGAGATAAAATCTGGCCTAAAAATGAATGAATATGATATGTGTCAATTTTTTTTCTATCAACACTGAACAAATAACAATGCTTTTGTCAACAGTATACAAATATGGCATACAGTTTTTCCCCAATCCCACCGCCCTCTGCCCCCACCCGCCCCGGGGTTGGAATATTACACCAGGAGAAGCACCGGGTGAATAAAACTGCATGCCACCCTCCCAGCTGTATCACAATTGTTTTGCTGCATTTTCTTGAACAATAAGAGTTTACCCAGTAAACATTGCGATGTTCCATGACCTTTGGACAGACGTCGCACCCGACGTCTAAACAACGTCCGATGTTGGTTGTTTGTAAAAATCGTAACAACGTATACCTTCCTAAGTTGGATAGATGTCGATTATTCGACGTCTAATCAATGTGACGTAAAGGTTGCAAATGGAAGTCGAAACAACGTCGGAAAAATATTAATCTGGAACCTGCCACCTATACATCGACAGTCATAGTGTGGTCATCCACTAGCCAGCGACAGACATAGTTTGGTCATCTCCTAAGCAGTGACAGTCATAGTGTGGTCATCCCCTATACGCTGACAGTCATAGTGCGGTCATCTCCTAAGCAGTGACAGTCATAGTGTGGTCATCCCCTATACAGTGACAGTCACAGTGTGGTCATCTCCTATACAGTGAGAGTCATAGTGCGGTCATCTCCTAAGCAGTGACAGTCATAGTGTGATCATCTGCTATACAGCGACAGTCATAGTGTGGGCATCCCCTATGCAGCTACAGTCATAGTGTGGTCATCCCCTAATCAGCGACAGTCATAGTTTGGTCATTTCCTATACAGCGACAGTCATAGTGTGATCATCCCCTACACAGGTCATCCTTCCGCCACAGCAGCCTCCACCCTTGGGTCATCCGGTAGCGCAGGATATGTGCGAAATCGATTTCCACGAATGTTTTTCAAAGGTGGGCCGGAAAAATATTTTACATCCCCATTTTGGTCTATTTTCGAAGTACCTATCATGGCTACCATTTCCGGTGAGCAATAACATGAGGAGGATGTTTTTTGGTTATGCATCCCACGTCGACACCAGGTCGATTTTCCGACTTCAATTCAACGTAGCACCAGATCTGCGACCTTAACGTCTTAGAAAGTTGCCTTTTGATTGTGACCAGAAAACAACGTTTAAACGACGTTGCTTATCAGACCTCTACTAAACGCTGTATCAAAGACGTTGATAAGACGTTGATCTATGGCGACAACGAATCACAACCAAATTACAAGAGTTAATGTTGTTGTTTGGTCGGATGGACGTCGCAACCTCAAATCGACGTTGGATCGACTTTGGAATGTTTACTGGGTATCTCTGAGTAATGTACATGAAAAATTTAATTACTTCTTTCATATTTGACACAACCATAGGTGCAGTTTAACAGAGCGGTGTCCCGTTCTCCTTCTGAATGTATGCTTTATTCTCGACGTTTTTTTACCCACAAGCTGGCGGAAACTTGTTTCGACGTTTTTTAATCGACAACATACCTAACTATTTACGCAAAGCCAATTACATGGTATTTCAAATTTAAAGTGGATCATAGGCATTAATTGCAATAATTAGAATTAAGGGGGAAACCTAAATCTGGCCAGATGGAAAAGACATAAGCCAGGGTATGTCCCAGATCCCTCTGTGAAACCGATACTTACAATAATTATTCCTAGCCCATTTAAAATCTCTCTCTCTGTCTCTCTCTGTCTCTCTCTGTCTCTCTCTCTGTCTCTCTCTCTCTCTCTCTCTCTCTCTCTCTCTCTCTCTCTCTCTCTCTCTCTCTCTCTCTCTCTCTCTCTCTCCCCAGATATCAGTCCCACATGGGGACCTTGCATAATATATGTGGGTATTCCCACGTACCCACGCATAAATAATGTGTGTTTTGTTGGGGAAATTCCCATGAAGTTACGTGGGATTTATTGGAGTTTGAGACTCTTTCCGATGTGTATTATGCGCATGTGAACCCACGCATTTTATACGGATGTTTTTCCATGCATTCGATATATGGGAATTCCCACGCATATTAAGCATGGGATTTTAAAGGAACGACCCACCCTGTGCGTATACGCGATAACTCTACAGACATGAACCTTAACTATAGTGCAGTTATAAAGTACTCCTTAAAGGAATTTTCAGTATAAAAAGTTTAGTGAAATTGGTATTTCCATGTCTAACTTGCTATTATACATAGAAAAAAGGAGGCCCTCCACCAAAATATGCAGCATTTAGCAAAATTTAAATATATTATCGTTCAATGGCAGCTGTTTCCGGTCTGCGATAATAAGCCCACATTGCCAGACAACGTATAATATGCGTATATTTTCCCATGCATTTACTACGTGGAAATTTTACGTGTATTTTACACGGGAATGCCCACATGGGAAATCCCACGTAAAATATACGTGCAAGATACAAATGATTTTTAAGGAAATTTTTTTCAAAAGTATAATATACATATAATATGCGGGTCCAGGGGAGTTGTCACATGGTGAGATGACACCTAGGAGTTGCCACCCATAATTTTAATTTTTCTAGTACTCTAAATGTTTAAACAAATCTCTCTCCATGTAATACGGCGGTGATTCAATTGCAATTATTGCAATTAGGAACATAAAACTTATCGGTTCTGGAACCGTATTGCTACATTGGTTGCCGAAGTTAGAGAATGCATCATGTTGGACTTTTTGCGCTGAATGCCATACAACATCGACTAAATGAGATCGTATGATAATAGACACTCTCCTGATTACCATTCAGTTCGATTACTAGGTTTAGTTCTGCAATTGTACGATAAAAGGTGTTCTATTGATTGTAATCAAGTTTGATGACTAGATTTAGTTCTGTAATTATCCGATAAAAGATACCCTTTAACTGTACGATAGAAGGCTCTCTGTTGATTGCAATTAAGTTTGATTAAGTTTGATGGCTAGATATAATTTTCATTTTTATCGCAATTTGTTTTATAAACTTCTGTTGAGTAAGATGTTTTGAAAATAAAATATTTGTTCAGTTATACATATGTTTTATGAAAAGAAAACGAAACAGAAACAAAATTTCGGTGGCAAAACCCCCAGGTGGCATCTCTCCTAGTGGCACTCCCTGGTGGCAACTCACTGGGTGGCATCTGTCCTGTCCCCATAATATGCGTTTATTTACCCATGCATTTTATCAGTGGGAAATTTTATGTGTATTATAAGTAATGCATACAGGGGAATGCCCACGGTTGGTATTACGCAGGAAAAACAATGCATTTTACACGACGTTTGCCTACGCATTTTATATGTGGAAAAGTCCAAATAAAAACACGTACCTTTAACAGGAGAATGTTCATGGTGGGCATTACGTGGGGAAAACCATGCAGTTTACGCGTATTTATCTATCCGTGCATTTTATACATAAGAAAACCTGCGTATGTTATACGTAGAGTTTACACGAAAATTAAACCGTGGGAATGTCCACGTATATTACACATGTTTTTTATGTGGCCATGCCAACGTCCCACCTTCCCACATAAATCCCACCTAAAACAACGCGTTTTATATCTGGGACAAAATATTATGCTAACTGGGTCTCTGTCTCACACGCACTCACTCTCTCTCTCTCTCTCTCTCTCTCTCTCTCTCTCTCTCTCTCTCTCTCTCTCTCTCTCTCTCTCTCTCTCTCTCTCTCTCTGTTTGCCCCCGCTCTGTCTCTCTCTCTCTGTCTCTCTCTCTCTCTCAATATTAGAAGCATAAACTCTGATAAAAACTTAATACAAAAGCTAGGTCAAAGCGGATGTTTACATTACACAGTCTACGCAATCCCTTAAACCGCCTCCCCTGAAAGATCGATACAAAAACTTCGTACCAAAGTTTGCATGTTAAACAAATATAACTGGTGAATGAATAAACCGTGGTCCTATGTAGGCGTTCCTTTGGGAATTCACTGAATTCAAGTAGGAACGAATTGAGAAGGGCTGAAGGGAAAAATATGCCGAAAAATGACGAGAGGGAAGGCGAATAATTCATGGTTATGGCGTTACCATTGTGTTTTGTTTCTTATAGCAGAGAATGTCCGTATTGGTTTATGCGAGAAAGAAAATAACGTTGTTTCTCCCTCCCCGATGGGGTCACTAAAATCGAAAATAAAAGCTTAACCCGGCCGGACCTAAGCAAAAATCGAGTGAAAAATCAACCGGTTGGCCAACATTCTTAAATTGTATACCAAACATGGTTTAATTGAAAGGCAGAAAAAATGAAAATGGCCTTTCAGAGAAGAAATTTTAGGATAAAACTCGGAGCTCGCATTTTGATACAGGAAACACTTGAAACTTGAACAGTATCACAATATAAATTGATAATAGAAGTGTTATGTCACGCAAAAACCATTCTGTCGACAGCATGTTATCGGAAGATTGACCGCAATCGGGTCTGATTGTTTCGTGAAAAATACAAATTTAATATACCGAGGGGCAATGGGTTAAATTGTTTTTTTTTTTAAAAATTGGCATGAAAAACAAAAATGTTTTTCGTCCTGGTTCCATGAAAGGAAAAGCGTGTGCAACTGACATAAATTTTCCAATAAACTATATTCATGCACATTAAAAAGTATACACAGTTTTTAAGTTTTTGTATCTTTAAAACTATTTAACATAAAGGAATGCCATTTTCGCTGAAACAAGATTACCTAATTGTCACTTACAAAGCAACAAGTTCGAAGAGTGGCAACGTTTTGTGAGAGCTCAATTTGAAACAAGGGTAGGTTCAATTTTTACCGTTCACAGTTTCAGCCAAAGAAACAAGCACTTCAGTAACGTGTGTGACCACCTCCAGCGTGAAGTAGAGCACCAATCCTTCTTGGCATCGAGCAGATGAGAGGTTAATCATCCAGTGAGGGTAGCGTTGCCACTCCTGGACGAATGCTTGGCGCAGTTCGGAACGGTTTCTCGGAGGCGGGTCCCATTGTCTAACATTCCGATCCACATAATCCAAGACATGTTCTGTCGGGTTCATGTCTGGGGTGTAAGGTGGCCACGGTAAGATGTTAACGTTATTGTGTTGCAGGTACAGTAAACTGCCTCCGGCAACATGCGGTCTCGCGTTACCAAGCATAAAGATGGTTGTTATTTTGCTGAATGTGGGGGGACCACTTGGCCTGCCAGTACCGTGTTAATGTAGCGTGCTGCGGTTAGGTTTTCGTCGATAACGAGTAGCTAAGACTTCCATCCAAATTTAATCGCTCCCCAGATCACAACCGGTCCATCTCCAAATCGGCCAACTTAAGCAACACAAGGTCTGGCGTAGCGCTCACCATTTCGCCTATAAATACGTACTGTACCGTCGTTTCTGTACAATAAAAAACTGGACTCACCGGAAAAGATCACTCGTCACCAGTTGCGGTTTGGCCACGCCTGTGGTTTCGCGCCCACTGCCGTCGTGAGCGGCGTCTTCGTGCGTCCAGTACCACTCCTCGATAAGGTCTGCGCGCACGTATCCCGTGTTTGGCTTATCCGATTGTTCCGTCTGCCTGGTGTTACTGCCGCCGTTTGCGTAGCACTCTGGGACCTGTTGCGTAAGTGCACTAACCGGATGTTGCGATCCTGTTGAGGCGTCGTTACACAGGGTTGCGAGGATCGATATCTATCATGGATATTCCCCATTGCTCTGTGCCTCTCCTGCAGTCGATAAACTGTTGCTTGGGTGCACCCAAATATGTTGGAGATGTACCGTACATAGTCCACTTTCCAGCATGCCTAAAATCCGGCACCTCTCGCTTTCAGAAAGCCGTGGCATTGCGTCTTTAAGTTCCACACAAAATGCTCAATGAGAAACATTAATGCATTCGTCTTAACTTTTTCGTACCACAACAAATTTTGAGATTTACTGTCTGTATATTGTGCACTGAAACAATATTGCTCAAACCCCGCTATTTTAATGGCCATAGCAAGGTGTGGACTGGATAAAGGTGCAAAATAGACATCTAAACTATCATGTGGAATTTCAAAAATAAAGATTTATTATTTACGGAAATACTCAAAAAAAGTATACTTTTTAAAGTGCATGAGTATATTTGCCCGCTCTCCCTTCCCCAGGTCGAAGGATGAGGAGAAAAGTAGCGGTCTGTTCCAAAATTTAAATACAGGAAGTGTGTTGCTTAAACAGCATCACACACCTACTTTTTTGGGAATTCAAAAAAAATCGAGCTAGATTAAAGATTTTTCTGAAATCAAGCCACATTTTTGCTTTTTCATAGTAAGAACAAACTGCGAAATCGAAATAGGGTTTCTTAAAAATAAGTGGTGGTGTTTTCAAGTGTTCAGTTCTTTGTGCCCACACTATATATTTGAATAATTTGCAAAATCAGCTGTTACCTGTGCTTGGATTTCTAGTCTGCGTTGGGTAGAAGTCATTGGCAGTAAGAGGATTCGGTTGAAGACTTGGGCACGATGGCGACCGCTTGGAGCGTACATCCGGGTATCGTGCTGTCATTGCTACAGGCCGGGTACTATTCCTCCGCGTGATATAGCGCTGCAACGATTGCGTGCTGCCAGAACCAATGGTATGAGCAGAAGAGGAAACAGAAGATGATTCCTCATCGGTCAACGTTGAGGAACTTTCGCTTTCCTCTTCTTTTAGATAGGGATTTCCCAGGGGATTCCCACTACATGTGAGCAAGGCGCTATGATGTAAATTAGTCAGAGACTGGCTCAAGTAGCGATTTTCCAACGCTAGTTTTTCGTTTTCCCTTTTAAGGTTTAGATTTTCTTCAGCTAACCTATGCTCTTCGCGGAGTTCGGTCTCGTGATGTTTGTCTAATTTCTCGAGGAGTTTTATCGTCTGAACGCAGTTGACCTTTCTTGCAATATCCAATGCTCGAAGACCGCCCGAGTCTTTCACCGAAGTATCGCAGTAGTCCGTTCCTAGCATCTTCTTCACAAATTTATGATTTTTGCGCTCGCACGCCCAGTGTAGAGCCGTTCGCCCTGATTTATCTATCGCGTTTACGTCGATCCCATCATCGATCAAAACATCGATAATTCCAAGGCAGCTCCCCTTATAGACAGCCACGAAATGGAGAGCTGTTAGGCCGGAAGCGGTGACAAGGTCAACTGGACAATGGTAGGCTAAAAACAGCCGGAGGACTTCGGAGGTCGGGAGAGTAGCAGCCACGTGTATAGGCAGGACAGTCTCAGACACAATGTGTGAATCCCAGTGCAAGGGACGCTCAAACGTAATCTTTTTATGCACCAGTAGAGGTTGGAGCTGATCCGTCTGTTCTGTTTCTATCAGGCATATCAGATCATCATCGTTCTTTAACCTTTTAATCTCCTTGGTTTTTGTTTTTTTTCTAGTGAATTTTTCTTTTATTTTTTCCATGATTAAATCAATTCTGATTGGAGAACTCCTAGGGAATATCCGTCTTGTTTTCTTCTTTATTTTAATTTTTTTTTTCACTATATATATCGTTTTTGTTGTCAACAAAATTTCATTGTCTGTTAAAGATCAACACAATTACTCGAATCTGTAGTACAAAAGTAAGCGCACAAAAAATTCACTCCAAAGTAAGAAGTGTCTACTGCGGTACTGTCGCACGTGTACTACACAGGTACACAGCTACCCAAAGCAATCGAATCCTAAATCGAAACTGGTTAACATTTCTTAATGTGACTGACTCCAAAATGGAAATATTGTAGCTTTAAAAGGTATTTTCGCGTATTTATGCGGCTTGTCCGAGCAACCCAAAATACAAACTTCGAAAAGAAAGACCGTTAGCACATATCAGAGTAATATTTTAATTTTCAATCAATTCGGATCTACTGTTCAATTGCTTCTCGTTTTTTTTCTCGTACTCAGGTAATCAATATAGGCGACTATTTGCAGAAAAGGGTGAACTTTTTTCATGAAAGAGCTACCGAAAATTCTGTGCCGTTGCGTTAACTTTTGTGAATACGGCAACAGAGTGATTTACACAATAGTGGTATTGAAATGCTTTGCTGATTCCAGTCTCAACAAGCGCACCTCTTGAGCATTCATGCCCTCCTCCAGTAAACATTAGAAAAGGTCTTAAGTTGATTATATATTTCGGGTTGGTCGGTGTAAGGTTTTCGCCTCCTCTGAGTTAAGGTCCGTCATGCATTCAACGACTTTACCAACAGACACACCGTCGGGTAACGACAGGAAAGCGACGTCTAATCAACGTCGAACTGAGTCGGAATCCAACTAATAACCGACGTGTCATCAACGTCCCAAAACGACCTTATCCCGTTTGGAATCAGAAGTATTTTAACGTCCTTATTCCGTTTTTAATGTGTCTCGCGCATTGTCAAGCCACAAATTGCCCAACTCATAACCAAAAGTTATTTAAAACGCTCCCCACCTCACTGCCCCCCCGCCTCTTCAAGAAAAAAAAGCATTTGTCAAGAATAGCCGAGACGGCTGTGTCAGTCGTCAATAGTGCTTTTGAAATATGAAAGGAACACGGGCGAGGAGAGGGGGTGGTAGTGGGGCGGGGGTTGGTCTGTTATTTTATTGATCGCCACAATATACCCCAGCTCGAGACTTTTTATCTGGCCAGTTGTGTTTTATCGTCAATATAGATCTTTCCAGGACCATTGTATTGTGTAGTATAGTTTTGTTTGTCAAACAAAGACCATAGAATCCATTCAGTTTGATTTTTATATAACCACCTGACATTACTACTTTATGTGCACTATGATTGAGATCTTTCAAAAGTTGGCGTTTTTTGTTATTGGCCAAGTTTGCTTCTGCGTTGTGGTGAAACTCTATTCGTTGCACTGTGAATCATTTCCTTGACTTTTTATTAATTTTTACAAATTTCTTGTGAAGCAATACTCCATGCTAATGTTCCATTTCTTGTCACTGGTTACATTAGAATCGTTATGCTTACTTTATTTAACAAGAAATGACGTGTAAGTTGTTTCATCCATAGGTGCAAGTTTAACAGTTCTGCATGACATTTTCTTACCTGTACTAACATCTTGCAATACAAAAGGCAAAAAATGCTTCTTTTTTACGAGCAAACATAATTTGGAAAATAAACGCTCTTTCTTTAAAAAATATAGCTGTTCGTAAAATCATGTATTGCAAATATGCCTTTTTATGGTATTTTCGTGCAAATCACAAGATTTTATACTGTTTTTCAATATCTCTGAGCCATAAACGTATTATGTCATGTGTTTACTACGGAAGCGCATAGTTGACATACTACTCACCAGGTGAAATGCATAGAATTAACCATGATAGTATTTCGTATTCACTTAGTGAGTATACAATTACACTATACCACGTTGTACATGAGTACATTATGGTTTCAATGACACTTTTTATATACTTGCATTTTAAGTTTTTACAAACTCAAAACTTATTTTGTGCGCTCGTTTCTGACATTTTTTTCCAGAAAGATATTTTTACGCTACAGTGTTGAAATGGCTATTTCCTGAGCAACACCGAGAAATAAGTGTCATTCAAACCATAATGTACTCATGTACAGCGTGGTACTCTGTAATTGTATACTCACCAGGTAAATACAAAATACTATCATGATGTATTCTATGTATTCAACCTGGTGAGTAGCACGTCAACTATACGCTTCCGTAGTTTACTATCTGACTAATACATACAATCTGTTAGACAGCGACTGCGTGCTGAGTGTTTCAACTGTAAGGGAGGTAAACAGCTCAACAAGCTTACTACATCGCAGTCTTGAATCAGCAATGAAGATGACAATAGACAATGTAAAAATAAATATTACAAATTTAACGTCAACAATTGATAAAACATATTTATTTTAAATTTTGATAAAACTTTTAATTTTCTACACATATCAGTGAATTTTAGAGAACAATTATATAATCTCTTAAAAGTCTGAAAAGTTTTGCCATTTTTTAATATCTATATGTTTCATTAATAGTATGCAGGAGAGGTGAGAGGGAGAGGAAATTATTTTTGAAAAGTTGTACATTTTATAATATCTATATTTTTCATTTATAGTGTTCAGGAGATGTAAAATTGCCTCCAAATTTATTTCTTCAACTGCAGACGCCAAATAAATTCGAGCTATTTTATCACATACAACTTTTCTTTTAAAGCTTTTAGTATCTGTTGGTTTGGTTTTAATTATACATGTTGCAAATATAGCTAAATATGTATTTGGCAAAACAGTGCAGCAGTTGTCCTTTTTATATTTTGCAGGCGTTTGGACTGGGCCATTCCATCGCAATACCGTTTACGCTAGATCCATCTCGTGGTTCATGATGTGGGCTTTAACTACATATTGACAGCCGCGGTGTGCTATGATGAAGTATCGAAACACTTCACTGCTCTGGTTTTCAAGGACAACGCGTGGTATAATTCATTTAGCTATTTTCAAATAGTTCAGTATATTCCAACTTCAAATCATGATATGTTAAAACGTTTCTAATTCCTTGATGTCTTAAACAGAATTGCTGCGTTTCATTAACAGCCTGTAAATTTCAGGATTCATTACGATGGAAGTTCACGTATTCTTGTACCTGAAAGTGCCGTACACGCGAGGCTAACAAACAGTGCTTGTATCCTTTCTTTGCCTGTATAAAATATACCAAAATTAGTGAAACTTTATGTTTATTGCAAAACAAACAATAATCTACAATGCAGCTCTTCTTTAACTGTGATAGATTGCCTTTTTTATGTGTCGTCACAAGAACCCGAAGTAACAGATCGAGTTCATCACGAACAGGTAATTATACTTGTAAAAAAATAATTGCATACATGTACTCCAATTTTTGCGTTTTCATCCCCATTTTTGAGTGTCCTTTTTAACTTAAAAAAACAAAAGAAATGCGTTGGTGATTATAATAACTTGCATGAAAGTCGACAGAATTTTTTAAATATTGCAGTTGATTCCGACAAGCTTGCCGACACATCTGCTGACACAGTGCCATTACATGCACAAGAAGTACGCATTGCCATTCTATATGTTGCTACTTACATATCAAAAGGCGATAGAAATTATTTTTTGCATTTCTTTGCGTTTATATTTATATAGTTTCTATTTCGTTTCAGATTGCTACATTGTTTTCTGTACAACAGGAGGTGCTGAAGGATGTTTCAACAGCATCAATTGTGCTGTCAGAGGAAAACAACGTAAATGTTTGGTTGTCTTTGCATTTTGAACAGTTTCATAACAACTTTAACGACTGTTTGTAATGAACATCTATTTTTAAATGGCATCCAAGAATTGTTTTTGCCTTTTATAATATGTAATTGCCATTAATTACTACTAAATTAATGGACTACTAGTACATTTCTATTAATTACTACTATATGTTGTCAATATTTCAGGAGAAAATTGCAAGGTCGCCAGATTCTGTTGTAAAGAATGATGAGAACAGTGAATCTGAATTTGAAGTAAGGTGTTATTTATTGAATACAATTACTTATCTGCCTGATGCCACATACGACTTCTTAACCCTTTACAGTATTGCGTATGTCATTCACACTTACAGCAATAACAATAACTTTGCAAAGAAAATGCAGTCGTCAGCGCGTTATTGATAGCAACGGCGATGACGAAGTAAGTTTAAACATCTTAAACAAATCTTTTACAAAATTTCTAACATCTTCGACAAAATCTGGCTGGAAATATGAGTAAACATGTGCTCATGCCCATTATTGATATGTTTTACATTTACATTTACAGGTTAGTGAATCACCAGTGCAATCAACTAATTATACAGCAGGTATAGAGGATTCCCTGATCAGACGAATACGATCAGAGGTGGGTTTTAACTTAAAATGATCTCCTTTTTAATGGAAAATTTATTTAATGTTATTACGAACCTGCAAGTGAAAATTGTTAACGAATTATTTCAGATCATGGACATCCGAGCTGACGTACATTGGGAGGATATTGCTGGTTTGGCTTTTGCTAAAAAAGCTGTGCAAGAAAGTATTATCTGGCCTTTGCAACGACCGTAAGTGCTTTTCTGTTACTACAATCCTTTTCAAAACGAAGCAAAAACTACTTTCTAAGTTATACTGTGAGATGCACTGCTTTTTGTGTTAAATATATAAATGCAAATGTAGTAAATATGAAGAGTTAATTGATTATTAATGTTGTGTGTATTGAAATATTTGTGGTATATAATTTTAAGTTAACATTCCCAACCACGTGGATATTTATTTTGTACCTGGCATCGCTTTATTTCTGGCGTTTCCCATTTGCCATATGCTAGTCTGCCGCGCTTGTCAATAGTACAAAATTAATGCAAAAATTGGAACTTAAATAAATTAAAATGTGAACAAAATTCAAAATGCCAATAGTTGTGCCTGACATCGCAAGCTTCAAAGTGACAGAGCTCAAGCCAAATTAGAAATCTTGAAAGAAGAGGAACGAATACGCGCCGAACTAGCGGAGAAAGAGGCCAAACTTTGCTTTCATCAGCTTCAGACGGAGATCCAAGCTGTTTCTGCCGGGGAGCAGGTTATTGCCGAATACGCAGAAGTTGCAGCGCTACAAGCCGCTATAGAAGGGAATGCTCCAGCTATTTCGCATGAGCCCACGCGTGTAAACCCAAATACGACACAGGCTGCTACGATGCAAACCATACATCTTCCTGATGTTCGCAGTAAGTTATCAGTTCCAACATTGATCACAACCGCACTGAATCCCGATGCGCTAAGGTACGTGCCCAACTATCAAGTTCCGCCGCAGAAGAACGATCTACCTCAGCTTTGCGATCCGGAAAGCAATCAAGTGCTTACACTTCAAAACGACACCGGTGACATCAGAGCACAACAGCAGATGTTTAAAATATTTAGTTTACCGAAGCCAGAGCTCTCTTCGTTTGACGGTAACCCTATTGAATTTCATTTCTTCATGAATTCATTTGACACTTGCATTCATTCAACCAGCATAAGTGATGCCGCAAAACTAAATCGTCTTTTTCAACTGTGTAAAGGGAAAGCTCTAAAAGTCATGAAGTCATGTGCTCTTATGGATCCAGTTATGGGTTACTCAAAAGCTAGATCGCTTCTGCAAGAGCACTTTGGTAATGTCTATGTTATCTCAGAAGCATGGGTTACGAAAATCGCGAGTGGTCCGCCAGTCAAGAAAAATAGCAAGAAGTCCTTGCAGGAATTTTCAGATGACGTTAGAAGCTGTACTGAGACTTTACGAGCCATGGGTCATTTGGACGAGGTGGACTCGCGAGTGAGGCTAATACAACTGGTACAGTGGCTGCCTTACTACTTACAGGGGCGCTGGAGGAAACAAGCAATTTGTGAATACGACAAAATTGGAAGATATCCAAGTATTGATGAATTTCTAAAGTTCTTAGAGAAAGTCTCAGTGATCCGGTCTTTGGTATTCAGGAAGCAAAAGAAAGTCAAGGCTGTGGGAAGAAAAATAAGGCCTCAAGTTTCCATGTAGATGCAAAAGGAGGTAACGAATCAAATATCTCAACTGTAAAATGCTGCGTTGCCTGTAATGAAAAGCACACGTTGCACCAATGTGACTTGTTTAAGAAGATGCCTGTTGTTCAGCGTCTAAAATTTGGCAAGGACAAGCAACTCTGTTTCAGCTGCTTAAAAGAGGCTAAGCATTCAGCAAAAAACTGCAGATTTGATCGAAAGTGTGGCATCGTCGGCTGCACCATGAAGCATTCTAGGCTGCTTCACCATGCCTTCAAATCCAAAAGGAAAGATTCGCCGAAAGTGGAAGATACTGGTACGCAAGATGACTCCCTCGTCTTAAATACACAAGCTGGGTCCTACCAGAGTTCAAAGGTCGTATTGCGTATCGTACCTGTACTTGTAAAAGGTAAGGACACCGAAAACATTCTCAAAGCCTACGCTCTACTAGACTCTGGTAGCAATAAGACATTTTGTTCTGCAGCCCTTCTAAATGACCTCGGAATTGAAGGTAAGCAAACCAGTCTCAAGATTTCTACCTTAAATGGCGGAAAAGAAGTGCCTGTAGAAAAGGTCAACTTATCAGTTTCACGTGTTTCAAAAAACTGTGCAATCGAGTTGTCAGAGGTGTGCGCTTTGATAAAATTTCCGTCGCTTGTATCGAGTACTGCTTTTAGCACAGACGTTGACTGTTGGGATCACTGCCAATTCATGTTAATGATGGCATAAAGGTGACGCTACTCATTGGTCAGGATAATCCTCAAGCTTTGCTGCCATTGGAGCTGAGGCGTGGCGCAGTTGGTAAGCCATATGGAGTGCGGACACCTCTGGGATGGACTATCAACGGTCCAGTGCAAACAACAGAAGACGACACAGGTGTGTGTAACTTTGTTAATTGTGCCATCAATGCTTAGCGTCTTGAACAACAAGTCGAACAGTTTTGGAAGCTTTAGAACAGTGCTTTATCTACTACTGAGCTATCTCTTAATGGCAAGAGAGCATTGCAGATATGAAACGACAGTGTACATCTACGAGGTGATCATTACGAGCTAGATGTTCCATTCAAATCCAAAGAGCCACAACTGCCAAACAACAAGTGTGTTGCTGAAAGGCGATTGTCTTACCTGGGGCGCAGGCTAAGTAAGGATGACCACCTCTTATCAAGGTATAAAAATGAAATTGAAAAACTACTGAAGAAGGGTTACGCGGACAAGGTTTCGGATCCTGAAGGGCCACTGGGGCTTACCTGGTATATGCCACATCATGCTGTGCTGAATGTCAACAAGCCCGATAAGGTGAGAATAGTTCATGACTGCGCAGCTGAATATCGCGGAACCTCATTAAACAAAGAAATTTTACAAGGTCCTGACGTGACAAACAGACTACTTGGCGTCCTGTTACGATTCAGAGAGAACAAGTATGGTATGATGACTGACATTGAAGCAATGTTTTTCCAAAGGAAGGTGACACCACATCACAGAGATGTACTCCGGTTCCTTTGGTGGCAGGAAGGGAATCCAAAAAACGCGACAGAAGTCTACAGGATGACGGTTCATCTATTCGGTGGTGTCCAAGTATCTCCAGTTATGCGTTGAAAAAGACTGCTAAAGAGTTTCAACAAAGGTTTGACAAGCAAACTGTAGATGCTGTACTACATAATTTCTATGTTGATGACTTGTTACAGTCAGTTGTTTCAGAGAGTGCTGGCATTCACATGGCTAAAGAGCTTCGAGACCTGTTGTCGCTGAGAAGTTTTAACTTAAAGAAATGGGTCAGCAACAGTCGAAAGATCATCGAGTCGATACCAAAAGACTACAGGGCCAAAGGAATACAAAATCTAGACCTGCAGCAATCCGCGTTGCCGGTTGAAAGAGCGTTAGGTCTGGAATGGGCAACTGAAGAAGATGTCTTCCGCATTACGGTGAGACAGCCCCAAAAAGATCCGATGTATACTCGTCGAGGCTTGCTTAGCGTCGTGTCATCCACGTATGGTCCATTGGGTTTTGTTTGTCCTTACGTACTTCTAGCACAGAAGATGTTTCAGAGTGAATGCAAGTTGAAGAAGGGCTGGGATGACAAGCTGGAAGATACAACTATCAAATCATTTGATTCCTGGCTGCACAGTCTGTACATCCTCAGGTACTTGCAGATTCCTAGATGCTTCGTCGCAAACGTGAGGTCTGAAGTAATCGATGTCCAACTACATCACTTCTGCGATGCATCAAGCGAGGCGTACGGTATGGTTTCCTACCTGCGTGCTGCAGATAGTACAGGTACTGTCCATTGCTCGTTCGTCTTTGGAAAATCAAGGCTAGCGCCAACTAGGCAAGTGAGCATACCTCGCCTTGAATTATGTGCGGCTGTTACAGCAGTTCAAGTGAATAGCATGATCGCAAAGGAACTCACAATTGAAATCAAAAACACGTTTTTCTGGTCTGATAGTACAATCGTGTTGGCTTATATGAACAACTCAGATAACAGATTTCAAACCTTTGTAGCTAACAGACTTGCCTTGATTCACGACGGTTCAAGTCCAGATCAATGGAGGTACGTAAGTTCACAATATAATCCTGCGGATGATGCTTCCAGAGGTATCGATGCAAATAAAATGTCTGGCAGATGGCTTTATTGACCGATGTTTCTTCAGAATTCCGAGGATGCGTGGCCAAGACATCCAGATGTCTTGAAAAAACTCAACGACGATCCAGAATTGAAGCACTCAACGACTTGCTGTTCAGTTGAGTCGGCGTCTGATCAGGAGCAGACATCTATTCATCAACTGCTGCACAGGTTCTCCGACTGGTCAAAGCTCAAACGGTCAGTAACGTGGATTT
This sequence comes from Protula sp. h YS-2021, assembly GCA_949752745.1. NCBI lineage: Eukaryota > Metazoa > Annelida > Polychaeta > Sabellida > Serpulidae > Protula > Protula sp. h YS-2021. The sequence goes on from OX457028.1 coordinate 83,165,473, forward strand.
TAGGGTTCATCCTTTTGCTAACGTCAAAGAAGACGAAAAGGTTTGGCTTAATTGCAGTGCAAGAGCTTAATGCAGCAGAGTGTGCAATTGTGAAATATGTCCAGAGGTCTGCCTACAAAAGGGAAATCAGTGATCTGAAAAAGAATGAACATGTAAGCAAAGGTAGTTCACTATACCATCTAGATCCCGTACTGATTGATGACATTCTGAGGGTAGGTGGGCGATTGCGGCACGCGAACATCCCGGCTGGTTCGATAAATCAAACTCTGCTGCCGAGAGACCACTTTGTATCGAAGCTACTTGTGCGCTACATTCATGAAGCAAAAGCCAGACATTGTGGAACTGAATATGTCTTGTCTCTACTTCGTACCAGCTACTGGATACCGAAGGTGAGACGCCTTATCCAGAATATCCTGCGCAGCTGTGTTATATGCAAAGATTGTACAGGAATGCAGCAAGTTAAAGAATGTCAAACCTTCCAGCCGACAGGGTTACACCGAATGTTTCACCATTTTCGAACGTTGGTATCGACTGCTTTGGACATTTTCTAGTAAAAAGGGGCAGAAGTCATGAAAAGTGGTACGGCTGCGTTTTCACATGTTTGACCATCCGAGCTATTCATCTTGAAGTCCTGCAATCATTGGAGTCTGACATTCATTAACGCGCTAATCAGATTCATTTCCAGAGTTCCTCGACGTTATGTGCCGCTGGAATGAATCAAATAAACTTCACAAGCACTTGCCACATGATCAGATACAATGGATTTTTAATCCACCTGCTGCATCCCACATGGGTGGAGTATGAGAAAGACAGATTCGGACAGTTCGTAAAGTCATGACTGCGATAACGCGCAACGTTGTGCTGGATGATTAGCGATTAGCGACAGTGTTCTGTGAGGTTGAATCAATCGTCAATAATCGTCCGATTACGCGATGTTCGAATGAGCCAAATGACATTGACCCGTTGACGCCAAATCACTTATTGCTTTTGCGCGGAAATGCAGCTCCCCCTGTAGATCGCTTCATAAAATCGGACATATACAACCGGAGGTGGAGACATGCTCAATACCTGGCCGATATGTTTTGGCGACGCTGGATTCGAGAATACCTACCTACAATTCAGTATCGTCAAAAGTGGCTGGCAAGTACTCAGGATTTCTGCGTCGATGATATCGTGCTGGTGATAGATGAAGTGACACCAAGAAATTGCTGGCCATGGGAAGAGTGGTGCAAGTCAACCGAGGCAGAGATGGTCATGTTCGATCTGCGGTTGTTCGAACAAAATCAACCAGTCTGACACGCCCTGTTACAAAGCTTTGCCTTCTAGAATCTTGTGATCGAAGCTAAAATGTTTTTGCAAAATGATGCGAGCCTAGCGCCGTCATTAAAAGGTGGTCAACACCTAAGCGATCACAGAAGGATGCGCCTAGTATGTTCATGCATTCGTTTGTGTTGCATATATTTAGTCGGTTTTGAAAGTGCATAAAACGTTAATAATATATGCTTGCTGTTTGTGGATGAAAGCAATTTGAAATTAAGATTAATAGAACATAGTAATTTCTTACCTTATGAAGTTCAATCTTGTTTGGGTGGAAGTGGTTTGTTGATGTTATCCACAGGCACAATTTAGCGTTTTTTACCGTTTAATTGTGCCCATGGTATTTTGATGTCATATAATATTCACTAATAATCATGTGTATTCATCCTGGTTCATACACAGCTAAAAGTATTTTCTTTATATTTTTAAAGATTTATGTCATAGCCTTTTGCTACGGTAATAACTGATTTTCAACATACAAATATATTATCAGGTCATTTCTGCTCTAATTATTTATAAAAATGACACACGTTCTGAAGTATCAACGTTATAATGTATAACTCCTTACTGATAAACATATTAATTTGTTTCCCATTGCGTATAATGTAAATAGTTTCACGGTTTCTAATGTTCCTCATGTATGCTTAGATTTGTTCATACTGATGTCCATAAACAGTACATTCAGTATTTATAGTGTTTCAATACATGTATGAATTACTTCCGTTGTGTTCAACTTCCGCTTTAAAGTTCTACTCAAAATCTTCTTTTGCTTGAAGTGGTGAGGAAAACATCATGCACAAGTATTAACGCAGCATGATTCAACCTAACTTCATTATCATAATTAACGATTTGTCTTAGAAATATTTCGTGAAAGTCTTACATGGGATTGGGGGAATATAGCGGGTGAAGGGGTTAGTTTAATATTCTAAATGTCAAAGGGTGTCAAGGTCCTTGCCTGCATGCTCAGAACAACATTGTCATATTTACTGTTAATGGCTTAAATGATCGCGCGAGCTCTCTTTTAGGGGGGGGGGTGTGGTAAATATGAAGAGTTAATTGATTATTAATGTTGTGTGTATTGAAATATTTGTGGTATATAATTTTAAGTTAACATCCCCAACCACGTGGATATTTATTTTGTACCTGACATCCCTTTATTTCTGGCGTTTCCCATTTGCCATATGCTAGTCTGCCGCGCTTGTCAATAGTTTTCAATTTTTCACACTATGTTTGTTTGACATCGGTTAATATATAAAGAATGCCACGTGTTCAGGCGGGCATTCTGTCTTGGTTTAATCATTAATTTTGTACGAGTTTTGGTATGAGTCTGATCCTTTGGAAGAGACTGTAGCGAAATAAATACTGTATCTGATTTAGATTCAATTTGAATTAAACTCCGTTGCAAAACTACTAAGACAGAATCATTTTGACTCCATTTATCCCACAGCAACAACAATGCATCATTCATTTTCTTGCAGTGATTTCTTTACTGGAGTACGATCGCCACCGAAAGGACTGTTATTATTTGGGCTACCTGGAACTGGGAAAACATTGCAATTTTTTGCAATATGACATTTAAGTATAACTATATGACATTTTCGACAAATATCAGTAAGTATTTCATTTTCATGATTACTATACCTCCACAGGAAAAATAACAAACGTCTTTTTATATAGGTAGGCGAAGGGGAGAAGATGGTTCGAGCGTTATTTGCCGTTGCAAAACAAGAACAGTCGTCAGTTATATTCATGGACGAGATTGATTCCCTTCTCATGTAGCGTTCAATTCTTGAACGCGAAGCATCTCGTCGGATAAAGACGGAGTTTCTTGTTCAATTAGTAAGTTCATATCCATACATCACGTACGGTTTGAAAATTGCTGAAAAAGCAGTGACATCACTTATTTATGTGTGAAATGTACATTAGTGAGAAATCAGTGACCGCTGTTGTTATTGTGTGAAATACAAGATTTTAGAAAATAACATTTTTTGTTTTTCTTTAGGATGGCGCGACATCTACTGGGGATGACAAGATGGTGGTTGTTGGGGCAACAAACAGGTACGGCCTCTCGTATAGAAGATGTTTGTGGTATATAGAACGATACATATATATAAATAGTTAATATTTATATAGATGGTTATTTATAACAGAAAATAATGATTAACGTCCGATAATTCATCTCCTTAGATCATTGTTAATGGATAAAACATTGTCACAGACCTCAAGAAATAGATGAGGCTGCCAGACGAAGATTTGTAAAGCGTCTGTACATTCCCCTGCCCGAAAATACAGCCCGCATGGAAATACTGCAGAATAAATTGCGCGGCAAACGCCACGACATGACAAAAGATGATCTGCAGTCTGTTGTGGATCGGTCTGCAGGTAATAAGATTTGTATTTGCCGAATTGATTGTTAATGCGAAAAATGTCCTTTACTTTTTCATTACTAACATTGTTATAATTCTAAGGGTATTTCACACAATTGTTCTTATTACAAGACACAAATTTCACTTTTTTTCAAAGGCTACTCTGGAGCTGATATGGCTAGTCTTTGCCGCGAGGCCGCTCTTGGGCCGTTACGATCAATTCCTGTGATCGACATCCTTACAATAACAGCGGAAAAGGTGAATATATTTGTGTATTTATCATATTTCTTTTTTGATATGTTCGTCGCAAGTACAATTTACAGTAATGATTACGTGGTTTTACCCTTCAGATACGGCCCATATCTATATAGGATTTAAATGGGGGCATTTCTACAAGTAAGGGCAAGTGTGTATTCACAAGATTTGGATTTCTACTTACAGTGAAATGACACCTATGGCAGCTTTGGAAACTGGACATATAACCAATGCATATGCAGTGTTAATATACTTTGTCAACTTTATCAACTCCTGCAGCCTCGCTATTTGCTGTGGGAAGAATAGATATATGCAGTGTTGCGATAGTTGTATTAAAACTGAAGGGAGATAATAATATATTGAATTTGTGACCTGATTCTGTTAGTTTGTCACTATGTGATTTAGTAAGCGAGTTCTTATGTGTTAATGTAAAACCCACACGTTGTCTAAGAACCGTAACTCAGGGTAATGGCTACACATCAGAATCGTTGTGCGTCTACTCTAAAGAAACTGTTTTATTTGCATAATTGAACTTATGTTACACTGGAGGATGATGTAAGGTTTGTTCCTTTTGTAAGAGTACACACTACAGAACTGATTTCTACTTGCGAAAAACAGTTTAATACATTTAACAGAAAAAATAATGGTTCCTTCATAAAAACAACATATGACCTGTACAATTTACGCCGTTACATGTATATCACTTTTTGGCTGTGTCATAAACTTACTTCCATATGAATTAAGAGACACAATAAACAAATTAGCATGATGCTGTCCTTTCTCTTCTTCTTTGCAGGCCAGTTCATGGTGGTTTCTACCAGTAGATTTCGGGAAAGGGTATTGGTAGTGAGTGAAAACAGCCCTTTCGAAAAGTGTAAAGATGTAAGCAAGTGCTCGGTCTGGTTGCACGGTGACGACTTTTGAACGGGGTGTATGCACGCTGAATCCCATGCCGATATCCTTTCCGAGAAAATTTGTTTATTATGGTGTTTTCTACCAGCAGATTTCGGAAAGGGTATTGGCACGGGATTGGGAGTGAAAACAGCCCTTTCCAAAAGTGTAAAGATGTAAGCAAGTTCTCGGTCTGGTTGCAGGTGACGACTTTTGAACGGGGTGTATGCACGTTCTGAACCGTGCAACGGGCCCGTTTTATGTTTTCCACTCGTGCAGATGTTGTGTCCAATGTTTCTTATTCATCTTTACATTGGAAACGCTCTCTGCATGCCCTGTTTCCGTGCAAAGGGCCCGTTTCATACCTCCAACCCATGCAGATGTTGTTTTGATTTTAATTAAAATGCAAAGTGTTCTATTTTTAAGGGGGGAGTAGTACAATTTTCTTCAAAAAGTTTCTTTTTTCAAATTTATAGGCATGCGGAAACAATTTCTGCACAGAAAGGTTAAAAGCACAGCTTAAATTGGAAAATCTATCTTCATGCCTCGTACCCGTGAAACGGGCCCGTTGCATGGATATGGTGAAAGCATGCAACAGATACCAGTGAATGTCGGGATATCGTTCTTTTGAATTACTTTTTTGGCCATCTTCCAAACCTTTGTGAAATGACGTTTCGGGGTATCAGTTTCTCAAGGTGTTTCTTTTCCTGCCTGACAGTTCAGTCAGGTTGCTTTCACATTTTATAGCCGTAGTCAAAGGTTAGGTCTCTCCAAAATTTATTTTCTATTTAGGTTCATCCAGAGACCTTGCAAATGCCGACCTTTAAAACAATATTCGGCAATGCCTGGACTTCGCATGTACTTCGTACGCTGTAACCGGCGGGGTTGTGCTAATGCTCCCACTGTGGTGTGAAATTGGCTGGTGCCGGTCGCAACATCGTAAACCTCTCCTCCCTCGTCAGTCTGTCCGCTAATTTGTCCAGGATGACATCGCGGAAGGGTGGGGAGGGGGGGGGTGGGGGGTGTTGGGGAAAGCGCACAATGTTGCTCATGCCTGTAAGGAATCGAAATCCAAAAAAAAATGATTCAGCCAATCCACTTTGTAACGCTGTTTATTTTCTTCCAATTTTTAACGGATAAGCATGAACACGAACCAAACAGTGAAATAGCACAGGTACAAAATTATTGACTTTCCGCGGCCGAATGCCGAATGGCGTGAAAACAGCTGTTTATATACTCGGGTGATTGCTAAGCACGGACGAATGAGCACAACACGTCAAATCAATCAATTAAAAACGCACGTGTGGGGGAGGGGGGGCGAGAATAATGTTCATCCCATGACAAACATACTGAACTGAATTCAAGCAGTGACATTTCTTACAATACCCACTCGCAACAACCACTCGCACTGCACGTCTTGTCTCTTTCGTGGGACCATGTCGGCCTTGACATTTAACTTGTCAGGTTTATGGTGTTGTCGTGGCAGTTCAATCTCCAGGGCACATTAGTTCTCCCATACCTACATCAAGGCCGGTGGCGTCGTGCTCCCTGTTTCAATGTGTCACTTACCGCTGCATGTCAGAATCAGCACGGCCTCGTTTACCGCCTTGTCAACCATTATGTCCCAGGCTACACACTAGAATGTTGATATGTGCGTTATAACATAACCCATACACCAGCAGTTTTTACCGACTAGAAATTGTATGACGTCACAGGTGACTCAGAACCAGCGTTTTCACACTACTCGGCTAGAAATTCGCCTGAGACTTCTCGAGCGACTAGAAAGTTCATGCCCTGCCATAAGTCTCCTTCCCCCTACTAATGCTGCAGTCAACAGTGCACACATGCTATACTCTCTCTCACTGTGGACAGCTGGGCGACCAATAAGGCCACGGACCTCAGTTACTTTACCTTTGACTTTCCGCATAGCTTTAGGTATTCGGACTCCTTCCATCTCGTTGAGTCAAACAGACAATTATGTTAGAGAGTTTGATCCTTGGGCCGCCTAAAAATAAAGAATTTTTGCCACAACTTCAGAAAGATGGTACCACTTATCCTGACCTCTCGAAGCACTAAAAGTGAACAATTTTCAACCGGAAGTTAAAACTTATATTTCAAAAACCAGAAGTTAAAACTTATATTTCAAAAACCAGATACATGCGGCGAATAAAACTAATTTAAATTAATAATCTAATCTCTTCACCATTTTTTGCACATTTTAAGTCTCTCATGCCACAGGAACTTACATTCACAACAAAATTCCGATATTTACATCTTTGTTTTCACATACACTTTCTGTTTATGAGTAACCAGGAAATAATTTAATTGTGGTCCTGCTCCATAAGACTACGCTGATATCATACCATGTGCCTTAACTACGTTAACTATGGACCTCAATGGCCAAATTTCAATGCCCATTTTTTTTTCAAATAAAATGTTAATTTTTTTTTTAAACTTTGAGGTGGACCAACTAGACATGCTACATTATGTCTCTGCCACACTATGTCGTCGTAGCCCTAGCTATCTCAGAGGAGTTTGCAATTGAAAAGGTTATGGCGGAAAAAAAGGAATCATACGGAAACACTTTACTGATTCGTATGAAGTCAATAAACTAGGGGACTCAAAATCCCCTATTATAACTAACACCTGAGAAATCTTTGCACAGTTTGTGTGCTTTCATTTTTATGTTAGATGCGAACAGACACTTACACACTGAGAAGAGCGTGCGTGCATTTTTTGGGGTCCTAATTTTTCACTGGACGAGGGGTTCAGTTTCGAAAGACCCCCCTCCTCCCCACCCCACCCAACCCCTCCCCCCTCAGTATTGCAACGTTTCTGAAATATGTTAAAACAGTATAGTTTTACTGTGCAGGAAACAAATAACAGAAAGGTAATAAAGCCGGGTCCCATATTCATGAACAGTCACTTAGTTTTATTTCTGGCTCTAGTCAAATATTTACATTATACATTATGCTTATTTTGAGTGTCTCTTCTATATCTTTGAACGTCGCTAGTTGTCGGGAGTGAATTGAAAAGTGATACCAAAGTTTGTATGAACAGGCTTTACGGCTGATTAAAAAAAACTAAGAAGCAGTTTATTGTTGTGGACAGATCGACCAATCACAGGCTTGGACTGAATGCTGAAATAAGCTTTGTGTATAGTGCTAACTTGTTCCTATCGACCCCGCCTGGTTATAAACTCACAGCACAAATACGGCCTGCATTTGCTGATTTCGTGTATCTGTAGCTAAAAGGGACTAAAATATAATGTGATATTCGTTGTTTTTTTTTTTTTTTTTTGTTTTTCCTTTTTTAAATAAAATGGCAACGGTTGCTTCGTCTTGTTATGGCCATTGTCACCAAAAAGATGTCAATGGTTTGGATAAAAAATTAAAAAAGGAACAAACTGTACAGAGAGATCGTCACTCGGCACCAACAGCGGGACATTCCACAAACGGCAGTGCGGGACTAAATCCGTCGCAGAGCTACACATGGCCTTCACCCAGCAGACCCAGGGATGGCAGGAGAGTCAGAAGACAACAAGGTAATTGCAGCAGGGGAGTGGGGAACGTGGGAGCACCCTGGGGGTCTACTTGATATGAAAGTGCCACCATATAATGCGCATTCTAGGTGCATGTGCACTGACATATATACAATTTGGTGAAAGAGGTGTTTTTAAAATAAATTTAACACAACACGTTTAGGGGCTAAAATCCGTAGGGTTGTCCGCGATAGATAGAAAGGGTGCATTTTTTTGCAAACATAGCACTCCGCTTTTTTGGGATCGTTTAAACAATCGTGGACACGCAAGGTAACCAGTCGCTAAGTCAGTATCCCCCCCCCCACCCCTCTCCGCTGTAAGATTTTTAAAATTTCATGCTTTTTACAATTTGTCATACAAAACTGAGCTTTGCTTTTGTGAAAATCTGAACCCACTACTATCCAGTAAATAAGACCAGCAGATTTCGATTATCTGTAGTTCAGAGAGACCAAAATATAATGTACCATTCGGTTATATCTCTAAATAGCCACTGAAGCTTCATCTTCGTATGATCATTGTCGAAAGGTTGTCTGTGGTTTCGGTAAAGCAATTGAAAAGAAACAAACTGTACAAACAGATCATCACTCGGCATCAAGATTGGGACCTTCCAAAAACGGCAGTGCGGCACCAAATCCCTCGCAGGGCTACACATGGCCTTCACCACACGACAGCAGACCCAGTGATGACAGGAGAGTCAGGAGACAACAAGGTAATTGCAACAGGGGCGTGGGGATGGAGCTCCGAACATACCCCAGGGTGGGCGTTCCCGGCGATCCACTTGATATGAAACGTGCTACCATGCGTGTACAAAAAATCGCGGGTGAGAGGGGGTAATTTGGAGGCCGGCCAGACGCGGTCCGCGCGGAGTCACAATTTCGTTAAAGAGGGGGTGGGGTTATTCAGCTCTCAGCGTTTCTCACAAAAAAGGGGGTTATTATGGAAAGGGTGTTAGCTTTTCCTACGAAGAGTGCGGGTCCACTCAAAACTGAACCCCTTTTCCAAAAAACAAACAAACAAAAAACGGGAGACCCCCCCCCCCCCCACACACACACACACACAAGAAAAAAAGCACACACACTGTTCGCGTTCAATACAGAAATAGAAGTCCACAAACTGTGCACATACTTGTGAGTTGTTTGTGTGTGTCTAGTTTATGACTGCAATTATGCGCATTATTATGGGTGAAAAGGGGTGTTTGTAAAATAAATTTAACACTCCGCTTTTAGGGGTTGAAAATCCGGACCGGACTGGTGCCAACACACAAGGTGCCAATCTGTGCCCCTCCCACCCCACCATAAGAATTTTTTGTGAAATGTTGAATCAACAACTATGCAGTAAATAAGTTTCTCAGTAAATAAGTTTCTCATGGCTGTCCGCCGCTCGCAATCTTTTCCCCCTTTTAGAACAAATTACAGCCAAGTCCAGCAAAATTCAAGAATAGAAAGGAACCAGAAACGTCAAGTAAAGCTCATAGCGAAATTTACACGTGGGACCAAAATCTGTTTTTTTTTTTTTTGTGAAAAAAAACCTTGGTCAAGGTGATAAACTTTTTACTTACCAAGTTGTATTGCTGAAAGCCATCGGAATGGCATCAACATTTTCCAATAATAAGACTATATTAAGACTAAAGTCTCAAACGAACCGGAACAGAAAAAAACGGAACGCCCAAGTAATTGGAAAACCAGAGTTCTGGCACAGGAAGTGACGTCATCAGTCACGTGACCCCCGTAGGCGGCCTAACCCTAAGACATAATATGTAAGGACCCCCCGATCCCAGGACATACTATGTACCGACCCCCCCCCCCCCCCTAGGCCGCCCAACCCTAACCCTAGGCCATCCTATGTGTGGAACCCATTATGACGTCATAGGTGATAAAGTGAGGACCTTCCCCCTCCCAGGACATACTATGTACCGACCCCCCCCCCCCCCAGGACATACTATCTACCGACCCCGCCCCCGGGACATACTATGTGCCGACCCACCCCCCCCCCCCCCAGGACGTGATTCAGCAGCCCTATAAGAGCACATTGTGTGCGCACAAGTGTTTCATTCTTGCTGTGGCTGTTGTTGGATGCACATGGAAAAAAGGAAGTGAAAACATTTGCTCTTGCTGTTGTTGGATATACATGGAGAACAAGTGAAGGATTGGCTGGAATACACATAGGAGACGAAGTGAAAGATTGACTATTCTTTGGAAAGGAAGTGAAAGATTGGTTGGAATACACATAGAGACGAATTCGTGGTGACTTTTTGTTTAGTAAATCTGTGACATTATGTGACTTTATTGGACTCTGTGACATTATGTGACATTATGTGACATTAAGTGACCTTATGTGACATTATGTGGCATTATGTGACTTTATGTGACTCTTTGACATTATGTGACATGTGACTTTATGTGACTGTGACATTATGTGACTTTGTGTGACTCTGTGACATTATGTGATAGGAATGGAATTTTCCCCATGCTAAGTCTAATGTTGTGTTTTATGTTATAGTAGTGGGAAAATGGTGGTTCTAGATCAACTTTAGCAAATTTAGTTTTCTGACAACATATGATGTATAAAAAAAGTTTAGCATTTTAGCATGCTACTTATTCGTAAGTTCTTAAGTCATAGTAGTGGGAAAATGGTGGTTCTAGACCAACTTTAACAAGTGTAGTTTTTGAAAACATATGATGTGTAAAATAAGTTTTAGCATTTTACCAAGCTACTTATTCGAATGCTCTAAAGTCATAGAAGTGGGAAAATGGTGGTTCTAGGCCAACTTTAACAAATGCAGTTTTTGAAAACATATGCTGTGTAAAATAAGTTTCAGCATTTTACCATGCTACTTATTCGAATGTTCTAAAGTCATAGTAGTGGGAAAATGGTGGTTCTTTAACAAATTGAGTGGAAAAATGGTGGTTCTAGATCAACTTTAATAAATTTCGTTTTTTGACAACATATGATGAATAAAATAACTTTGAACATTTTACCATGTTGTAGTAGGGGAAAACTCAGGGTTCTAAACCAAATTTAACAAATTTAGTTTTTGAAAAAGATATGATGTATAAAATAAGTTTGACATAAGACATAAGTTTTTTTTGGTGAGAAGAGCACACCTTTCAAACATGTGTTCGAATAACAAGCCCATTCAAAGACGTGTTCGAATGGCAAGCCCATTCGAAACACGTATTCGAATTATTTTTGGAACATATTACGTCATGGTATTGTTCAACACTGTTTTTAACAAGTTCAACAATTGTTCAACATGTTCAACATGTTGTTCAATATGTTCAACATGTTCAGCATGTTGTTCAACATGTTCAACATGTTGTTCGACATGTTGTTGAGCATGTTGTTGTTCAACGAGTTGTTGTATATAAAGCTATGTTTAAAGACTTTCTCATCATTTGAATAGTGTAGGTTGAACCGAAAGGATGTATAAATGCAACATTTGTTCGAAATCTTACAATTGGCCACAGTCTTAAAAGACACTTAAATGTTGCTCACACGTCAGAAGTGGATGAAGAATCGGATATGGAAAACCCTGTAAAACTACCTTTCAGGGAAACTTTAGATGAGTCTTCTATGGAAAGTCAAAGCGTCAACATGGCTGAAAAGAATGCACATGCTTGTACAGAATGTGCTGCATTATACAACAGCGAAGAAGCTTTGCTCAAACATATGGAGCAGTGTGGTGAGGATGCTGATGACAGGACTTCTGAAAGTGAGTCAGAAACAGACTCTGAAAGTGAAGCAGAAACAGAGTCTGTTTGATATGATATGGTTCAAGAAGTCTACGATGACTATGATGACAAATTTCAAGAAAAGGTTTCAGAATATGAAGAACAAGGATGCGCGTGAAATAGCAAGTTATGACCTTCGACTCATTTATAAGCATGGACTAAAACAACTGTTTATGAGACTATTCAAATATACCCAACGTCCAGAACAAAGTCAACATTATCAAAAAGATTTTGAGGACTTTAATTACTTTGTTGATGAAAAACATTATAAGCACTAAAGGCGGCTATAAGGAAAAACAACGCATTCTTTGAAGAGCTACTAGATAAGGAAGAGGAGGATGACAGCAGTGATGAAGAAAGTGGCATGGACAGTGAACAGAATGAAACAGATGAAGAAAAATAGACTTATTTGACTAAACTTTATAATAGACTTCATAAATGTTGTAATATTTTATTAACTTAAGCGTTGTGTATTTAATTGTATTAATATATGTCTTGCTTTACAACATGTGAAGTCGTCAGGTTCCTGACGCGGTGTGAATTCACCCGTAAACCATATATCATGTATCATATATTATAATTAAGTATTGTATTATTATGTATTATATTCAAGTATTGTATTATTATGTATTATATTCAAGTATTGTATGAGAAAAATAAAAAGTTGAAAAGCATCATATGTGTTTTTATTGAATATTACAAATATGTACAATTATGATAAACAAAACTATTTCAAATACATATTATGTTAATACATGTGCAGATTTACAAGAACTTAACTTAAAATGTTATAAAAACTGACTTCACATAAACAAAGATAATGTTAATTTTATAGTCTACATATGAAACATAAAGACAATTTTATTTGAACTACATATCAAATGTACAGGTCCATAGGAGTCAAAGCTAAGTTTCAAGTTCTTGTCAAGCTTCAAAAACCTTCGCTCCCATCTTCTACACTGAGGGTAATGAAATCATACATCCACTAAGCTCGTCATGCTGTTAAAACTGTATACAGTCATCTCACTGTCTACTTAACCATCTTCTGACAGTCACTGCATTGATACAGATCCATTTTCTGAAGCATGAGATCCACTGACGTCATTTGCTTCTTCAGCATTTACCAACCTTAAATGACAACAAAAATCCCTTCTTGGTAGGATGTAACCTCCCAGATATATGATCCGTAATATATATTCACGAATGTTAACCATCACTTTCTGTTGATATTTCGCCAATTTAATATATTTCTCCATTATATTTCTCCACCGATAAATCGTCGACACTCATCTTCTTCATGGTGTAGCAGCTCTACGCCCCGGTTCTCGCTTCATTTTAGGCTCTGTCTTAATTTTTCGCTTTTTACACAGCGGCGTCATAGCTGGTAACTCATCTCTTTTTATCTTTCTAAGATGTGGTCGCTTTTGACGCTGCTGACGTAACTTCGCCTTGGACTTTACCATGGGCATTGCCTTAGACTTTACTGTAGGTATTGTCTCAGGCATTACTATAAAATTTTCTGCAGATATTGTCTCAGACTTTTCTACAGGCATTGCCATAGATAATAGTTGTTGTTCATTCACTGCAGACATGTTCACTCTTCAGTATCTTGATACAGAATGTGTGTTTAAATGTACAAATGTGCAAATAAATATTCAATATTTAATCACAATCATATCTGTACCTTCGGGTTCGGTCAATTCGACCCGGATCCTTCAGGCAAAAAAGACATATTTGCCCATCTGTCATGAAGTATTACTATTTTGCTTCATAAGCAGTTTGTTGTTGCTGTTGGTGTTGTTGATAGCCCATGGGTTATCTGGATCGATCCAGAAGTCTCGTTTTTCTACTACTTCATCCATTGTAACTCTTCACTCACGTCAGCTAGAATGTGTAACACTTCATCCAGTTCAGCTTGAATTTGTTTTCGTTGCCTGTAATATGTTATTCATAAACCGATATACACGGAATGATAAACAGCATCGTCTCTCTCTAGAGGTTAAGAGGGTGCTTACCCCACTGTAACATTTGCTTCTGATGTAGAACTATATATTTATTCAATGTTCGGCAGTATGCACATTGTTGTACTCCATTACTGAAACATTGCTTACTCCATTTCTGTGCACAATCTAAACAAAGTTAGTGAATGTATTCGTATATATGCTCGGTTCCATCCCATAGTACTATCACATATGAAACAATTTTCACTCAAGTGTTTCCCACTGTTTAGCCCATTCAGGATATTTGTCTCTTTTTTGTTCACATGGTATTCCCATACCAAGAATGATGTGGTAAAGAAATGCGTACCGGTACTACCCTTTCTCTATATGCTCTTATCGATATTTTAATTTTGTCCAAACACTTATAGACATTCTCTCATATTGGAATCTCCTATCCGTAATCTTAAATAATCTGTGGTGAAATAATCTTAAGTGTGGTGAGATAGGTTGAACTTCACTCTGTCGTTTAATGTATGCTGAAATGTAGCATCTTCATCATTCTTTTCCTCCGTTAAATCAAGTACATGTGCACTTTGATAAAAGTGTGCCATAAGGAATATGGCTTTATTACTTATGCAATACGTTTCGCTTTATATCCATTTCTACATGAAACAATACCTAAAGCAATATCTTGACGGTCATCAAAAACTGCTTTCTCATACTGATATAAAGCTTCACTCGAGTTGAATGTATGTCCATACTTCTTCAGTTCTGTTGGAAACACGTTGAAAGAAGATACTTATAACCATCAAATAATAAAACACCCTCCATGTTGTCTATACGTGTCTGGATACAGTGTCTTTGAATATGGTCAAAACTATATGTATCTATATACACTTCCACGTTTATGCATAGAAATTGCTTATTGATATACCTAGCTATCACTTTAAATAAAAATAACTTTCGGGATAAATATTTTTACACTGCTTTGTAAATAGCCATACACATCTGTGACGTCACTTCCTGAAGCAGAACCGCTAGTTTTACACATAAGGTTAAAGCTATACGTATCTATATACCTTGTTCTTGAATGAGGTCAAGGTTATAGTGTCCTTGACATACATTGTCTTTGAATGAGGTCAAGATTATAGTGTTATTGACATCCACTGTTCTTGAATGAGCTCAAGGTTAAAACGTCCTTTACATCCACTGTCCGTGAATGAGGTCAAGGTTATAGTGTCCTTGACGAAATCAGGCCAAGGTTACTCTACAGTGTCCTTGAACTTCACTGGTCTTGACATCCAATGGCCTTGACCTTCACATCAGCATAGCGCGCGGTTCTTATCCACTTCCGGAAACTGCTCATACCCCAGGGGTTTGAACATACAAACCGGAAGTGACGTCATAATTCTACTTTCGGAAACTGTTTTCATAACTCCAACTTCCAAAAACGAATAAGGGTTTCCGGAAGTAGAATTATGAGGTCACTTCTGGTTTGTGCTTACAAACCCGTATTCTTATACTACTTAGTTTTAAAGTTATGATCGTTTGAAATCTTTTTAGTAAATACCATCTTCAATAAAAAAATTTAAAGTCGTATTGAATACTTTGCCAAGAACATGGTTGAAATTGGCCCAGTAATTTTGCAGCGATGCACTCTTGAATATCTCCCTTACATGCCCATCTATAACTTCATCGATTACGTGGGGGAGGGTGGACGATAATAACAGCTTTTTTTACACCTCGCACACAGTATTCACGACAAAAAAACAAGGATGAAACTCTATGATGTTTTAGACCGCTTACACAGTGTCCACAACAACACAAAAACTGCTTATGAAGCATACACCGAAAATGCTCTTTTATTCGAAAGCACACACTGTCCATACATGGGCACGCCCATGTCCATGCATAACGACATACATGGGTGCAGGCTGACTCAGAGTTTTTTATAACAGGTTTGTTGGGGTGGACGATAATAATAGTTTAAGGCGGGAGGGGAGGGGGCACATCATGACGTCACTTCCGGTCAGCGATAATACCAGTTTTTTCTATCACTTATACTAACCCTATCCAGAACAGACTGTTTGTTCTAGATACATTATACGGAACAGACCACATAAAACAGACGCCTAAACCCTACTCCTGTGGGTGAAACGAAAAAGTTAACCCTGCCTCTGAGGTAGGTTAAACCAGGATTAAGGTCTTAATAAATGATTGAGTTATTTAAATCGTGCATCTCTTTTTTTCCTTTTCTTTTTATTTTTCTCCGGAAAGAGGAAGGGGGTTGGGTACTACCGTATTTGAATGTGAAGTGTGACTTATCCTTCCAAATGCCAAAGTTACAGATAAAATCAATGAGAAAGTATTGTCGAATACAGGATTTTGTAAGGGGGTAGGTGGATCATGGGTGAGAATTTTATGTGAAAAATATACCATATTTACCAGTTGCAGATCCAATAAAGGGATTCATGGGTTGTAACCCATCCCCCTCCTCTCAATTAAAAACAATTTGTTGTAAAACTGCATCATTTTACTATTTTGGGTGACTTGTTGAGGTTGACCCTCCTCCTCCTTACCCCCTCCCCCACTACCCACGTCGAAAACCCGAGCTAGTCCCATGTTTACTAGCAATCCTGAAAAAAAAATTGTTCCAATCCTTTTGAGGAAAGCAAACAAAAACAAAACAAAAGGGAATATATGAAAAACAAAAAGGCGATCCTCAAATGAAAGCGCCTCGCGTCAAATCACGTTACACTTAGGTGTTTTAACAATAAATCGAGCACTTCATTATAATCCATGCATGTACTGCGATATGTGGGTCACAGTGCATTATAATCCGAGTAGCGAAAATTACACTTGGGGGCCACAAAAAACTATTTTGAACTGTTAAAATTCAGAATTGACCATGAACGAGGAGGTGAAAGTCACCAAGGTACTTCTTCCCTTACATCTCCTCCTTAGGACCAAAACGGTTGAGAATAATCTAAAATTCCCTCTAACCGTTTTGAAAAAAGGTCAACATCCTGTTTGTGAACAGGACCGAGGAGGTGAGGGTCACTGAGGTACTTCAAACGTAACGGTTTTTAGGCCCAAAGGATCAAAAATAAGCTCCAAATCACTCTATCCCTAAACGCTTTCCAGATAATGGTCAACGTCCGGCGTATGTCCATGACCGAGGAGGTCAATGTCACCATGATACTTCTTACATATCGCTCTATTTCTAACCAGTGGCCCGTAGCCAGTAGTTCTCTAAGGTCATGGTGAAAAAAATGCGATTTCACGTCTCATCCTCCTCTGTTAGTGAACCAGTGTCAAATAGCGTAAGCTAAAACCTTTGTAAAATAAGATTATCCATGGACAATGGCTCAACTCACGAATGCTGATGTCAAGATTAAGGACATATAAGTACAACCTGAATCAAAATTTCGAGACAGTAAGGCTATGTACTTGGTGTCAGCAAAGATTTTGATATATAAATGGTTTATTGGCAAAATATCTGTTAATGTTTGGCGAATCGCCAAAAAAGTAATAGCCACGTGTTTCGGCCTCCCTAGGGTAAGTAACGATTTTAGAAAGGATTGGTTTTTCAATATTTCCGCCATTTTTTCTGAATTACAAAAAAAGCACTAATCAGGTAAGTACCAATGACCACTTTCTTTAACTGCAATTTCTAGACAGTAAGACCATTTCTGTGATGTGAGTTAAGATGTTATTGAATTTCTTTGGTTTTACACCAATATTTCATGAAAGATTTCACACCAATCACCAAAAAGTAATGGCCGGGAATGGAGTCATATCTGCTACCTATACTGAAAGTTTCAAGACATTACGGGTGTTTTCCTGGAATGGGTAAAGATTTAACGCAAAAACGTTTTATCGCCAATGTTTCGACAAGTTTTGGCGAATCGCCAAAAAAGTAATAACCAGGTGAACACTTATGTGCAGTTTTCATTAAAATCATGAAGCATATAGGTTTTTAAAGAAAATTTCGTTTCGACCACTACGATTTCAATAAACCAGGCTGAAAATCTATCAGTGTAATGATGGTGAAAAAATGATGTGCTGTAACTGATTTCACTTGTTTTCCAGGATCAACTAGCAGGCATCGACGAGGGTGAAAATGACCTTGTTTCTCATCCAAAGCCTTCGTCATTAAAGTGATAACTATACATTTAAAATTTAAAAACTGACCCGACTTGGGAAACACGAAGAACAGATAGGAAATTACCTTTTCCCCTTTTGAAACAAAATTGGCACTGCCGTATGGCCTCGGCATTTCCCCTTCACCCACGTTTTTTATTCTTTTTGGACACGCGATATCAAGTGGCACCCCAGGAAAAAAAATTACTCGGTTAACAAAACCAGTAGTGAAAGCAGCAAGTCAAAGCACATCATTGTTTCGCCCAATCCTTCGGCGCTCTCGCTCCCATTAAACCTACCTTATGGGCGAAAATAAAACGTCCCATGGTTAACGAAATTTTTCAAAATATCAAAAGGTTCGGTACTAGCCGAATCATTTTAGGAAAAAATACATGTGCGAGTCAATTCTCTTTTTATAAATTGTATTTGAAACAAGATTATTTTAATTCTGCGCCCTATGCAACATAAACGCGTCTCGTATATGGCCGTTTATTTCTTTCAGCTGTGTATTGCTTTACACATCAAACAAGATTATTTTATTTTACTCCTCGAACGCCTATGTTTCTGTCAAAATCCACCAGGATAATGAACTCACAACACTGGCAGTACCTTGTTTTTTCACACGTCAATTTACAATGAATTGAACGTGAAATTAGACAGGCTGCTGGTCGTGATTTCGGGCATATTATAATATACTGCTTTTCGGTCTCTACGTGACCTCATACAAGCACATTATAATATGCGCAAAATCCAAGAAATATAGTCTATCATGTAACGCCCAGCAAAATAATGTCACTGGTATATTGACAAAAATGGATTTTGTGTGCACGTGTTATTCATATCATATTAAAATTCAGATCATGATATAATTTGCCATATTCAGATTTAACTCGAAGACCACTTGTGCGGAAGCTGAATGCAAATTTAAAGGACCAACAATTTATGCTGTGGGTGGAACGAGTACTTGGAAGATTCGTGACTTCGAGGTAAGCGTAAGGGGCAGGGGAGGGAAGGGGATGGGAGGAGGAGGGTAGGGGAAGGGAGGAGAGGGGAGGGGGAGGAGAGGGGGCGGGGACGGGAGGAGAGGGGAGTCACCACAACGAAATAGAGCGCCATTCAGCGGATATCCATCATGAGTCTTGACAAAGGTTCTACTGCGATTAAAACTCAGTCTTTAATCTTTCTTTTAATCTCTAAAAAAACATTATTATAAAAACACTCATTTTCTTTTATGAACTGAACTTCAGAACCATTGCAATATTTTAATAAAAACACATTTAGATGTCATACTGCACCCCCTGTGGGGTGGGGGAATCTTAATTACACACCCACTGCGTTCTGTTCTGTGCATGGCGTAAGAGGTGACTAATCGGAATTTCTTTCCTTCTAAGTCCTCTTTTACCATTTATTCATTTTTTCCCCATTTGGTACTTTAGCAAGTGCGTTCTAATATACTCATCCTAGTATACCAATAAGTAAGCGTCACGTTAAACACCAAACAAACAAACATATCGTGTGCCCCCACTCGTATAACCATTTACCCGAGGCAGTACGAGCACAAATCTGTATATGTGAATAACCTGAAGATTCGGACCCAGGATTTTAAGATTACTGGATCTAACCGAAAATGCGAGATCTGAGTTCATCTCGATCAGAAGAGACGAACGAATGGCTACACGGCTATTTTCTGCTACATTTTAACCAATCTAGTTCAATCCGGATCTCATAAAATTCGCAAATACTAGTAACATTTTATATATTGTATCGTCATTTGATTTCAAGCACAAATTTCTAAACTGAAATCACAACTTCTTGTGCTGTCGCACATGTAAACATCTTTTCAATAATTATTGAGAAAATGATTTACTGAACATTCCCTATAATCGCTTACACTTCCCGGAATTATTGCTTTACAAATATGAAGTGTAGAATATGCACCCTCTTGTATTTCCATTTTTAAACATAAAATCATCTCCAATATGATATATATATATGTGTGTGTGTGTGTGTGTGTGTGTGTTTGTGTGTGTGTGTGTGTAATATGTTACAGCGAATATGTCAAATAAGCGACTTTACAAAACCGCTAAAATTTTCAGCGGCTTTGTAAAGCCGCTGGTTTTAGAGTTAGAAAATTTGATAATTCCGCTGAAATGATAATGTAGAAAGGGCATAGGAATATGTCTATGAAGTAGGCTATTTATACACCATTTATAGTCGTTTGACCAAGATTAATTATAAATGAAAGTATAAGAGATATTATTCATTCTTTTAATAGATGACGCATATTAATACATGCCATTACCACATCGTTTATGGTTGTTTCGACAAGATTAGAAAATGTTTGTGATTGTATTAAATTGTTCATTCTTTTAAGAGCCAGTACATGTAATTTAAAGTCAATTAAAACCAGGGTTGCCTTTATTTTACAATAATAGGATATCAGCGAAATCATAATTACAATTTTACCACAATGCAGATTGCAGTCAAGTTTTAAGCAAACTGAATTGCCTGACATGAAATAAGTATTTGATCTTTTGTATAAATCGTATAAATCGCCGATTACATTTTCAGTTTTATCACGAAAAACGGCATTGCAATTTGGTTGTTCCAGTGAGTTTGCGAAGAAACTCATCACAAAGAATGTGTCTGTTCTTTGGTCTTATTGCTCTATTAAGGAAACCATCATTTCACTGGCTTTTGTTTTGCCAAGAATCCCCGACGCCGAACAGAGTAAATATATCTTTTCAACGGTAATTGCAATGGTAATTGCATTTTCTTACCCAATCACTTCCAAGTTATTAAAATTAACAAAAACGCCAAATTTTTACTGGATAATGATTTAAGCAAATCAATTAAGTAACTCCGGAGACATAGTTCTATAAAAAGGTATGATATCTACCACATCGACAGAAAATGAAATAAGTTAAAACAATAAGTAACAAAAATAAGAAATTGGTGTGAATGAACACTCTCAAAACTAAGAAAAATGGACACAGATGACGACAGACGATTCACTGACGAACTAAAAAACGATTCTCTTCATTGCTAGATCGTTCGAAAAGTAATTTGATACCGAAAGAAGAATACGATCTGCTTATTAGTGACACTATTGAAGCAAAGCAGTCAGGTGCAAAAACACATCAATATCACTTGCTTCGGAAATACTATATTACCTTGTGGTGACATGCAAAAAGTGATAAGAAAAAAAATCCGATTCGGAGGAACCCACTTTATATTATGTGGCTTTATAAAATTTGTATGACACCATTAAGCGAGTCCATATAGCCACAGGTCACGGTGGTCCAGACAAGATGAGAAGTGAAATTGGTGAAAAAATATGTGCGCTAAGTTGCACTCAATGTAGACTAAAATAAAATAGAAAAATTCAAAGTTTTGCAAATGAAAATTAAATTCACATTTTAATGATAAATTACAAATAGTGAATGATATAGTACGAATTGACTGTCAAGTTTATGCACTGCGTTCAATAATAAATGTTGAAAAGAAAATCCTTTAGTTGTGCTTTTAAAACTAGCATCTAATTCTGTAATTCCAGCCACAATAAGAGAAATATTCCCTATGCTTTTTCTACTTTAGCTGAATTGTCAAATTTTCGAGCCCTAAAACTAGCGGCTTTGCAAAGCCGCTGAAAATTCCAGCGGCTTTGCAAAGCTGCTAAGTGAACCAGCGACTTTACAAAGCCACTGAAAATTTCAGCGGCTTTGTAAAGTCGCTGATTTGACAGCTCCGCTGTGACACACACACACACACACATATATATATATATATATATATATATATATATATATATATATATATATATATATATATATATATATATATATATATATATATATATATATATATATAATAGAAAAAAGGAGGCTTGTATGCATTTTTAGGCATGAACCTAAAGTGAATTGTTGGATATCTTTTGTATACATGATTTTAAAGTGTATTGTAGGAAAACTTTAAGCAGTTCGTCACCTGTTAAGTTTTGCCGAGAAAAACGGTAGCGTGGTTATACTCGATTCTCATTGGCTACTTATGACGTCACCTTCACTCTTATTGGTAGACCTACTTATCTTTTAACCTTCAATATGATTGGATATTTAGAACAATAAGAGTCGTAATAAGAATGACCTTGAATATGACGTCACATGTCACATACAAAAGGCCTCTCACGCTTCATTGACCGAGAACAATAGAGGTCCGATTAGGAATGGCCTTGACTATTATGTCAGAGTAGACGTCTCACAAATCAATGAACGAGAATAGGGGTCCGACTAGGTATGACCTTGACTACGACGTCACATATATCTTTAAGTTTATATATCGATTATTTATGCCATTCAGGAAAACCTCATTCAGATTTCCACCGATGCTGCATAACGAGCGTGCCTTAGTTCACCTGGTGGCCGAGCATTACGCTATGTACAGCAGTACAGATCTATTCTACAGGGGTTGGAGTGTGAAAGTGGAGAGAAACGAGAAAACTGTGAAGTAAGTACTCTGTTGAAATTTGAAGAGCTACAAATATTACGGTTAACTGCAAACAACTACATAAAGCTACAAACACTACATGAAAGCTACAAACACTACACAAAAGCTAGAAACACTACCCTGAAGCTACAAACACTATATAAAAGCTGGAAATTTTGCAGAATTTGCAAAGTATATTGCAATGTTTGGTGTAATTTTCCCAATGTCGTGGCATTTCGACTGGGGTTATTTTATTTTAATTTACTGGCCCCGCTACATAAAGTTTAAAGAAGGTTTATTTAGTCATATTCAAAATTTGGCTCATTTAAAATTTTTATTCACATTACAAGCATAAAATTGTTCGATGATTTAGACGTGACGTTTCTGTGAAACTAAATTATAAAAATTATTAATAAAGCGATAAGACGATTTACTAATCGTATTTTACAGACCTGATATAAAACTGAAGGATTTGATTTCTCTTCAAACTACAGATGGCGCGTCTTCGACATACCCATTATTGGTTAGAAAGGTTTCGTCTTAATATGTAATTTTTGATCACTCAATTTTAGATCACCTAATCATTATGCATGTCATATATTAAAGTTAAATAAGTGTGCTTGCATAGATTAAATTTTCAAGGTCCGAAGATGGTTGGTAGCTTGTGAATCTCTTTCAAGATATTACAGTGTATTTTCTGTAAGGGGTCATCCATACGTACTTGTGAATCTCTTTCAAGATATTACAGTGTATTTTCTGTAAGGGGTCATCCATACGTACGCAAAAATATGCCCCTCCTCCCTGTACGCACTGCGGACGCAGTGGCCTAGACTCAGCCCCCTCTTGTACGCACGTACGCAATATGCTGTGCCATATTGAAAAAATATATATAAATTTGTTTGAAAACTAATAACCATTGACAAAATTGAAAGTGTACATGCTAACATACATTAAATGTGAATAAAATAGCCATTGCGCTAAAGAGTGTGGTGTTTGGTTTGTTAATCGATGTATTGGGTTATTTAATTACATAAAAATATGTCTGAGATGTTTAAAAAAAGTACGAACACAGCAGCCCGCACCCCCTCCCCCTGTACATAGTGCGTACGCACCGACCGTGAACCCCCTCTCCCTCTGCGTACGTACTTTATGGATGACCTCTAAATATATTACAGTAAATACACTGTAAAATAATTATCTATGAATGTGCTGTAAGACATTAACTCTAATATATAACAACGCATTATCGATGAATGTGTTATGGTACAATATTTATGAATATGTTACAGAACATTGTCCATAAATATTTTACAGTACATTGAATACGTTACAGTACATTTTTATGAACATGCTCCCGCACATTGTCCCTGAATATGTGATACCTACAGAGTTTTCACTGTATTCCCAAAACGTTTTGATTTTTCAAATATTACACTGACTAATCTGTTTTGTTGTAAGTCTAAGACATACGATGATCTAGACAAACAAAGCAAGTTTAAAAAGAAGACCCACAAACTGAAGCTGGATCTCAGCGAATCGGTAAGACATGGAAAAACTAAATGCTTATGTTCTTTCTGTTCAATATCACAAGTTTTACTGGAGAACGTACACATTTGTTCTGAGGAACACATATTGGCCACACTTATATATCGTACGGTTGTAAAATTAATGAGATTCATTTGTCTGATGATTGATTTTAGTTTTGCAATGATAAAGGCGTGAAATCGACAAAAAATCGTTACTTGTTTATAACAAACAGTTTAAATTCTGTTCGTTAATTCAATTTCAATCTGTCAACTTTGGACGTATGGTATATTATTAGGGAAGGTGCATGACGTCATTACGTAAAAATCTTTTGTGCGAAACTTCTCAGCCGCTGAACATCGAAGCAAGTTCAAATTTAGTGGAATTGTTGCTAAGTAGGTCCGAAAACTTCTGCAAGTGGCCAAAACCAATACAAAGCACACCAACCACAAGGTCTACCGCTTTCATAACACGAATACACCGAATATAGATTCATGATATCTTAAACTGGAATTTCATTCCTTCAATGATTTTTATACGGGAGCGTGCAGGTCCCAATTTCGGTTAAAACAGGTCCTTTTTGCTATTGAACCAACCCATTAAATTATTTAGATTTTGCTCATTTCACGACTGAGAAGAAACAGTATAATTTCACAACTGCAAAACAGTATAATCTTTATGTAATTTTACATCAGATTTATGGAAAACTATAAAATATATACACTATTAACAGGCGGATATCATTGCGCATCTGAAAAGTGTCACAAAAGACAAGATATTTTTGAAGTCGAATGAAAGATGTTCGATTGATAATATCTTAGACCATTTGAAAGACAAGTCTAAATCATCCATAAAACCAAGTATGTGGCATATATATATATATATATATATATATATATATATATATATATATATATATATATATATATATATATATATAACGTTTGACTGTGAAAATTCAACTAAATTTAAAACCCTTGAGAAAACTGCTTTAAATTTTAAATAAAACGTGGGGTTGTGATTGGTAGCTGCTGAGAAAACTGCTTTAAAATATTGGGCTGTGATTTGCAGGTGCTGAGAAATCTGTATTTATAACATACGATCTTGACACAAACGGACGCTCAAAATTCCCCCTTGCAAATCTACTGATGACTTTGATGGAAAAGGGATTGTGTGCAGAGTTTGATCGTTACGTACATAAGAGTTTGTATGATGCTAGAGAGCAATCTCGTCAGAAATTATACAAGGTATTGATACATAAATAATACAACTGTCAATTAGGATTATTTCAATATTTTAAATATCTATAAAATTAATTACAAAATCATTAACTGTTTCACTATCTATAAGCCTCCTCGCTTATTAAAACTTTTCAAGCCTGAAAATTGAAGTCCATAAAACAATTTTAATTATCCATGATCAATCTTATTAGCCCCAACCTGGGCGTAAGCCCCGAAGGGAATGGATGTTTTCCGCCCACCCATCCAGGTTCCTCTCATGCTGATAATTCGTGCCCTGTGATATTGCGCAAATAGATGACCAAGCATGTGAGATAGGTGATCATCGTTTTATTCTGATCTTGTCAAATTTCAAGGTTCAACTGGAAGTGCTCCGATCTGGTTGGATGATGTGCTATCGACAGTGGTTTGTTAATATTTGTTTATTTAGGCTGGCATAGTAATCGTTCTTGTGACACCGTCCTACAAAAACGCGATTTTGAAAGAAGAGCCAAGAGAGTCGGGAGTCAACCATGCTGAAAGTACAAATGTGCAAACGATATACCGCTGGCTGCAAACCTTAAAAGCGGAAGGCAGAGTCGAAATTGTCCTGGTGTTGGCGAACGGTGCTGGGATGGAGGATATCCCAAATTGGCTCGAAAGAAACTCAACACAGATTTTTAACATGCCCGACGACAATACACAACTCATCCAATATTTTGAGAGTTCAACTAGGCAGAAACGGGAAAAGCCAGTGTTTTTTATTGGAGAAAAACAAACACAACACAGTAGCAGTTATTATTCTTTTTATTTTCTTCATTTAATGATGAAATTATTTTTCCTATAAACAGAAAAAAGGTTGCAAAATGTGGCTGTGGAATTCGTTCCTTAGCTGGGATTTTGTGTTGGAGACGTATGTAACCTGTGATACTGGTGTCTTAACAAAACAACAAAGAAAACATATAAATATGCAAAATGCAAGATAGTGTTAAATAAAAAATATAGCTGCAGACAATATCAGAACTAGTTTTCAGTCACAAAATTAATTTTTTGAGAGCTCAGTGTATTTTAAGGTATCAAATTCCTTTTTCTAAAATTGCAGTTTCAGATATGGATTTATGCAACAGGGCTGAAGACGCAACTGAAAACAACGATATTCGGGGTTTGTTTCTTCTTGGCCAACCGCTGACGTGGGATCGTAGTAAACTTCTTGAAAAAGCTGTATCGCTGGAGCATCTAGGAATTGTCATATATTTTTTAACATTCGGTGTAGATTTAAATATCCGAAACCACACAAATAGAAGAACTCTTTTGCACCAATGTGCCGAGATCGGAAATAGTTTGATTGTACGTTGTCTTCTTGAATATGGAGCGTCGGTAAACGAATGCGACAATAATAACGAAACACCGCTTCACTTGTGTTCCAAACATGGATTTTATAGGTGTGTGAATTATGTTTTATCCTTTGGTGCAAACGTTAACCAAGGAAATGAGAAAGATAAGTCACCTCTGCATCTCGCAGAGGAAAGTCAACACGACAAGGTGATGCAAGTGCTTCTGGCGTACGGTGCTGACGTCAACAAAACTGATGCAAACAAATGGACGCCATTGCATGTAACATGTAAACAGAACTTTCTGAAAGGTACCACGAAACTATTGTCAAACTTTGCCTCGGCAACAGTCTGCGATAACAGTGGAAAAGGCCCATTAACTATTGCTGTAGAACAGGGTCACACATCCTTGATTCGCGAAATCCTTTACCGTACAGATATCGACATCAACAACAGTAACGCCGAAGGCCAAACATATCTGCATTTAGCTGCGAGTATGGGCAACCGGAAAGTTGTAGAAGTGCTCTTAAAAGCTGGCGCTAATGCTAATAAAAGAGATCATGCCAATAAAACTGCACTGGACTTTGCTATTCAAAGTGGCCACCGTGAATGCAAAGCAGTACTCGTTAAATATGGTGCCAAGATGGTGAACACTGAACCACTTGGTAAGTTGACATCTAAGCACATTTTCTTAGCGGTAGCAAAATTCAATCTTTATAAAAAGAACTGGCAGCAGCTTTTCTTGGACATTTTGAAAAGACAAAGACTTAATGTAAAAACGAACACAGTTATCACAAAAGTAATGTGCAAAAACACAAAGTAATAAACTATTTTATTCATATATTGATAAATTTTAGAGCTTGCTCAGTCACCATGGAAAGAAACAACATCTGCTTGCAAACAGAAGTCTGAAAAATCAAAGCCAAAAGATGAAAATGTATGTTTCGAACAGGAACTATTTTTAAATCTAAATTTTGTTGAGAAACCAAACATACAATGATTTTGAAATTTCTAGAATAGCCAGGGTTTATGTGCTTATGATTTTATAAACCTGTAAAGACAAATATTATCATCTTTTTTGGTAATAAATTACTTGTGCAGGTTGACAGACTGCTGCATAGTTACTGAAATAAACCAAATGTTGGGAAAAGGGTAACGGTAAAAATATACGTCAGTGTTTTATATTTTTACTCTCTTAGGAGTGGATATGTTTTGTTTTTCGCAATAATTTTTGTTTTGCTATTGGAAAAATATTAAGCTATGAAACAGTTTCAGGACACACCAAAAAAAATTTACAAAGGAAAGGAACTGCGGGAAGTTTATGAAACCTTTAAGACAAATTCAAAAGGGTAAAACTTATTTCTTGAATCTATAATTTATATCAGAGTCAAATGTTGTCAAAAGCTGCAAGACATAAGTGAATTTTTCTGTTAATTATAGTGCTTTAATTGAATAAATAAAAAGAACTTGCTCAAAAAAGAACCTTCCTCATCACCCGGTAACTTCAGCCAGAAATCCACAAATGATATTGGTATCATGTTAACAGTTCTGTAAGCTACATGATGATGTCACAATGTTATATGTTACGTGTATTCTTCAGTGTTATTTTTTTCATATTTTGTTGCAGGTTTGTTCCTGCATCAGTGTTATTTTCCCAACTGAGCTCCTCCAACGAAACCATTTACATCTACATTGATGAAGCCCAAACAAATGAGGGAAAAGTTTTTGTTGACCAGTTCCTGGGACAGGTATCAAATGTTGAGACGATTGCTATACCTCCGCCGGAAGACCTTGCTCCTGTTTGTTCCGAATGCGGGGAATCAACATGCCCTTCAGTTTCAAATAGGACAAATATTATGGACGCCCAGGATTCTATTGTACCGGGTTCTCCAATATTTGCTATTCAAACGGATTTATATAACGACGTAACGGAGAATGGAAATAGACAATTTGGCTCCATAAATGACATTTCAAAATATTGTGAAACGCAAAATTCGCCGCACAACCAAGCAACTGGATTTCAACATAAGCCTGATAGCAAAGGATCGGAGCAAACAAATGATGACTGTACAAGAGCCTGCGCGGACGAACGGTTAACTACAGGCCCATGGAGCATTGGCTGTTTAATAACTTTGCATGACAGAAATGGTAAATCTCGGAATGGCTTTGTTTCTACCTGTCATAACTTAGGAGAAGGGATTCATGCAAATCTGGACAAAGGCTCTTTAGTTAGTGAACATGACGTAAACAGCAAAACTGCCTACACATTTCTGACAGAGATTCAAAGAGGAGAATCAAAGTTTTTGGTCATTCTTGGTGAAGAGCATTACGGCATCTATGACAAAAATAGCTGCATTGATATCCTTTTTATCTTTGCACAATCCAATGCAGTCACATCATACAAACCTTCGCTCAAATCATCATGCTCTTCGAAAATCTATGACTCTCTAATCCAGCTTGGACAAGTAAGAGACTCAGGCATTTGTGTAACCAAACATGGTTTTGCCAGTGGTTGGACCTATGGCAAAATAGCGAAAGCTGATTTGTGTTCTAACATGAAAGGTGAATTAGGTGAAATGCAAGCTTTTGGTGTAACAACACTGTCAACTAGACAAGTACAATTTGCAATACGTGGCGATTCTGGAAGTGTTGTTTTGGAGTCGAAGCGACACCAAGGAAAAGGACAAGCATATGGACTGGTGTGGCGTGAAGTAAAAGGTGTTTATTGTGATGATACGCAGGAGAAAACGGATCTTGTGCTCTGTGTTTGCCTAAACAGGTGTTTGAAACATTTATGCAGCAAGATAAAATATAAAATCAAAGAGTGCCTTTGTAGCCCGTCTTCGTGGGCATTCAACCCAGACTCCGTCACAAATCTATCGGATCACCAAGGAATTGCGTTGGGGAAAAATTCACCGAACACTAGTAGTATTAAAGAGAGCAAGGAGGACACAGAACAAATGCCTAGACGACACAATTCTCCCCCTCCCAGGGTACTTTTTCATTCAAATATATTTCATATATAATGTAAACTTTCTTAACATATAAAGTCCGTTATAGCTTCTCCCACAAAAACTAGCTCATTTTGAAATATTCACGAAGTTCTTGTTGGAGTGATTGTGTTCGTGCTCAGGGCAGATGTCTGTGAAAAAAAAAACTGCCAGCTTTTTGTGGGAGGCGGAGTTGTGGTGGAGAGGAGTGGGAAGGATAAACTGCGAGGATCAAAGTCCGGTCTGCCACTGTAAATAAGTCCAAGTTGCATGATGTTACATCAGCACATGGTATGAGGGACGGGTATTTTCCCCTCATCTTAAATTTACTGGACAAAGCGGGTTGGGCCATTTTCCGTGAAAAGACAAGAAATAGAATTCTCCTGTTTTGTACACGCATCAAAAGCATATAATCTCTCACCTTTAATATGTTACTAGAAATAGGGCCCCACGCATTTATCTACAAAGAATCGATTAAATTTATCATCAGTGTAAAATCGACTATTGTAACCAAGAATCTCAAAGAAAAAATAACCTGGATTTTGTCAGAAATATTTTGAGATTTTCGCTGTTACTTAGTGCACTTTGTGTCCATTTTTTGTTAAACATTTAGGCTATTTACTGTAGAAAACCTCAGTTCAATAGGATCTTAAAACTATTTGGGGTGTGATTTCTATATCAGGTGCCAGAAGAAACAGATGGAAGGCGTGTAGAATCTATCGCTAGCGGTACGGGTTTGTTTATTCTATTTTAAATTTTGTTATTTATTCAAACAAAATATTCTTTAGGAGCTAAAAAGTTGTAACAATGAATGATGCTATCGTATCTGGAGTTACGTAGCATTTCGTGAAGTGTTATTTCTTCTAGTTACTCTCCTGTAACGACATAATGTACCCCGCCAATGGATCACGGTGTCGCTGAACAAATTGTATAATTCACTGCAGATATGCTGAGAAGAAAGGACCTCAATGTGATTCAGAAAAGAAGACCGTTGTCTGCTCCTTGTCTTGGAATCCTCTCCAGAAAATACCTGCAGACAGGATTGATGCCACGGATGTCAACGAGTGTGTACCGACCCGTAAGAAAACAAAACGTTTCTTGTCCCATGTAAATTTCGCATATTTCATACCCCAAGCGCCGAGTGTCGAATTCAAAAGAAAACCTTTTCAGCCAATTATTTAGGAGTGCAGGCGAAGCCAGAAGGCTCATGTAATCACAGTCTTCAGACTGACACTCAACAGACATTCAAACTTAACAAGTATATGCACAACTTCTGCGCCCCTCTTGTTTACGTGGTACTTTATGTAACATTGTTTACGTGTGTCACGAAGTGATGGATTCTCTTCTATATTTTTTTAAGGTTAGGCGCTCGTGCAGTTTTTATAGTTTGCTTTGCATGAGGTCGTTTTGTACAGGTCATCTATTTAATTGAACGAGTAAAATCAATATTGACTACAAGGTGTAAAGTCAGTATTTATAATCCTTAGTACCCTCGTGTTGAATACGTAAGGTGACTTTTGCCACGTCTTCGGGTCAGTTTGGAAGTAAACCATGCCGGAGTAAGACGTAATGTTAAGTTAGTTATCAGCCTAAAGGTATCACATATATGGATTTATGAATAATACGACTTAAGCAAGTGGACGGGGACTGGGACAAGGAGAATGGGAGCCCCGATGTGTGCAGTGTTTTGCTGAGGGTGATACGCATGAGGACCGTAAAGGCTGGGCAACGTACCAACAAGAGGCGGGAACTCCGACCGAGAGACGTTTCAACGGGTACCGTGAGGGACTTGTTCACTCAGCTGAGAATGGACAATTCTCGTGTGCGTGGTGACGCATGTGGAGTGGGCATGTACGGTGTTGTAGCGTAGTCTTGGGGCCGGAAACCGTGAGGGCCTTGTTTACTCGACCGAGAAGGGACATTCTCGAGTGCGTGGTGACGCACGTGGAGTGGGCATGTACGGTGTTGTAGCGTAGACTTGAAGGCCGCGAGTATCGGTGGCGTGATTACTATTATTTTTTTCCGTGTAAATGGTTATGTATTTGTTTGTTAATAAATAATTTTTTTTCTTTAAAAAAAAAATCATTTTTTTTGTTTGTTTATACTTCCCTTAACCACAAATTCAAAGCAATTTGTGACAACGTGACATTGTTTACACAGCATTGTTTACGTGACATTGTTTACGCTTTGTATATAGGCTTTCTGGTATCGGTACGAAGATATTTTTTTTGTTATAGAATTTGATATTTACCCACAATTAGACAATTACTTTGCTTTATCAAATACGAATGGAAGCCTCTACTTATAACTGAAATAATGACATGTTTTGATGCATTTCTTATGGTTTATAAATTCACTTACTATTTAGAGTCTTTGAGTAAGTTATATACAATAGTCAGCATTTTCTACAATAGTCAGCAAAGCTAATGTATACGTTTTGCGGACAGGGGGGGGGGGAGGGCAGGGCAACAAAGTGTCAAAATTCGCTTTCAATAGCTGTGCTCCGGATAAGCAGCCAATGAAAACATTGCGAGGCAAACACAGCGGCATGGAGCCTCAGTCTGCCATGTATTTGCCTTGTGAATGTGTACATTTTCAGAATGAAACTACAATCATTTAACCAGGATCCAATAAATAAAAAAAACTTTTGCACTTTTCCGTGAACATGCTCACAAGTATTCTAACTGCCGTGCATATGTACACTATCTTATCGTGTATCCGTTGACCAGCTATAATTTATTAATGAAGAGTCATGCGTAACGCTGTCTCTGCCTTGCTTTTTACAGTACATTATCTTGTAAACTATCCACATTACGCGTCATTCGCTGAAACTGTCAAAACTTTTAGATGTTCTTCCTTGTGTATAAAACAGAAAAGTAAATATGGCTAATATTTGCGCTGGACAAAATCTTTCCGAACTACAAAACTATCTTAAAGAAGGAGGCGTTTCTGTAGGTAATCGGAAGAAAGTCGAACTTATAGAATTATGTAATGCTGCCTTCAGTGGTTTGGAGTTTCATCCTGACGGTTTATTTGAAGACCGGTCAGAAATTATCGAGGTAAAATTAACAATGCACGATGGTGTTAAACTTTCAAATCCATCACTAAATATAGGGTCGTAAAACTTGTCCTCTGTGCCAGTGGTGTATAAGATTTTTTTAATAGAGAAAGCAGTGTGATGTTCAAAATGTGGGATAAAACCAATTTATTCAAAATAAAAGGTTGTATGTTATACGTACTAAATTCAGAATTAAGATCAGTTGCATAGATCTCTAGGCATTGAGCTGGGCGCGCTCGGGTTTGAGGTGGCGGGAGGGAGGAGGGGGGGAGTGAGGGGTAATGAGGATTGATATGTGATCAAAATTTCTGATATGGTTCCAAAGTGGTATTATCAAAGAATGGACGTCGCGATAACATTTGACGTGAATTCAACGTTTTGCCTAAAAATAGTTTTTGTAGTCTGGTACACGCTTGGGCCCATATGAAGACTACTTAGGGAACTGAACAAAAGTTACACGAATTATAAATTTGTGTTGTTTCGTTATATGTTCTTTAAAATAAATTACAGAAAATGATGCATTTTTCTTCCTGTCCTTTAGGTTTCGGGAATGGCAGGAAAAACATTTTGCATCTCTTGTCGCTTTGTATAATACCGGCTGTCACCATTACACGTTCCCCAAACACATCGGTATTTTCGTTGTTTCTCAAGTAATTTCTCTTTCCATGTCAGTTTTTCATCCATTTTTTTTTCAATTCAATACATAAACAAATTATTACTCTACACACATACAACTTGGCATGCAAAAAAAACCAAAGAAAAAATAAGAAGGATTAAAGATAGATGGGGTAGGAATGTTTGTGTATTTCGAAGGCCAATGCATGTAAATAAGCACAGCACTGCAGACAAGCTTGCCTCGGAGAGGCTGCGTCCTTGCTTATCCAGACCAGGCCTATTCACTTTTAACTTCCGCACGCGTTTTATGTACGCCCCCTAACCAGTAGCTCTATATAGATAAATGCTTAATAAACTTAAAACAAAAATATTAAAATGTTATATATATAAAATATCATAATGTTCATATATGTATGTAATTTTTAGTGAGCATATAAAGTCAAATTTTAAGCATTCAAAATTTGACCAATTTACTTAAATGAGCTTGAACAGGACAGAATTGGATTTCTTTGACCTTGCTTTATTGTGCAATTTCTCATTGGTATTTTTAGACCCCAAGGTGTGTCACACTTTGGATGCTGTTTTGCTTCCTAGAGGGTTCTTCGAAACTATTTACCTAGGCCTATGCTACCTTGCAGTGAAAGTATATATATTTTGGCCAAAAATTGCCCAAATGGCGACTTGTCAAAAATTGTGATCTCTTCAGATAACTGCAATGTAAGACACGTGCTTTCCACGCGAGCTCTCCGAAACTGTTTATCTTAGGCATGTACTTCCTTGCACGGTTAAAATATATATATTGAAGTTGATTTTTATGTTACTTCCGTCAACAATTGATAGACCCATCCGACAGACCCAAGAAACAAACCTAAAGTCGATACGACTTTCCTTGTTCGAGATATTTTCCACACAAGAAAAGTCGATCCGACTTTTCATTCCGAGATTTCCCGCACAATTTTGTTCAAAACAGACCGACAGACACATAGAACGTACAAACAATATGTCTCCCCTTGGTCGGGCAGAAATAATAATAGCACAACGGTGGTCATAGCTTGTTCAAAAATTCTGGAGTACCATATGATTCTACATGTGTGTATGTCATATATATGTATGTATATCAGTTTTGTTTAGAGCTGGCTTAGTTGTAAGCCAGTCGGCCCTTTTAGCTATTATTCCCTCTTTCTTCCTTATATGTTTTACTTTTGTGAAATATAGGGAAATACGTATGAGAGCAACGCAGAAATTTTTATTTTACAAAAAAAAACGTGCTATTAGAATTGTATATAGCGTCGATAAATATGAACATAGAAGTCCCTTATTTTACGAGTCTCGCGCACTCAAATTTCATGATCTGTGTAAATTCAAAACTGTATTTGTAATATTCAAGGCAAAAACAAATCTACTTCCTCAAAACATGAAATATCTGCTTAAAACGATAAATTTTAGATTAACGAGACAGCACGGTGATTTTGCACAGGTATACTCTAGAACTACGCTAAAAGCATACTGCTTGCGACTGCGAGGAATCAAAATCTGGAATTCTTTGCCAGAAAGAATTTAAAGATGCAAGAAACATTTATCAGTTTAAGAAAGTTGTAAAACGCTATTTGATTGCATTTTATTTACATGGTATATAGTCTAAAAATGTTTTCTCTCCTACACGTAGGTTTACCAAGTATAATTAAATGTCTTTGAAGAGTTTTGTTACGATTTCACTATTGATTTCACTTTTGATATTGTTTACGATATATATATATATATATATATATATATATATATATATATATATATATATATATATTGCTAAATGGCAAATTTTCTGTCTAATACACCATAAGTGATTAAAAGAAATTAAATATAAGTGGATTATTTTCTTTTGTTAATACAATTACCTTAATAGAAATTTATGAACAAGCGTTGTACAAGCTTACTGCTTTTGCTTGCTCCCTTATCTGTAAATTTTCATTTAGTTGTAAACTTTGTATTTAATCATTCTGTTTGACTGTTTGTACGGTGATATGCAGAAAAAATAAATTTGAACTGAACTGAATTGAATTTGAATTCTTGAGTACCCGAGTATCATATGATTCTTGAGTATTCTGAGTATCATATTATTCTTGAGTACCTGAGTATCATATGATTCTTGAGTACCCGAGCACTATATGATTCTTGAGTACCCGAACACCATATGATTCTTGAGTACCCGAGTACCATATGATTCTTGAGTACCCGAGTATCATATTATTCTTGAGTACCCGAGCACTATATGATTCTTGAGTATCCCGAGTATCATATGATTCTTGAGTACCCGAGTACCATTTGATTCTTGAGTACCAGATTTTGAGATAACTGTTTCATACTCTTTATTTTCTACAACATTTAAGAGGACTCTTAAGACTCTGCAAAGGCCACGAACTCCTCTCAAAAAATGACTCACCGTTTTGTCACAACGCACTGCGACTCACGTTGAATAATCGTTTTTCAAACAAAACAGAAATTTTCAACTGCAATCCAGATGCAAAAATGCAACCCCCCCTTTCACTACAATCATTACGGGCAGTCTAAAAATAACTCTCTTTATAATGGTTTCCCCGGTAATCTCGAGCCCAAGTAAAACAAGCCATCGTAGAGAGCTGGAACCGGGCTCATATACGCCATCTACTGATGAAACAATCCGCCTGGGGAACAGAAAATGAAGAATTCATTCGTATTTTTCCCCTTTGATATTAATCAACTGACTGTCAATGTGGGACTGTTCATGCTGTACCTGCCAGGACTGTTCACGCTCTAACTGCCAGGGCTGTTCATGCTCTACCCGCCAGGACTGTTCATGCTCTAGCTGCCAAGACTGTTCATGCTCTACCCGCCAGGACTGTTCATGCTCTAGCTGCCAAGACTGTTCATGCTCTAGCTGCCAAGACTGTTCATGCTCTAACTGCCAGGACTGTTCATGCTCTACCCGCCAGGACTGTTCATGCTCTACCTGCCAGGACTGTTCATGCTCTACCCGCCAGGACTGTTCATGCTCTAACTGCCAGGACTGTTCATGCTCTACCCGCCAGGACTGTTCATGCTCTAACTGCCAGGACTGTTCATGCTCTACCCGCCAGGACTGTTCATGCTCTAGCTGCCAAGGCTGTTCATGCTCTACCTGCCAGGACTGTTC
Organism: Protula sp. h YS-2021; assembly: GCA_949752745.1. NCBI lineage: Eukaryota > Metazoa > Annelida > Polychaeta > Sabellida > Serpulidae > Protula > Protula sp. h YS-2021. The sequence goes on from OX457028.1 coordinate 83,202,040, forward strand.
ATGCTCTACCTGCCAGGACTGTTCATGCTCTACCCGCCAGGACTGTTCATGCTCTAACTGCCAGGACTGTTCATGCTCTACCCGCCAGGACTGTTCATGCTCTAACTGCCAGGACTGTTCATGCTCTACCCGCCAGGACTGTTCATGCTCTAGCTGCCAAGGCTGTTCATGCTCTACCTGCCAGGACTGTTCATGCTCTACCTGCCAGGACTGTTCATGCTCTACCTGCCAGGACTGTTCATGCTCTAGCTGCTAGTTGACCTGCTCTGGTTTAAGGCCCTCAGCCGCAATAGTTCCAGTCCTATCTGCTGTAACAGTTGTATGTCGTACCAACTACTGCTGACAATGCCCCAAGTGTCATTAATTTTTTTACCCTAGTGTCCAAAGGCCTGTCCCAGCTGCCACACTAAGATCCCAGCTGTAACATTACAAGTCAGCCAGCTGCAATACCGCAACATATCGCATGTCCCAGCTGCTTCGCTGAAAGTTCCCCAAACACTCCAGCTACCACACTGCAGTTTCAGTGTATGCCCCAGTTGCCACACTGCAGTTTCAGTGTATGCCCCAGCTGAGATACCACGAAGTTCATCACATGCCCCAGCTGCCACACTGCAAGCCGATCTTACGATATATCTACCACACCAGTTCATTATATCCAGAGTGCAAAATCGACTTAAGCCCCAACTGCAAGATCACATGACCCAGCTACCACAGAACAAGATCACCATATGCCCCATATGCCCCAGCCGCCATACAGCAAAATCATCACATGCCCGAGACGCCATGGAGCCAGATCATTATGTGCCCCAGCTGCCATGGAACAGGATCACCATATGCCCCAGCTGCCATGGAACAGGATCACCATATGCCCCAGCTGCCATACAACAAGATCATTATATACCCCAGCTGCCATACTGTTTGTTCCAGTCTATGTACAAGTCCAGGTCTTTCTCCGACACACTGGCCCGTACTTGCGTGAAAGCAGCGTCGAAATCGTCGTATAATATCGGCCGCACCTACACAAAAAGAACCAATGAAATAACTGTTTACAGACTGTGCGCTCAGTTGCGATGTCAAATGGACAATGTTATTACCGCTCACTGGCATCGACAAACAGTTGTAGAGTTACTTTACCACGTCAGTTCACGTCAAGTTACTTCACGTCACGTCACGTCAATTCACTTGGTTTTTACTTTTTTTTTTTTGGTAATTTGTCAAAAATTGGCGGAAATATCAGTGAAAACCAAATTTTTCACTGAAATCTTAATTGACGCTAGGTATATGCAGGGGTGTACATAAGACCTTCACATTTCGCCATGGCGAAGGTGAAATCCATTTGGCGAAGATAAATTTTCTCATATAATCAAGCTTGATGAAAAGTTAAACGCTTTAGATGAAAGCTACAAATCGGTCAGGACTAAGTAACTACCGATGTAGTTCTATAAAGACATAAACTGGACAATATAGTTAAGAAGATGTATAGCTTATATGCAATAAACAAATTAAGTTAGAGTTTTAGCAAGAGGGTAAATCTGGCTAAGGTGAATTCGATTTGGCAAAAGTGAACTGAACGTCCTTCGCCCAATTGGCGAAGGTAAAAAAAATCCTTATGTGCACCCCTGTATATGGCCTTCTTCTCATGAAATTTTGATAGAGGTAGCGGACATAAGTACCTACCTGGCTATTACTTTTTTCAGGATTCGCCAAAACTTCGCCGAAATATTGGTGAAATAAATAAATCCAAATTTTTTAGTAAAATCTTACTGACGAGAAAAAAAAATGGTGAAAAAAACTTTCTTATTTTAAAATTTCTTATTGAAATCTGAATTGACGCCAGACGAAAAGTCTTACTCGCTAGACATTTTTCTTCAAGGTAGGGAACATTAGTACTTATCTGCCTATCAATATACATTTAAAAAAAAAAATCTTCGTAAAAGCGAAGGAAAATAATCTTACTGTCTTCAAATGTTAGTTAAAGGGAGCCGACATTTGTACTTAGCTGGATATTGATTATTTATTTTATTTTTTATTTTTTTTTTTTGACAATCAACATATTTGCAGAATTACTGGCCAAAACCGATTTTTCTTAAAACATACCTGCTCCTAGGTACCCAGTGGAAAAGTCTTTAAAATGTCGATCGGAGATGGGGGAGGGGAAGGGGGTGGTGGAAGGGGATATAAGTGGGATATAAGTGTCCCCACTCCCCCCCCCCCCCCCCACCCAACTCCCAAACCCCACCTCGTCTTTTTGCCTATTATTTATTTAGTTATTTGCAAATGTGCCGAAAATTGGTGGAAAAACCACTTTTTGTCAAAATCCAAATTGACACAATGGATACAGTTATAAAATTCCCTCTAAACGTAGCGGGCATTCGTATCTGGCTATTACTTCTCACCAAAAGTTAGCGACAGTTGACCAAAATCAAATTTTCTTAAAACTAAAATCGTTTCTCCTTCTAGGAATTTATTGAGAATTAAAATTTAGGCTTAAGGAAGGGGGCAGAAATGACCACCTGACCGTAATTTTTTTTTTGTCGAGCCCCCTTCCCCTCCCCCCCCCCACACACCAAAACAAAAACAAAAAAAAACAGCGGAAATATTGACTGAAAACATCCTCCTAGATTTTAATGGAAACATAATATTAATGTTGACTGAGTGCAGAGTCACAACTGTCCCCCTGGTTATTTATTATTTTTATTTATTTTCTTTTCTTTTTTTCAGCCATTTCCCAAAAAAATAATGGAAATACTGGCGAAAGACCTACTTATTTACATCACAAAGGGCCCAGAGATATGGTTTTACTCTCTTACCATTTTTTTTGATTAAATATAAAACATAACACACATTAGTTCCAACGTTATTTTTATTTAATTATCTTTTTTTTTTTCTTTTTTTTTGGGTGACTCGCCAAAAATTGGCACAAATATCAACAAAAACCAACTTTATGAACAATGCGTCTCCTCCTAGGATATCAGTCAAAACGTCTTCAAATTTGGATTGAAGGTAAGGGGAATAAGCGTCCACCTCACTATCTCGACATTGCCTTTTTGGGCAATTTGCCGATAACTGACTGAAATATTAGCCATTAACCAGTTCTATATTAAAATCTTGACTAACGCCAAGGATATAGCCTTACTGTCATGAAATTCTGGTTAACGGTTATAATTATATGTCATAAATCCTTGTATGAATATTCGCCACCTGGGACATTTTCGATGGACAATCTTTTTATCATCTTTTTTTTCTCTCAATCTCTCTCTTTTTTTTTCTCTTTTTTTTTTCTTGGCTTTGTTGCGAGTTTGGTAACCCGGGTGGGATTGAAATAAAGACAAGGCTACTTTTTCAAAGTGCCAAATCTAGCAGCAAACCTGATCCGCTGTGATGTGCTCGATCTGTTCGAAGGGCACGCTTCTGATTGGTCCGAGCGCCGCCTCGCGACAAAGGTTCGCCATGTCCGCGCCGGAGTAGCCTGTATGCAAATTAGTCTCAAAGATTCAACAGTCTACTATTATTATTAGTAGTAGTACTTCCTACACATATGCACGGCAACTATTTTGATATTTAAACGATTACAAAAATCAATCGACCCTGCCTTTTTCAGGTCGCCCTCAAATTCGCCCCCACCAACCTCCCATCTCGCGTGTACATTTATATCTCTGACGGTGACGTCATGTATTTCGTACCAGCCACTGTCTCTAACGGACCACCTTCAGCAAGGCCTATTTCCAAGAAAAAAAATAATAAGAAACTATGAGACGCCCTACTCAAGAAATTACTACAAGACAAACACGGATGTATGACTATTCTAACCCTGGGAACGCTGCACAATGCGGGTCAGCTCGTCATCGGTGACGTGATGCTTCTGCTGACTCATCAGATTGCGCACTATTTTGCGGCGCGCCACCTCTTCCGGCAGCGGGATATACAGCCGCTTCACAAAACGCCTCCGCGCCGCCTCGTCTATCTCCTGAGGCCTGGGCAAACAACGGAAGGCAAAACAGTGCATAAAAATTTGTCTTAACCAAGGCAGACACACACGACGACTTTATTTTATTTATTTATATTTACTCACCCGACACCACTGCAACCTCCCACTCCCCCCCCTCCTCACACCCCCCCCCCCTCAACTCCTCATCCCCGGAAAAAAAGTTCTAATCAACCGCTGATCATCATAACAAGACTGTCAAGTGACAGTGGCCCAGTTGAGGATTCAGTCTTGTGCCTCTTGGAAAATGGCAAGACAGTCTGATCTGGTTGAATGTTTTTTTATATTAAATTATGCTGAAATTATGAAAATTTCTGAATATTTGTAATAAATGGGAAAAATACTGACACAGGAATTTTACTGCAATTTGTTATTAAATTCAAACAGAAGTCAGATGTAAAAATTAAAATAAAGTCCTTTCTTTTATTACTTATCTTGGGCCTTGTTTCAAGTGAGTATAAAAATGTGCATACAGTTTTGGAACATCCTACCCAGAACACGGTACGATATTTGTCAAATAAAAATATATATGTAAAAACAGGAATTTTTCTCCAATTTGTTTTTGATATCAAAGAGAAGTAGAACTCCAAAATTTAAATAACGTCCTTTCTTATATGCACTTATCTCGAGCCGTTTGTTGCATACGATTACTTAAACGTGGATTCCTATCCAGGGTGTTACTAGGCCAGCGTTTAATTAAAAATCGATAAATGATCGGATGAAGTATATCCAGGCCCTGGATAGTCTACCCTGACAGGCGTACTTCAAATGCCCTGGTAAACTTCAAAGCGGGGGGTTCGTCAAAAATATGTGGACCCTAATTAATTCTAATTTGCGTGGGAAAAAATGAAAAAGAGGCTATCGACCACCCGAAAAATATCACATTTATCATATTGTCGGGTCATATAATTGCTTCCTGCACCTTTAAAAATAAAAATTACAACTTTCTTGCATTATGCTCAATATTACCTATTACCGCCCACCCGAAATATATCATATTTATCATATTTTCGGGTAATACAAATGATTCCTGCACTTTTAAAGCGAAAATTACAACTTTCTTACATTTTCGCCCAATGTTCCCTATTATCTCCCACCCGAAAAATATTATATCTATTATATTTTCGGGTCCTAGAATTGTTTCCTGCACTTTTAAAGCGAAAATTACAACTTTCTTGCTTTATCGCCCAATATTCCCTGATATCGCCCACCCGAAAAATATCACATTGATGATATTTTCGGGTCATAGAATTGATCCCTGCACTTTTAAAGCGAAAATTACAACTTTCTTGCATTATCGCCCAATGTTCCCTATTATCGCCCACACGAAAAATATCATATTTATCATATTTTCGGGTCATAGAATTGATTCCTGCACTTTTAAAGCGAAAATTACAACTTTCTTACATTATCGCCCAATGTTCCCTATTATCGCCTACCCGAAAAATATCACATTGATGATATTTTCGGGTCATAGAATTGATCCCTGCACTTTTAAAGCGAAAATTACAACTTTCTTGCATTATCGCCCAATGTTCCCTATTATCGCCCACACGAAAAATATCATATTTATCATATTTTCGGGTCATAGAATTGATTCCTGCACTTTTAAAGCGAAAATTACAACATTCTTACATTATCGCCCAATGTTCCCTATTATCGCCTACCCGAAAAATATCACATTTATCATATTTTCGGGTCAGAGAATTGACACTTGCACTTTTAAAGCGAAAATTACAACTTTCTTGCATTGTCGCCCAATGTTCCCTATTATCGCCCATCCGAAAAATATCATATTTATCATATTTTCGGGACATAGAATTGATCCCTGCACTTTTAAAGCGAAAATTACAACTTTCTTACATTATCGCCCAATATTCCCTATTATCGCCCATCCGAAAAATATCATATTTATCATATTTTCGGGTCACCAAATTGATTCCTGCACTTTTAAAGCGAAAATTACAACTTTCTTGCATTATCGCGCAATGTTCCCTATTATCGCCCATCCAAAAAATATCATATTTATCATATTTTCGAGACATAGAATTGATCCCTGCACTTTTAAAGCGAAAATTACAACTTTCTTACATTATCGGTCAATGTTACCTATTATCGCCCACACGAAAAATATCACATTTATCATATTTTCGGGTCATAGAATTGATTCCTGCACTTTTAAAACGATAATTACAACTTTCTTGCATTATCGCCCAAAGTTCCCTATATTCGCCCACACGAAAAATATCATATTTATCATATTTTCGGGTCATAGAATTGATTCCTGCACTTTTAAAGCGAAAATTACAACATTCTTACATTATCGCCCAATGTTCCCTATTATCGCCTACCCGAAAAATATCACATTCATCATATTTTCGGGTCAGAGAATTGATTCTTGCACTTTTAAAGCGAAAATTACAACTTTCTTGCATTATCGCCCAATGTTCCCCACTATTGCCCATCCGAAAAATATCATATTTATCATATTTTCGGGACATAGAATTGTTTCCTGCACTTTTAACGCGAAAATTACAACTTTCTTGCTTTATCGCCCAATATTCCGTGTTATCGCACACCCGAAACATATCACATTGATCATATTTTCGGGTCATAGAATTGATTCCTGCACTTTTAAAGCGAAAATTACAATTTTCTTGCAGTATCGCCCAATATTCCCTATTATCGCCCATCCGAAAAATATTATATTTATCATATTTTCGGGTCACAGAATTGATTCCTGCACTTTTAAAGCGAAAATTACAATTTTCTTACATTATCGCCCAATATTCCCTATTATCGCCCACCCGAAAAATATCACATTTATCATATTTTCGGGTCATAGAATTGATTCCTGCACTTTAAAAGCGAAAATTACAATTTTCTTGCATTATCGCCCAATGTTCCCTATTATCGCCCACCCGAAAAATATTACATTCATCATATTTTCGGGACATAGAATTGATCCCTGCACTTTTAAAGCGAAAATTACAACTTTCTTGCATTATCGCCCCATATTCCCTATTATCGCCCATCCGAAAAATATCATATTTATCATATTTTTGGGTCATAGAATTGATTCCTGCACTTTTAAAGCGAAAATTACAATTTTCTTACATTATCGCCCAATGTTCCCTATTATCGCCCACCCGAAAAATATTATATTTATCATATTTTCGGGTCCTACATTTGTTTCCTGCACTTTTAAAGCGAAAATTACAACTTTCTTGCTTTATCGCCCAATATTCCCTGTTATCGCCCACCCGAAAAATATCATATTTATCATATTTTCGGGTCACAGAATTGATTCCTGCACTTTTAAAGCGAAAATTACAACTTTCTTGCATTATCGCCCAATGTTCCCTATTATCGCCCACTTGAAAATATCACAGAAATGACCCACTGACAACAAAATTACTGAAAAGTCCAACCAGAAGTACTTGCATGTAACATTTTGTGCCCCTGTGCAAATTCAAACTTTGCTTTTTTAAGAAGAAAAATGGAAATTTCCAATTTTTTAAAAGCTGCAAACTTCGAAGCTCAGTAGAATCAAAAATAAGGCGAAATTCAAAAATCGAAAAAAGTACTTTTTTCACCCCTTAGTTCTAGTTTCTTCACAACAAATTTCGGAATCTTCCGATGAAAAATGAGGGACTAGATAGGTTTTTTCGTATTTTGCCCAAATTGGCAATAAAATCGCAAAAAATGGTTTAAACCAAAAAATAAAAAAATTTCCTAATGCAGTAGAAGGTTAAGAACTCGTGTTAAAAATTTGGTACGAATCGGATAAAAAATAAAAAAGATATTCCACTTTAACTACTTTGTTAAGAAAAAAAAATTGGAAATTTGCCAATTTTTAGAAGTTGCAAACTTTGAAGCTCAGTAGATTCAAAAAAAAATTTCCTAATGCAGTAAAGGCTTAGGAACTCGTGTTTAAAATTTGGTAAGAATCGGATAAAAAATAAAAAAGTTATTCCATTTTTAACGGTCGCGGGACGGACAGACGGACGGACGGACGGACGGGCCAACGAGAGGTATCTTATGTGGTGGCTGCATTATGTGGTAGCATTTGATATGCCTGAAATGCATTTAAGTGGTAGGTCACGGACAAGATTATTTGAGAATAAAAAATACTTATGTGGTGGTTTATATTTGCCCGTGCCCTTGTGTGGTTCCCAGCAGGCGTCATGTCAATGTCAATAATGTTTATGCTTTGTGTGTGTCATTTGTAAATAAACGGAATTATATATGTGGCACTTTACTGTATAAGGATATTTTACAACTTATCTTTCAGAACTGCGCATATTTATTTAACTTGCGTTAATGCGTGGTTCGCCTTTGGAAAAACTGCGCATATTTTTTTAACTTGCGTTGATGCGCGGTTCACATTTCGGATCACGGCGCATGTCAACTTTACTTGCGTCGATGTGTGATTCACATTTCGGACCAGCGCGCATGTTTGGTTAACGTGCATTGATGCGCGGTTTGTATTTCGGACCAGTGCGCACGTTCATTTAACTTGCGTCGATGCCCGGTTCGCATTTCGGACCACTGCGCATGTTTACGCAACTTACGTTGATGCGCGGTTCACAATTCGGACCAGTGCGCATGTTTATTAAACTTGCGTCGATGCGCGGTTCGCATTTCGAACCAGTGCGCATGTTTATTTAACTTGCGTCCATGCCCGGTTCACATTTCGGACTAGTGCGCATGTTTATTCAACTTCGCTGATGAGCATTTCGCATTTCGGACTAGTGCACATGTTCATTTCGCTTGCGTTAGTGCGTGATTCACATTTCGGACAACTGCGCATGTTTATTTAACTTCAGTTGATGCCCGGTTCGCATTTCGGACTAGTGCTCATGTTTATTTAACTTGCATTGATGCGCGGTTCACATTTCGGACCAGTGCGCATGATTACTTAACTTGCATCGATGCGTGGTTCATTGTTCGGACCAGTGCAAATATATTTATTTAACTTGCGTCGATGCGCGGTTCGCATTTCGAACCAGAGCGCATGTTTATTTACCTTGCGTCCATGTCCGGTTGCGCATTTCGAACCAGTGCGCACGTTTATTCAACTTCCGTTGATGAGCGGTTCGCATTTCGGACTAGTGCGCATGTTCATTTAGCTTGCGTTGATGCGCATTTCTTATTTTAGACCAGTGCACATGTTTATTTAACTTGCGTTGATGCCTGGTTCGCATTTCGGACCAGTGCGCATGTTTATTTCAGTTGTGTTAATGCGCGGTTCGCATTTGGAACCAGTGCGCATGTTTGTTTGACTTGCGTTGATGTGCGGTTCACTTTTCGGACCAGTGCGCATGATTATTTATCTTGCATCGATGCGTGGTTCTTTGTTCGGACCAGCGCACATATTTATTTAACTTGCGTCGATGCGCGGTTCGCATTTCGAACCAATGCGCATGTTTATTTACCTTGCGTCCATGTCCGGTTGCGCATTTCGAACCAGTGCGTGGTTCACATTTCGGACAACTGCGCATGTTTATTCAGCTTGCGTTGATGCGCGTTTCTTATTTTAGACCAGTGCACATGTTTATTTAACTTGTGTTGATGCCCGGTTCGCATTTCGGACCAGTGCGCAAGTTTATTTCACTTGCGTTAATGCGCGGTTCGCATTTGGAACCAGTGCGCATGTTTGTTTAACTTGCGCTGATGCGCGGTTCACATTTCGGATCACGGCGCATGTTAACTTAAATTGTGTCGATGTGCGGTTCATATTTCGGACCAGTGTGCATGTTTAAATAATAACCACACATTAACACAAGATAAATAAACGGATAAAACTGTAGGATAAGATTCATTTTTTTAGGTATTTTCTTCAAAATTTTCCCCTAAAATCAAAATTCAAGATCGAGTCAAAAAGCACAAGCCGTATGCCCGACCCATCTAGGGCTGCCTCATATTAGATACCAAAAATAAATGAAATCGGATAAAAACTGTAGGAGGAAACGCACTTTGAAGTTTATTCTTCAAAAAATCCCCCAAAATACAAACATTGTCCGCAGTGGGTGTATTCTTAAGATTCTCCCCACCCCACAGCAGGATTTAAACAAATGCTGCTCTCCTTATTTGCTTTAGAAATTAGCTTTATAGTTGCATTATTTTCCAACAGATGGTGTTACAGGACAGTTGATCAACGGACTTTGACGGACTCCCTTATGTGGTTTGTTTTGTGCTCAATGGGTGCTTATGTGGCTACCTCATAAGAACCACCACATAAGGAAGAAAAACCACATAAGTGACGGATGTACCGAAAATCCACCACATAGCATAATCATTGTGGGCACGGACGGACGGACGGACGGACAGGCCAACGAGAGGTATCTTATGTGGTGGCTGCATTATGTGGTAGCATTTGATATGCCTGAAATGCATTTAAGTGGTAGGTCACGGACAAGATTATTTGAGAATAAAAAATACTTATGTGGTGGTTTATATTTGCCCGTGCCCTTGTGTGGTTCCCAGCAGGCGTCATGTCAATGTCAATAATGTTTAAGCTTTGTGTGTATCATTTGTAAATAAACGGAATTATATATGTGGCACTTTACTGTATAAAGATATTTTACAACTTATCTGTCACAACTGCGCATATTTATTCAACTTGCATTGTTGCGTGGTGCTTATTTTAGACCAGTTCGCATGTTAGTTTAACTTGCGTTAATGCATGGTGCTTATTTTAGACCAGTGCGCATGTTTATTTAACTTGCGTTAATGCGTGGTTCGCCTTTGGAAAAACTGCGCATATTTTATTAACTTGCGTTGATGCGCGGTTCACATTTCGGATCACGGCGCATATCAACTTAACTTGCGTCGATGTGCGGTTCACATTTCGGACCAGCGCGCATGTTTGGTTAACGTGCACTGATGCGCGGTCTGTATTTCGGACCACTGCGCATATCTATTTAACTTGCGTCAAAGCGTGGTTCGCATTTCGAACCAGTGCGCATGTTCATTTAACTTGCGTCGATGCCCGGTTCGCACTTCGGACCACTGCGCATGTTTATGCAACTTACGTTGATGCGCGGTTCACAATTCGGACCACTGCGCATGATTACATAACTTGCGTCGATGCGTGGTTTTTTTCTGACCAGTGCATATATTTAACGTGCGTTAATGCGTGGTGCTCATTTCGGAAACTGCGCATGTCTATTCAACTTGCGTCGTTGCATGGTTCTTTTGTCGGACCAGTGCGCATGTTTATTTATCTGGCGTCGATGCGCGGTTCGCATTTCGGACTAGTGCGCAGGTTTGTTTAGCTTGCGTTGATGCGAGATTCACATTTTGGACCAGTGCGCATGTTTCTTTTATTTGCGTTGATGCACGGTTCTTATTTTAGACAAATGCGCATGTTTATTTAAATTGCGTTGATGCGCGGTTCACATTTCGGACCAGTACGCATGTTTCTTTTATTTGCGTTGATGCACGGTTCTTGTTTTAGACAAATGCGCACGTTTATTTAACTTGCATCGATGCGCGGTTCACATTTTGGACGAGTGCGCATGTTTGGTTAATGTGCACTGATGCGCGGTTCAAATTTCGGACCAGTGCGCATATTTATTAAACTTGCGTCGATGCGCGGTTCGCATTTCGAAGCAGTGCGCATGTTTATTATTCGCACCAGTGCACATATTTATTTAACTTGCGTCGATGCGCGGTTCGCATTTCGAATCAGTGCGCACGTTTATTTACCTTGCGTCCATGTCCGGTTGCGCATTTCGAACCAGTGCGTGGTTCACATTTCGGACAACTGCGCATGTTTATTCAGCTTGCGTTGATGCGCGTTTCTTATTTTAGACCAGTGCACATGTTTATTTAACTTGCGTTGATGCCCGGTTCGCATTTCGGACCAGTGCGCATGTATTTCACTTGCGTTAATGCGCGGTTCGCATTTGGAACCAGTGCGCATGTTTGTATAACTTGCGTTGATGCGCGGTTCACTTTTCGGATCACGGCGCATGTTAACTTAAATTGCGTCGATGCGCGGTTCATATTTCGGACCAGTGTGCATGTTTAAATAATAACCACACATTAACACAAGTTAAATAAACGGATAAAACTGCAGGATAAGATTCAAAAATTCAAGATCGAGTCAAAAAACACAAGCCGTATGCCCGACCCATCTAGGGCTGCCTCATACTAGATACCACAATAAATGAAATCCGATAAAAACTGTAGGAGGAAACGCACTTCGAAGTTTATTCTTAAAAAATCCCCAAAAATACAAACATTGTCCGCAGTGGGTGTATTCTTAAGATTCTCCCCACCCCACAGCGGGATTTAAACAAATGCTGCTCTCCTTATTTGCTTTAGAAATTAGCTTTATAGTTGCATTATTTACCAACAGATGGTGTTACAGGACAGTTGATCTACGGACTTTGACGGACTCCCTTATGTGGTATGTTTTGTGCTCAATGGGTGCTTATGTGGCTACCTCATAAGAACCACCACATAAGGAGCAAAAACCACATAAGTGACGGATGTACCGAAAATCCACCACATAACATAATCATTGTGGGCACGGACGGACGGACGGACGGACGGACGACACTTGCCCCCATCTGTATAGCCCTGTTGGCTGAAAAGCCAACTGGGCTAAAAAGGAATAGAGAAAAGAAATGACCTGTTTGTGGCGCCCACGATGAGTATTCTGTCGGTGTCACCGGAAGTAGCGCCGTCCTGACAAGAGAGAGAAAGACAGTGACCAACTTGTACTTCTGTTACAGGAACGGGATCCTCGCACCAGCCCGCTGGCTTGGTCAAGGTCAGACTGAATTTATGCCACCTGATTCCGGCTTATTCTAACGTTTGGTTTTTTTTAAATCCATTCTGAATAAATCTAACCAAACAAAAAACTTACTTCATTTCATTTTAAGACAAGCTTTCTGTTTTTTAACACCTCGACACTTTTACCATAAAAATATGACATCTTATTTTAACCCCCTCCCTCTCCCTTCCCCCTCCCCCCCTCCCTCTACTCCCTCCCTCTACCCTTCCCCCTTACCCTCTCCCTCTACCCTCCTCCTATCCCCTCCCACTGCCCTCCCCCCTCCCCCTCTCCTCTCCGTTTTCTACATTTCTACGACTCTTTAGCACAGCAAAATGCAAAATAAAAACAAAAAAGAAATAGCAATCATGTTGCTAAAAAAAAAACACGAAAATCAAAGAAACAAATAAACAAAAAATGTCATTAAGGTTACCAGCTGCACCAGGAATTCGGTTTTGATCCTGCGGGAAGACTCGTGCTCGTTATCGGAACGCTGCGAGAGAAGCGAATCAATCTCATCCATGAAGACGACGGCTGGCTGGTGCACGCGGGCCACGGCAAACAGGGCCCGTACCATCTTCTCGCCCTCCCCCACCTGCAACACACAGTGTTTGTTTGTTTGTTTTTTTTGTTTGTTTGTTTGTTTGTTTTTTTTTTTTTTTTTTTATCAACTTTTCAATGAAGATGGGAAAGTCATCGAGGAAAATTACAAATGCTTGCGTGTGTGTCAGTGTGTTGAACAGAAGGTGAAGAGAAATAAATGAAACAGATAGTGTTCTTGAACAAAAATATTCCCTTAGCCCCCGCCCCCCCCCCCCCCTCCCCACTCAATCTCCCTCCCCCATCTTCCCCGGATTGTTTTCTAGCAAAATACTATGAGAGTTGTCATGAAACTAGCACAGAGCCTAAGCTATAAATTACACAATAATGCATCAGGGGGGGGGGGGGGGGGGGGCTAGCTCTTCCCCCCCCCCCCAACCATCCCACCCCCAACCTCCCTTTGAAGTATCCTTCATATACACGGGACACTGTAAACATACCAAAAAGCTAATTCAAACGCAAAAAGCACAAATGTCCACAACCGAAACTTATAAACTTCTACATCTTTATTTTTTCTAATGCATTAAAAAAAACGAAAAAAAAAAACGAAACGCTAAATCAAATTGAAGTGTCGGAGAACTCCCGGCATGGTGGAACCCTCTGATCACAGATAAACGGATACTGTACATCACATTACGGACATCACATTACGGACATCACATTACGGACATCACATTACGGACATCACATTACGGACAGTGATCCGACTGTAAAATAGGAACGTTCACTCACCCATTTCGAAGTGAGCGACGAAGCACTTATGCTGAAAAATGTGGACTTGGACTGACTCGCGATGCATTTTCCTGTAGCAAGAAGAATCATATACAAAAACAGAAAAAAAAAAAACAAAAACAAAATTAGCCAACATTTCTTCTTACTCGATGTCTAGCCATGTTCACAATAATTTAAAAAAAATGTTTACTGTTTAATGTCACTTCAATAGTTTGTGAGCATTGAAGGAAATTTTAAATATTAACAAAATATATATAACAAATACGTTAAAAATCGATTTCGTTAATTTTGTTAAAAAAAAAAAAAGAAGGGTGGGGGAGAGACAGAACAAGTGTTTTATTTTCATACTGTCTTGTTATCGTCTCTAAATTCGATCTTGTTGCGTTCCTCGGCCATGTTTTCCATCGTTCAGTTACGTTGCTACGACGTTGTCAAGTCTAACATGTCAGTAGTACTCAAAACAAAAGCACAGTACCCAATGAAGCACAGTACCTATAAGCGTCTTTCCGGTGCCTGGCGGGCCAAACAGGAGCAAGCCCTTCGGTGGTCCCCTTAGTCCAGTAAAGATATCCCTACAAGGTCAAGGTGAAATTTATTATCACACAGAACTCGAGTAATAATGTAAAGACTGAGCCTTACGCACCCTATGTGTGTGTGTAATAAAGTAAAGACTTAGCCTCACGCAGCCTATGTGTGTGTAATAAAGTAAAGACTTAGCCTTACGCAGCCTATGTGTGTGTAATAAAGTAAAGACTTAGCCTTACGCACCCATTTTTTTTGTGTGTGTAATAAAGTAAAGACTTAGCCTCACGCAGCCTATGTGTGTGTAATAAAGTAAAGACTTAGCCTTACGCAGCCTATGTGTGTGTAATAAAGTAAAGACTTAGCCTTACGCACCCATTTTTTTGTGTGTGTGTAATAAAGTAAAGACTTAGCCTTACGCATCCTATGTATGTGTGTAATAAAGTAAAGACTTAGCCTTGTGCACCCTATGTGTGTGTAATAAAGTAAAGACTTAGCCTTGTGCACCCTATGTATGTGTAATAAAGCAAAGACTTAGTCTTACGCACCCTATGTGTTTGTAATAAAGTAAAGACTTAGCCTTGTGCACCCTATGTGTGTGTAATAAAGTAAAGACTTAGCCTTACGCACCTTATGTGTGTGTAATAAAGTAAAGACTTAGCCTTACGCACCCTATGTGTGTGTAATAAAGTAAAGACTTAGCCTTGTGCACCCTATGTATGTGTGTAATAAAGCAAAGACTTAGTCTTACGCACCCTATGTGTGTGTAATAAAGTAAAGACTTAGCCTTACGCACCCATTTGTGTGTAATAAAACAAGACTTGCTCACGCACCAATGTGCGCCGAAAACAACACAGAATCATACTACCTATTAAATGTCTGACAGATTTTTTCTTTTTAATGTTGAAGACAATAGGTGCCTGGTGACAAGCAAAATTATAACCGTTTGTACCTGTGATCCAGTGTCAGGTACTAACAGGGAGGCGCATGTCCTTGGACAGGTTCTAGATAGGGCTTCAATCAGGCCATTTAAAACATTAAATACAGGCCATTTAAAAATACAAAACTTGATAACAAAACTTATTTCATCAAGGCATTCAATCCTATAAGTGCAAAAAAATCAGACTATATATATATATATACGTTACAGCCAAACTGTAAAATCAGGCAGTTCACGGACTGCCTAAAATTTCCAGCCACTTCATAAACTGCCTGATTTGACAGTCTGGCTGTAACATATTTGTATTCGAGCACTTACGGCCTCAGCATCGGCCAGACCACGATTTCTTTGATAGTCTTCTTGGCGAAGTCCAGACCCGCGATGTCATCCCAGCTCACTGGCGGGCCGCGGTCCATGATCTACAAAGCGAATTGACGGGGTGGGTGGGGGAGTGGGGGGGGGCATTACCGCAACTCGCAGAGTGCACTGATCACATTCAGTTTAGCAGTCTGTTATTGATATTCTATCCGATCAATGCTATCACCCTTCAAAACCCTTTTTTTTAAATATTTTGAAATGTTAACATGCTGACTTCTATCAATTCGTTTATTTGTTTGTTTATTTATTTATTTATTATTATCATGTTCACGGTCGAGGTAAACGCACAAACAGTGGTATATGTATGGAAGGGGGTGGTTTCTTTATTATTATTATTATTATTATTATTATTATTATTATTATTATTATTATTATTACTTTTTCACGCCATATGCACTCCCAGCCTAGACAACATGATATAGAAGTAAACACAGCTTCTCGAATAATGTGTGTTTACGGCTGCATGTTTAGTTTGAGGGCGGGTCCAAACATGCCGTCTGAACTATTTGAACGCCAGCAGAATCACGTGATGTGACTGAGGAAGCACGGCGCCGACATTCATTCACAAAAAAAAAGAACAAAACACAACATACGAGAATGAACATCTACACCTCGTTCTACACTGCAAAGTCCTCTCCCCTCCCCTGGCCCCCACCCCCCGCCCCCCCCCCCCCTTACTGCAACCCAGTTGCTGATAATAGATCAGGTTTGCTTTTATACCTCGGACATAATGAGCTCCACCATTTTCTGTTCGATGTTTTTCAGGCGTTCGTCTGTGGCTTCTCCATCCGGGTTACCACAAGGCGCTTTAGCCGGCCCTGACTGTCGCACCAACGTGCCTCTGAATCAACAAAAGACAATAATAATAACAATTTCGGTTAAATATCTTGTGTTGTAAAACGGTCTTGGCGACGCAGCCATGTCATTGGTTGAATTCAGTAACGAACGAGACAAGCTCATATTTAACTAGAACCTCACTTCGCTAGCGAAATGTTAAACACTTGACAAAAATTAAAACGCAAAAATACTTCCTTCAATGGGTTATTTCTTGAATAATATATTGCAAACAACACAGCTTGAATATGTCTTATAAGCCGAGTAGTGTTTGGTTTCTGTTGACTTAAGGTTTTATTGACTGATCTAGCATACGCCGTGTTAGCTATTTACGCAGTGAGAGCTCGCACAAAGCTCACTGTGCAACTGTGTGCGATGTGGGTTAAATGCTACGCATTTACTTGCCAAAAATGCACTCTTTTCACATGGCGTTTCAACAAAGAAAACGAAATCAAAGACGAAAATAAAAAGTGATATGCACATGTTCAAATCAAGCTCTTCATATGTCCCAAGTTTCATGGTCGTAGGGCCCATAGTGTCAGAGGAAAAGAAGACACAAAAAATCGGAAAAAGTGTCAAGAAGAAAAAAAAGGACGAATTTTGCTCGCACAAATGCATATAACTCTTGCAAGCCAAAGGCTTGTCAAGTGTTAAAGATGTTACCTCTCCATCTCCCCCCATCCTCGCTCCATCTCCCCCCCCCCCCCCCCCCCATCCATCTCACTCACTCTCTCTCTCTACTTCCCTCTCCCTCTCTCTCTCTCTCTCTCTCTCTCTCTCTCTCTCTCTCTCTCTCTCTCTCTCTCGCTCTCTCTCTCTCTCTCTCCCTCTCACTCACTCTCTCTCTCTCTACTTCCCTCTCTCTCTCTCTCACATCTCACATCTCTCTTTCTCTCCTTCTCAATCACTCTCTCTCTCTCACTACTCACCCCCCCCCCTCTCTCTCTCTCTCTCTCTCTCTCTCTCTCTATATATATATATAATATATATATATATATATATATATATATATATATCTCTCTTTCTCTCCTCTCTCTCTCTCTCTCTACTTCCCTCTCTCTCTCTCTCTCTCTCTCTCTCTCTCTCTCTCTCTCTCTCTCTCTCTCTCTCTCTCTCTCTCTCTCTCTCTCTCTCTCTCACTTTGCCCGACTCCACATAACGGCCCTTTGACTGTATTACTTCTTTTTCAAATACTTCTTTTTTTTTAAGACATAATGCAGCTTGTGCTGATGTTAGACGGCGTCACTCACCCGTCATCCGGCCCACTGTCCCTGGTCATCACGGGCGGTACAAACTTGCTGCTCAGCCCTCGCCTAGCAACACCAACACCAATCCCTACCATTTACCTCCAACTTTACACCTCGATACAATAAGTAAATAAATAAATATACATATATATATATATTAAGACAATGCACAGTTTCTACAGCTTCCGTATTCCTTTATCTTTTTTATTTACAATAAATATTAAATATATAATTATATAACGACAGGTTAATTCATGCCATCATAGGGAATTCACCTGGTGCCCAGTGACTTCTTGCTGGTGCCGTATGAGGCTTGCTGCACTGCGCCTTGCTGCACTGCGCTCTCCGCGCCGCCCCTCCCAAACCTCTTCTCGTTGTCAATGATCTAACGGGGTAACAAAGGGTCATCGACGTGGCTACTCGCGCCGATACCGTAGAATTTAAAAGTTCTTTGCCAGCTCATTTGCATATAAAGAAATGTATCTCCACTAAATTCTTGCAACTAGGACAACCTGTCTAAAATGCCCGCCCGCCGAGTTAAATCCTCAACACCCGCACCACCCCTCCCCCGCCCCCATACATCCCCTTCACACGTAACAACAGCTTACATAATCTACACTACTACGGCATGTTCGGATCAGGAAACAGACAAAAAGATACAAGACCTGCGCACAACTGAACACATCTATCGTCAAAAAAAAAAAAATGGTTCCAAAAATGGACCAATCAGCGAAAAGGGTACCAGTTGCTGCCTCGCAGTCCTGAAAGATGGCGCCGGCGGAAGTGCTGCATTATCGCTCACCCCATCCCGTGACTGACTGCCGTTGTTAAACAACTGGGAACAAAAACAAGCAAACATGAACAGAAGTACATCTTAACCACAGAATTGAACACATAAACTACCACCAAACATACAACCCGGTAAGCACACCCAAGTAAAACCCATGTAAAACCCAGGGTTATTTCTGGCCCTTCCCACGTGAATCCCATGCATGGGATTTGCATGGGAATGAGACAAAAATCGAGGTAAAATCCATGGTCGGAATTCCCACGCATAATCCTTTCGGGAAATACATGGGCATTCCCGGGCAGATTTTGGTCAAAAAAATGGTGTCTCCACGGGTTTTACATGGGACGACCCACTCTGGGCATACACGATAACTCCATCGAATACACAGACATGAACCTTTATAACTATAGTGTAGTTATAAAGTACTCCTTAAAAGAATTTTAAGCATAAAAATTTTAGTGAAATTGGTATTTCCATGTCTAACTTTCTATTATACTTAGAAAAAATGCAGCCCTCCACCAAAATATGCAGAATGTAGCAAAATTTAAATATATTATCGCTCAATGGCGGCTGTTTCCGGTCTGCGATAATAAGCCCACATTGCCAGACTGCGCATAATATGCGTGTATTTTACATGGGAATGCCCATATGGGAAATCCCACGTAAAATATACGTGTAATATACGTGTATTTTACATGGGAATGCCCATATGGGAAATCCTACGTAAAATATACGTGTAATATACAAATGACTTCTAATGAAATTTTACGTGGGAATTCAAATGTATAATATATAAAACCCATACGTATCCCACATGGGAAAATTTTCTGTGCTTACTGGGCTATGCTTTTCCCAAGTAAAACCCATGTGTTTCCCAGATAATTCCCATCCTGGGCCTTCCTATGGAAATCCCAGATAATGGTGAAGATGGGGAAAATATGACATGGAGTTGCCCATGCATTTCCCAGTTGGGACCCACCTGGGTTTACCCGGGTGGGATTTACGTGGGTATTCCCATTCATATTTCATGTGTATTTTACAGGGGGTTTCCCAGGGTGGGAAAACCCAGGCATTTCCCACCCAGAAATGGCTCCTTTCTCCACGGGATGAATATGGGTTTTCCCCTTTCCCACCTTCCCATGCAAATCCCAATTAAAACCCATACGTATCCCACATGGGAAAATTTTCTGTCCTTACTGGGAAATGCGAGTTTATAATATCGCTGGCATAATGTGCACACTTTGTACTCTTTGCATCTACGCACTTTCCAACAGTAAGGGTCTCCCTTCAAAGCTTTTCTTTCAACAAACCACCAACACCAACAACAGATTGTCTATTTACAGTTTAGTTTTCTTACACTTTCTCTCGGAAACAACGAGTTTCTGGAATTCTCCCTGGATGAGCCTGGAAAGAAAACACACTACTTTATGCAACTGACTATATCGCTTAAATTAGTTCTTAAATTTATTGATTTATTTTTAAATAAATGGACTGAATTCATTTATTAACGACTTAATTGTTATTCATTAGTTAAATTATCTATTATTTATTAACTGAGTTATTATTTATTTGTCTATTTATTCATTGATTCATTTCTTTGATGTTTGTTGTTTAGTGCATCTTTTCCGACAGTAAGCTCCCACTTATTCTCGCTATTGTCTCTCTTCGTAAAGTAGCGAAAACTTACCGGCGTGCCCTCTCTTCCCCCTATCGCCCCTGACCCCCCACTGACAACTTACCGGCGTGCCGTTTCTGCCCCTTATCGCCCCTGACTCCCCACTGACAACTTACCGGCGTACCGTTTCTGCCCCCTATCGCCCCTGACTTCCCAGTGAGAACTTACCGGTGTACCGTCCCTGCCCCTAATCGATACTGACTCCCCAGTCAGAACTTACCGGTGTGCCGACCTTGCCCCGTATCGTCCCTAACTCCCCAGTGATGACTTACCGGTGTGCCGTCCCTGCCACGAATCGCCCCTGACTCCCCAGTCAGAACTTACCGGTGTGCCGACCTTGCCCCGTATCGTCCCTAACTCCCCAGTGAGAACTTACCGGTGTGCCGTCCCTGCCACGAATCGCCCCTGACTCCCCAGTCAGAACTTACCGGTGTGCCGACCTTGCCCCGTATCGTCCCTAACTCCCCAGTGAGAACTTACCGGTGTGCCGTCCCTGCCACGAATCGCCCCTGACTCCCCAGTCAGAACTTACCGGTGTGCCGTCCTTGCCCCGTATCGCCCCTGGCTCCCCAGTAAAAAAACTTACCGGTGTGCCGTCCTTGCCCCGTATCGCCCCTGACTCCAAAGTGAGAACTTACCGGTGTGCCGTCTTTACCCCGTATCGCCCCTGGCTCCCCAGTGAAAACTTACCGGAGTGCCGTCTCTGCCCCCTATCGCCCCTGACTCCCCAGTGAGAACTTACCGGCGTGCCGTCTCTGCCCCCTATCGCCCTTGCCACCCCAGTGACAACTTACCGGCGTGCCGTCTCTGCCCCCTATCGCCCCTGACACCCCAGTGACAACTTACCGGCGTGCCGTCTCTGCCCTTATCGCCCCTGACTCCCCAGTAAGAACTTACCGGAATGCCGTCTCTGCCCTTATCGCCCCTGACTCCCCAGTGAGAACTTACCGGCGTGCCGTCTCTGCCCCCTATCGCCCTTGCCACCCCAGTGACAACTTACCGGCGTGCCGTCTCTGCCCCCTATCGCCCCTGACACCCCAGTGACAACTTACCGGCGTGCCGTCTCTGCCCTTATCGCCCCTGACTCCCCAGTAAGAACTTACCGGAATGCCGTCTCTGCCCTTATCGCCCCTGACTCCCCAGTGAGAACTTACCGGCGTGCCGTCTCTGCCCCCTATCGCCCCTGACTCCCCAGTGAGAACTTACCGGCGTGCCGTCTCTGCCCCCTATTGCCCCTGACTCCCCAGTGAGAACTTACCGGCGTGCCGTCTCTGCCCCCTATCGCCCCTGACTCCCCAGTGAGAACTTACCGGCGTACCATCTCTGCCCCCTATGGCCCCTGACTCCCCAGTGAGAACTTGACTACGTCTCGAGGAGTACGTCTATCCCCCGTGGGGGATATGGTTTGTGTAAGGCTGTTGCGTGTTGACTACGCAAAAAAATTTGCAAGTGGAAGGATGTAAGTCGACGTAGTGTCTAACAATTAGACGAATCAATCCATTAACCAGTATTGGCGTGAGACTGTCGCAGGTACGCTAAGTACAGCGCCGATTTTGAAAAATTCGCCATTTTGTCAAGTCCCATCCGGAAAATGCTTGATCACTGCACTGCGGAAGGTGCCAGGGAGCCCGTGTACAGAATTTGAAACGAATCCATTCATTAATGTGGCCTGTAGACGCGTGAGACTGCCGTATATATGAAGTCCAGTGCCAATTTTCAAATGTCCGCCATTTCGTCAATTTCTGGTCGATCCGGAAAATTCTTGGTCACTGCACTGCGGAAGGTTCCAGAGAAGCCGTGTACAAAATTTGAAACGAATCCGTCTATGAATGTGGCCTGAAGACGCGTGAGACTGCCGTATATACGCTAAGTCCAGTGCCGATTTTCAAAAGTCCCCATTTTGTCAATTTTTGGTCGATCCGGGAAATTCTTTCTCACTGCACTGCGGAAGGTTCCAGAAAAGCCGTGTACAAAATTTGAAATGAATCCGTCTATTAATGTGGCCTGTAGATGTGTGAGACTGCCGTATATACGCTAAGTCCAGTGCCAATTTTCAAATGTCCGCCATTTTGTCAATTTTTGGCCGATCCAGAACATTCTTGGTCACTGCACTGCGAAAGGTTCCAGAGAAGCCGTGTACAAAATTTGAAACGAATCCGTCTATTAATGTGGCCTGTAGACGCGTGAGACTGCCGTATATACGCTAAGTCCAGTGCCAATTTTCAAATGTCCGCCATTTTGTCAATTTTTGGCCGATCCAGAACATTCTTGGTCACTGCACTGCGGAAGGTTCCAGAGAAGCCGTGTACAAAATTTGAAACGAATCCGTCTATTAATGTGGCCTGTAGACGCGTGAGACTGCCGTATATACGCTAAGTCCAGTGCCGATTTTCAAAATTCCGCCATTTTGTCAATTTTTGGTTGATCCGGAAAATTCTTGGTCACTGCACTGCGAAAGGTTCCAGAGAAGCCGTGTACAAAATTTGAACCGAATCCATGTATTAATGTGGCCTGTAGGCGCGTGAGACTGAAGCGTGACAGACGGACAGACAGACGGACAGACGGACAGGCCAACGAGAGGTATCTTATGTGGTGGTTGCATTATGTGGTAGCATTTGATATGCCTGAAATGCATTTAAGTGGTAGGTCACGGACAAGATTATTTGAGAATAAAAAATACTTATGTGGTGGTTTATATTTGCCCGTGCCCTTGTGTGGTTCCCAGCAGGCGTCATGTCAATGTCAATAATGTTTATGCTTTGTGTGTGTCATTTGTAAATAAACGGAATTATATATGTGGCACTTTACTGTATAAAGATATTTTACAACTTATCTTTCACAACTGCGCATATTTATTTAACTTGCGTTGATGCGTGGTGCTTATTTTAGACCAGTGCGCATGTTTATTTAACTTGCGTTAATGCATGGTGCTTATTTTAGACCAGTGCGCATGTTTATTTAACTTGCGTTAATGCTTGGTTCGCCTTTGGAAAAACTGCGCATATTTTTTTAACTTGCGTTGATGCGCGGTTCACATTTCGAATCACGGCGCATGTCAACTTAACTTGTGTCGATGTGCGGTTCACATTTCGGTCCAGCGCGCATGTTTGGTTAACGTGCACTGATGCGCGGTTTGTATTTCGGACAACTGCGCATATCTATTTAACTTGCGTCAAAGCGTGGTTCGCATTTCGAACCAGTGCGCATGTCCATTTAGCTTGCGTCGATGCCCGGTTCGCATTTCGGACCACTGCGTATGTTTATGCAACTTACGTTGATGCGCGGTTCACAATTCGGACCAGTGCGCATGATTACATAACTTGCGTCGATGCGTGGTTTTTTTCCGACCAGTGGATATATTTAACGTGCGTTAATGCGTGGTGCTTTTTTCGGAAACTGCGCATGTCTATTCAACTTGCGTCGAGGCATGGTTCTTTTGTCGGACCAGTGTATGTTTATTTATCTGGCGTCGATGCGCGGTTCGCATTTCGGACTAGTGCGCAGGTTTGTTTAGCTTGCGTTGATGCGAGATTCACATTTTGGACCAGTGCGCATGTTTCTTTTATTTGCGTTGATGCACGGTTCTTATTTTAGACAAATGCGCATGTTCATTTAACTTGCGTTGATGCGCGGTTCACATTTCGGACCAGTGCGCATGTTTTTTTTATTTGCGTTGATGCACGGTTCTTGTTTTAGACAAATGTGCATGTTTATTTAACTTGCATCGATGCGCGGTTCAAATTTTGAACAAGTGCGCATGTTTGATTAATGTGCACTGATGCGCGGTTCAAATTTCGGACCAGTGCGCATATTTATTAAACTTGCGTCGATGCGCGGTTCGCATTTCGAAGCAGTGCGTATGTTTATTTCACTTGCGTCCATGCCCGGTTCACATTTCGGACAACTGCGCTTTTTTATTTAACTTAAGTTGATGCCCGGTTCGCATTTCGGACTAGTGCGCATGTTTATTTAACTTGCGTTGATGCGCGGTTCACATTTCGGACTAGTGCGCATGATTACTTAACTTGCATCGATGCGTGGGTCTTTGTTCGGACCAGTGCACATATTTATTTAACTTGCGTCGATGCGCGGTTCGCATTTCGAACCAGTGCGCATGTTTATTTACCTTGCGTCCATGTCCGGTTGCGCATTTCGAACCAGTGCGCATGTTTATTCAACTTCAGTTGATGAGCGGTTCGCATTTCGGACTAGTGTGCATGTTCATTTAGCTTGCGTTGATGGGCGTTTCTTATTTTAGACCAGTGCAAATGTTTATTTAACTTGCGTTGATGCCCGGTTCACATTTCGGACCAGTGCGCATGTTTATTTAACTTCAGTTGATGCCCGGTTCGCATTTCGGACTAGTGCGCATGTTTCTTTAACTTGCGTTGATGCGCGGTTCACATTTCGGACCAGTGCGCATGTTTATTTCACTTGCGTTAATGGGCGGTTCGCACTTGGAACCAGTGCGCATGCTTGTTTAACTTGCGTTGATGCGCGGTTTACATTTCGGACCAGTGCGCATGATTACTTTACTTGCATCGATGCGTGGTTCTTTGTTTATACCAGTGCACATATTTATTTAATTTGCGTCGATGCGCGGTTCGCATTTCGAACCAGTGCGCATGTTTATTTACCTTGCGTCCATGTCCGGTTGCGCATTTCGAGCCAGTGCACATGTTTATTCAACTTCCGTTGGTGCGTGGTTCACATTTCGGACAACTCCGCATGTTTATTCAGCTTGCGTTGATGCGCGTTTCTTATTTTAGACCAGTGCACATGTTTATTTAACTTGCGTTGATGCCCGGTTCGCATTTCGGACCAGTGCGCATGTTTATTTCACTTGCGTTAATGCGCGGTTCGCATTTGGAATCATTGCGCATGTTTGTTTAACTTGCGCTGATGCGCGGTTCACATTTCGGATCACGACGCATGTTAACTTAAATTGCGTCGATGCGCGGTTCATATTTCGGACCAGTGTGCATGTTTAAATAATAACCACACATTAGCACAAGTTAAATAAACGGATAAAACTGTAGGATAAGATTCATTTTGAGGTATTTTCTTCAAAAATTTCCCCTAAAATCAAAATTCAAGATCGAGTCAAAAAGCACAAGTCGTATGCCCGACCCATCTAGGGCTGTCTCGTACTAGATACCAAAAATAAATGAAATCGGATAAAAACTGTAGGAGGAAACGCACTTTGAAGTTTATTCTTCAAAAAATCCCCCAAAATACAAACATTGTTCGCAGTGGGTGTATTCTTAAGATTCTCCCCATCCCACAGCGGGATTTAAACAAATGCTGCTCTCCTTATTTGCTTTAGAGATTAGCTTTATAGTTGCATTATTTTCCAACAGATGGTGTTACAGGACAGTTGATCAACGGACTTTGACGGACTCCCTTATGTGGTTTGTTTTGTGCTCAATGGGTGCTTATGTGGGTACCTCATAAGAACCACCACATAAGGAAGAAAAACCACATAAGTGACGGATGTACCGAAAATCCCCCACATAGCATAATCATTGTGGGCACGGACAGACGGACAGACCGAAAAGTTCAAAACTATATCCCTCCGTTTCACGGGGGTACTATATCCCTCCGTTTCACGGGGGATAACTTACCGGCGTGCCGTGCCCCAAACTCCCAAGTGAGAACTTACCTTCGTGCCGTCTCCGAATCCTGTCGCCCCCGATTCACCAGAGAGAACTTACCGTGGTGCCGTCTCTTCACCCTATCGACCCTGACTCCCCAGTGAGAACTTACCGGCGTGCAGTGCCTCTGACACCATAATGAGAACTTACCGTGGTGCCGCTTCTGCCCCCTATCGCCCCTTCCTCTCCAATAAGAACTTACCTGCGTGCCATCTCTGACCCTTTCGCCCCTGACTCCCAGTGAGAACTTACCGGCGAACCGTCTCTCCCAATCGCCCCTGACTGACTCTCAGTGAGAATTTACCGGCTTGCCGTCTCTGTCCCCTATCGAAAATGACTCAACAGAGAGAACTTACCGGTGTGCCGTCTCTGCCCGCTATCGCCCCTTACTCTCTGAGAACTTACCGGCGTGCCGCCTCTCTCCCCTATCACCAATGACTCTCACTGAGAACTTACCGTCCTGAAGTCTTGGCTCCCTATAGCCCCTGACTCCTCAGCCAGAACTCACCGCCTTTCTGGCTCTTCCCCTATCGCCCCTGACTTCCCAGTGAGAATTTACCGGAGTGCCGTCTCTGCCCCCTATCGCCCCTGACTCCCCAGTGAGAACTTACCGCCGTGCCGTGACCATGACTCTATAATGAGAACTTACCGGAGTGGCGTCTCTGCACCTATTGCCCCTGACTTCCCAGTGAGAACTCACCGAAGTGCCGTCTCTGCCCCCTATCGCCCCTGACACCCCAGCGACAACTTACCGGAGTGCCGTCTCAGCCCCCTATCGATCTTGACTCCCCAATGAGAACTTTCCGGCGTGCCGTCTCTGCCCCCTATCGCCCCTGACTTCCCAGTGAGAATTTACCGGAGTGCCCTCTCTGCTCCCTATCGCCTCTGACTATCCAGTGAGAAAGTACCGGCGTGCCGTTTCTGCGAGTTATCACCATTGAATTCCTAGTGAGAACTTAAAGACGTGTCGTCTCTGCCCCCTATCGCAAATGAATCCCTAGTGAGAACTTATAGGCGTGCCGTCTCTACCCCCTATCGACAGGACTCTCAAGTGAAATTTACCAGCGCGCCATCTCTGCCTCCTATCGCCGATGACTTCCCAGTTAGAACTTACCGGCGTGAAATCTCTGCCCCCCCCCCCCCTTATCGCCCCTGACTTCCCAATGAGAACTTACCGGATTTCCGTCTCTACACCCTATCGCCCCCGACTCCCCAGTGAGAACTTACCGTCGTGCCGCGCCCCTGACTCCCCAATGAGAACTTACCGGCGTGCCGTCTCTGCCCCCTATAGCCATTGACTCCCCTGTGAAAACTTACCGGAGTGCATCTCTGCCCCCTATCGCCAATGACTAACCAGTGAGAACTTACTGGTGTGAAGTCTCTGCCCGTTATCGCCCCTTACTCTCTGAGAACTTACCTGCGTGCCGTCTCTGCCCCCTATCAACCCTGACTCCCCAGTGAGAACTTACCTGCGTGCCGTCTCTGCAACCTATCGAGCCTGACTAACCAGTGAGAACTTACCGACGTGCCATCTCTGCCTCTATCGCCCCTGACTCCCCAGTGGGAATTTACCGGCGTGCCGTCTCTGGTCCCTGTCGCCAATGACTCCACAGTAAGAACCTACCGTCGTGCCGTCTCTGTCCCCTATAGCCAATGACTCGCCAGTGAGAACTTGAAGTCGTGCCGTCTCTGGCCCTATCGCCCGTGACTCCCCAGAGAGAACTTACCGGAGTGAAGTCAATGCCATCCATTACCCCTGACTCCCCAGTGAGAACTTACCGTCGTGAAGACTCTGCACCCTACCGCCTATGACTTCCCAATGGGAACTTACCGGCGTGCCATCTGTGCCTAGTACCGCTCCTGACTCTCCACTGAGAACTTACCGGCGCACCGTTTCTGCCAATATCGCCCCTGACTCCCCAGTGTGAACTTACCGTAGTGCCATCTCTGCCGCGTATCGCCCCTGACTCCTCAGTGAGAACTTACCGGCGTACCGTCTCTGCACCCTATCACCCCTGAATCACCACTGAGAACTTACCGTGGTGCCGTCTCTGCCCTCTATCGCCTCTGACTATCCAGTGAGAGAGTACCGGCGTGCCGTTTCTGCGAGTTATCTCCATTGAAGTCCTAGTGAGAACTTAAGGACGTGTCGTCTCTGCCCCCTATCGCAAATGAATCCCTAGTGAGAACTTAAAGGCGTGCCGTCTCTACCCCCTATCGACATGACTCCCAAGTGAAAACTTACCAGCGCTCCGCCTCTGTCCCCTATCGTCGATGACTCCCCGGTCAGAACTTACCGGCGTGAAGTCTATGCTCCCCTATCGCATCTGACTTCCCAATGAGAACTTACCGGATTTCCGTATCTACACCCTATCGCCTCCGACTCCCCAGTGAGAACTTACCGTCGTGCCGTGCCCCTGACTCCCCAATGAGAACTTACCGGCGTGCCGTCTCTGCTCCCTATAGCCATTGACTCCCCTGTGAAAACTTACCGGAGTGCCGTCTCTGCCCCCTATCGCCCCTGACTCCCCAGTGAGAACTTACCTGCGTGCCGTGCCCCTGACTCCCCAATGAGAACTTACCGGCGTAAAGTCTCTGCCTCCTATCGCCCCTGACTCCAAAGTGAGAACTTATCGTGATGCCGTCCTTGCCCCGTATCGCCCCTGACTCCCCAGTGACAACTTACCGGTGTGCCGTCCTTGCCCCGTATCGCCCCTGACTCCCCAATGAGAACTTACCGGCGTAAAGTCTCTGCCTCCTATCGCCCCTGACTCCAAAGTGAGAACTTACCGTGATGCCGTCTCTGCCCCCTATCGCTCCTGACTCCCCAATGAGAACTTAAAGGCGTGCCATCCTTGCCTCGTATCGCCCCTGACTCCCCAGTGAGAATATACCGGCGTGAAGTTTGATTGATTGATTGATTGATTGGTTTAACGACACCAGCAACCCGTTAGGGTCATATTGTGTAGGTTCTGTTGCTATTTGAAAACTCAGTTGAAACTAAGATCAATTAAACTAGACAAAAAAGTAGTGTATAATCTAAAACCTACTAAAATAATTTAAAACTTGCTGTACATGTGTATTTCTTTCAGAAAATAGATAATTTTGCTTGGTGTTACCTTTGTAAAAAGGTCTTCCATGGAATTCACCAGGGGTGGTATGATTTAAATCAGTTGATTTAAATCATGATTTAAATCGTGATTTAAATCAACGTAAAAAAATCACGATTTTTGATTTTTTAGATTTTTTTGATTTTTTTCTACTTAAAATGTGTGTCATCCAGACTGTTTCACTGAAGGCACTTGGAGACGCCTTTGTTTAAACAAGGCATTTCATATGGTACGATTATTAGTGCACATGAGCCTCTGAGGTGGGCAGAAGGCGTTTAGTTAGGGGCAGCACGCTTTAAGCAGGTAACTGCCTGTGGTGTATGAAAAGAAACCTTTGAGTCTCATAGTATTTTTTATGATTGTTTGAGCAAGTACTCTGTAGTGGATATGTAATCGCAAACTAATCTTCATAAACTCCCGGTAGCATCGATATCTCCAACGTACTCCGGCCTTTCTCCCAACCGCGTGTGCTTGTAAACAAAGTATTAGTGTTACGCGTCGAGCGAGATTATTTAAATCCCTCCCCCACATATCGCTGCTTTTTCGATTGTTTTTTTTTTGTTTTGTTTTTTTTTGGATTTTTTTTCCAGCCCTGGAATTCACACTATAGTAGCGTGAACGAATGTTCTGAAAATCTACACAATTGAGTAGAATATGTTTTACAGTCAAACGTTCTTGACAACCAATACAATCTCGCGGGGTATCGCCTCTCATAAGATATCTTTGGGTTATGTGTGTATGCCCGATTCGAGCTCTATGCATAACCGTTGTGTCGCTTTATCACCCCTGACTCCCTAGTGAGAACTTACCCGCGTGCCGTCTCTACCCCCTATCGCCCCTGACTCCCCAATGAGAACTTACCGGAGTTCCGTCTCTGCCCCGCATCGCTCTGGCCAACACTTTGCCCCTGACTTCCCAATGCCCAGAACGAAGCGGCAGCCTCATTCCCGCCCGCGAGGTGATGACGTATGATATCGTCTGCTGTGGAACCACTGCTCTCATTGCCCACACAACTATTTCCTTTCATATTCGGGACACCAAATTGCGTGTTTTGATTTCCTAAAACGAACTGATTCGTCCTTGACCTTTCCGCCGGTTCCCGAGCTCTTGCTTGGTATTTCTGTTCATGACTTTGCTCGGAAGTAGTGTTGTTTTTGAACAAATGCATTTTAGAAGTTCCGTCTCTGAGCGAGGAATTTCCAGGCCGTTTTCTCTGTGCCGAGGCGCCCAGCGTGAAAGGTTCGTTTTCTTTACCCGCAGGTATCAGATTCTCCCAAGCCGCCTGTTCGCGCAGAAAAGGATGACATGAAGATTGAGAAACTGGTCTAAAAACGTTACGAATCAGCCATAAACTATGCGCCCAAAACAATCGGACTCTCCAACCCCACCCCGCCCCCCTCCCTTCCCACCCCTATTTACTAACATCAGGGTACGCCCATCCCTAGATAATCCCTGATAACTCGTGCTTTCACTATAAAATAATCGTACTTCTCCAGTTCGTTCTAACTTCTCCATTACTCGCGCACTCTCCACACATTAATCATGCACTCTCCACACATTTCTCATGCATTCTCCACACATTTCTCGTGTATTCTCCACACATTTCTCGTGCACTCTCCACACATTTCCAGTACATTCTCCACACATTTCTTATGCATTCTCCACACATTTCTCGTGCATTCTCTACATATTTTTCGTGCACTCTCCACACATTTCTCGTTCACTCTCCACACATTTCTCGTGCACTCTCCACACATTTCTCGTGCACTCTCCACACATTTCTCGTGCACTCTCCACACATTTCTCGTGCACTCTACACACATTTCTCGTGCACTCTCCACACATTTCTCGTGCACTCTCCACACATTTCTCGTGCACTCTCCACACATTTCTCATGCATTCTCCACACATTTCTCGTGAACTCCCCATACATTTCTCGTGCACTCTCCACACATTTCTCGTGAATTCTCTACACATTTCCCATACATTCTCCACACATTTCTCGCACACTCTCCACACATTTCTCGTGCACTCTCCATACATTACTAGTGCATTCTCCACACAGAATCTGCAAAATATGGCATCAACCTGATCCATTCTTCATGCATTCTCCACATATCACTCATGCGAATCCTGGTCATCTGCCCCCCCCCCCCCCTTCAAAGTGGAGGGGTGGTCGCTTGCCCCCTCCACATACTATTTTTTTTTGGGGGGGGGGGGGGTTATTGGCTTACAAAGACACAATAAATAAAATTATACTTATTTTATTTAATGTATTGCACCTCGGTGAATTGCAATTCACCAATAGGAAACTAATTGCAATTAGAACTGCAATTAGTTTACGGATCAGTCTCCCCCAAGATCAATATTGGTGGATGGATCAATGAAGATCAATTGTTTCAGAGACGAAGTAGGCGGGGACATCACAATTGCCTAATTTTTTAAAGACTTTTTTTTTCCACTGAAAAAAAGGAGGGGGCAGAAGACGACCCCTTCAAATTGCAGGGGGCGGGGCAGTCGATTGGGTTGCAAAAAAGGGGGGCAGTTCACTGAGGGGAGTTGACCGGGGGGCAGATGACCGTTTACCCACTCATGCATTCTCCTCACATTACCCGTACATTCTCCACACAGAATCCCTTATATATGGCATCAACCTGATCCATTTCTCGTGCATTCTCCACGCATTTCCAGCTTTTCACATTGTCCATCGTCAAACTAGACCGCCACTCTTGACTCTCTGCAATGCACAAAACATGTCGTCAATCATCAAAATCCTGTTTATTTACTAAACTCGACATTTTTCTTTTCATTTGTACTTTTTCTGGCACTATTGCATGAGAACGGTCCTGCCCAAAATTCACAGAACGGCCCTCTTTCAATCACTACCTCCCAGCCCCAAAAATTCAATCAATAATTAAGATGGAAAAGTCCTCATCCTTTTTATGGTTTAGATAAAAGCTTTTATTATTCATGAAAATGTCCCATAAGTCTCTTCTGTATATAGAAATTGCATGTCAGTGCGTCATTTTTTTAATCTTTCCGGTATCTTCACCCCGTCCCCCTCCCCTCCTCGCCTAGATGTGTATCGATCTCTATTTCTAACAAAATCATAAAGCACGGAAAGTTCATGAAGCAGAATTCTGTTTTATTTTATTTTTATCTGTTGTGTCATGTCCAGCAAAATGGTCCGAATTGTACATGATTCGGGACACATTCCTAAAAATAGCCATACCGTTCTTTCTGCCCTCGATCAACGTCAAGATGGCTTCAGCGTAGTTGTTTAAACCTGGTCAAAAAAAAAACATAAAAATCATAAACATATTTGGGGTCATACTTGAAATGTGTATGCATAGAAGGATCTGGTAACCACATCGCTTATAACGACATGGCACTGGTAACCACATCGCTTATAACGACATGGCACTGGTAACCACATCGCTTATAACGACATGGCACTGGTAACCACATCGCTTACCATAATTTTATAAATTTACTACAAACCCAATTTTGATGGAACTCAGTTATAACGTTTGGTTACACTGTATCACCTCTCGGGCTGATTGGATCCCTGTTACCTCTCATGACCTGCGGATGTCGCCGCGGGATTTTAAATTTTTACTTTCACGCCTTCGCATGTGTAGATCTTATGCCTCTTGTCAACAACATTCAACCAAAGCCTGTGAGCTAATTGTGAAGGAACTACATGTGTGTGTGAGGCGGGGGGGGGGGGGGGATGGGGGTGGAGGAGGGGTTGGTACTAACAGTTGTCGTGTTTGAGAGGCGTATGCAAGGTGCACGTGTACCAATACGCTCGGTCCGGCGACAACGTTATCACTGGACCTTGAATTTCCAGTTGTAACACAAGTGTCGCATGCGTCTTGTTAGCATAAATTAGTCAATGCCCGTGCCTTAAAAGGCACGTGCGTGTATGGTTGACCTCGTAAGCCGACCAGATTTGGCTGTTCTTGAGGTCACTCAAGGTCATCAATAGACTTCCAAATTTTCATTCTGAACACCGGTTAAACTATGTATTTATATGAATGACCTCTCGGGTCAAGAGATTTGATGACACTGAGAGGTCATCGAAGGTCACTACTAGACTTTGAACTCAAATTCAAACACTGTTCTTTACCGTTAATATTATTCAATTATCACATCACTCAGGGGATTTATCCGCATGTCCGGGCACCAGTGTTACGGGACACCAGTGTTGTCTGGGCACCAGTGTTACGGGACACCAGTGTTGTCTGGGCACCAGTGTTACGGGACACCAGTGTTGTCGGGGCACCAGTGTTACGGGACACCAGTGTTGTCCGGGCACCAGTGTTACGGGACACCAGTGTTGTCTGGGCACCAGTGTTACGGAACACCAGTGTTGTCTGAGCACCAGTGTTACGGAACACCAGTGTTGTCCGGGCATCAGTGTTACGGGACACCAGTGTTGTCTGGGCACCAGTGTTACGGGACACCAGTGTTGTCCGGGCACCAGTGTTACGGAACACCAGTGTTGTCCGGGCACCAGTGTTACGGGACACCAGTGTTGTCTGGGCACCAGTGTTACGGGACACCAGTGTTGTCCGGGCACCAGTGTTACGGGACACCAGTGTTGTCCGGGCACCAGTGTTACGGGACACCAGTGTTGTCTGGGCACCAGTGTTACGGGACACCAGTGTTGTCTGGGCACCAGTGTTACGGGACACCAGTGTTGTCTGGGCACCAGTGTTACGGGACACCAGTGTTGTCCGGGCACCGGTGTTACGGGACACCAGTGTTGTCTGGGCACCAGTGTTGTCTGGGCACCAGTGTTGTCCGGGCACCAGTGTTGTCTAGGCACCAGTGTTGTTCGGAAAAGAGTGTTGTCTGGGCACCAGTGTTGTCTGGGCACCAGTGTTGTCCGGGCACCGGTGTTGTGGGACACCAGTGTTGTCCGGGCACCAGTGTTACGGGACATCAGTGTTGTCTGGGCACCAGTGTTGGGTGGGCACCAGTGTTGTCCGGGCACCAGTGTTGTCTGGGCACCAGTGTTGTCCGGGCACCGGTGTTGTGGGACACCAGTGTTGTCCGGGCACCAGTGTTGTCTGGGCACCAGTGTTGTCTGGGTACCGGTGTTACGGGACACCAGTGTTGTCCGGGCACCAGTGTTGTCTGGGCACCAGTGTTGTCCGGGCACCAGTGTTGTCCGGGCACCAGTGTTGTCCGGGAACCGGTGTTGTGGGACACCAGTGTTGTCCGGGCACCAGTGTTACGGGACACCAGTGTTGTCTGGGCACCAGTGTTGGGTGGGCACCAGTGTTACGACGACATTCATGGAGAAGAAGGAAATTTTAAATAATTTTGTGCTGTTTTAGCATGTTATTGGTTATTGAAGTTTATTAGTTAATCTTGTGAAACTGGCTTGGACATCCCAACTCCAGATCCAGATGGACCCGCGAATCATCTCCACATTCGGATTCACTTCGCACAACGGCTTATAAAGACGAAGAGCTGGTAACGACATAGCTCTGTGATCACAGTTAATATTTCCGCTCTTCACATATATCGACTACAACGACACCTCAAACTAACGACATGATTTCTCTGTACCAGTCATGTCGTCATAACGAGGTCGCATCGTGTGACGTACTTTATGTACGTTATTTACTTTACTATACTCACATATTACAGCTATTAAAACAATAATCCATTTTCTGGCAATTAAATTAATAAACATACACTGTACCGTACAGATGATATATTTACTACTGAACACATTTAGACTGCGTTTCTTCTACAATTAGCTCCAAAAGCATCACCCCTAGAGCGCTTTCAGATCTACACCACAAATCAGCATAAAATTATCGTGTCTTGCACTCATTTCTATTGCAATATCTTGGAGTCACTTTGCAAATTGCATTCGATGAAACTTCAAACTACAATGATCTCACACTCACACACTAGTGTTTTTTTTTTTTTTTTTTTTTTTTTTTTTTTTTTTTTTTTTTTTTTTTTTTTTTCTTTTTTTGCAATGAATAAGTCAGAAACCTAACCGGGGTGATCCAATGGCACAGAGCAAAAAAAAACTAGAGCAGTGTGCAAGCCCACATATTCCCCACAGGCCCCCCATCAGTTAAACACGGCCATCAATAGTTGAAATTTTCCAAGTTCAGCTGGTCCACTTTCCTTGGACGAACCTGGCCCATTTACAATACCGATCTGTGTTTGTTCCCATAGAAGCTACATACCAAGTTTAATTAAAATCCTTGCAGGAGGTTTTAAGTTATCGTGTTAACAAGCTCTTGATGATAGACCGACCGACAGACCGACAGACACGCAGTCGATCGCATTTACCCCCCCCCCCCCCCCCCCTGTGGGGAATAAATTAAAGAAAAGAAAACAAAAACCTGCGCCATTTTACAGTTACGATACGCTATGATTTTTTTTGAAATAGGTTACCAATGCCTAGTATACTGAAACGCATGGCTAAACAGCGTAAATTATTTCATGATAAAACTAGCACTATTTTATATTGTTTATCATTACGAAAGAAAACGAAGTAAACAAAGAAGCACAGTTTAAAGAGTTATAAATGTAAACCATAAACTGCCCATGCTTAAAACGCAGTTACGGCGCATGACAAAAGTTTTGTGCACCGTCCTAAAAACACGATGCGCCACGGCGCACACCAGAATCATCCCTTTTTAATGGATTTTTTTTTTTAAATTTTTACCTCCACTTTCCTCTGGACTGTCCACGACATCCGTGTATCTGTGGTAGCTCTGCCACGTCATCCGGTTGCTGCTCTCGTTGTCCAGACTTAAACAATGGAAAGGCATAGAACTAACTGCGGTTTGAAACCTTAGGGGCGTGGCGGTGGGGAGGGGGGAGGAGGGCGGAGTCGAACTTCAGTGCAAAATCGCCTTAGAATTTCAGCAGAATTTCGATTGAACAGGTTTTGCACGTCACAAATAAACATCACAAATTATAGGAATAAAAAATTATTTTAAGTGAATAATAAAAAAAAAAGTTACCCAAAACTGAATACTTTACTTGTTTTCTTTGTCGCTATTGGCCGGAGACCCGGTGTACTGCGAAAGCTGATAAGTTTTAAAGAAAATAAAAAATTAACACCCACCTCCGCCCCCCCCCCTCCCAGTGACTCTAAAGCGTGACTCACACTTCACAGGCTCGGGCGTATTCTACTTGCATCATAATGCCTCTCAACACATCGGCATCTTGATTCGCGTTTCTCCTGTCACTCAACACATCCTGAAAGTGAAGCTCCTCCCACCGCTTCTTGAAGTCCTCCTTAGCGTCCAAACTCGTCTTGCTCATGTTTTAAACCTACGCACAAACAAATCTTGAGGTCTAAGTCCCTCACGAAGTGTTTACATTTTTAGACTACAGTTCAGGCCTTTGCATGCATGAGTACACTGTCCATATCTTTCTTAAATGAAAGGCTTTCTTAAGTCGTGCTTTCACAATTTTGAAATATTTTTATTTTTTCTTGTTTTTTTTTTTTGTTTTGTTTTTTGTTTTTTTTTTTTTTTGTTATGCTTATTATCCATAATTTGCTTTCATATTTTTGTAATGCTATTTTTAGAATTTGAGCAAACGCTAATTAAAACTAATTAACTGTTTGCCTCATAAACCAGTTACAATGAAGGCTGGATGTGTCGGCCTCTTCATTGGCGGACGTGCATTGTCATGTTACCCTGACATTGTGGATACACTTAATGAGCTCAGGTACTGGCAAACTATAATTATAACAAGTAAGTATTTGTGAAACACACGCAGGCCCCAACCGCCCCCCAAATTCATAGGGGTATAAAGCGATGACTGACAGACGGACGAACAGACTGATTGATTGATTGATTGGTTTAACGACACCAGCAACCCGTTAGGGTCATATTGTGTCAGTTCTGTTCCTATTGGAAAACTCAGTTGAAACTAAGATCAATTAAAATAGACAAAAAAGTAGTGTATAATCTAAAACCGACTACGTTCAATTTAAAACTTGCTGTACAGGTGTATTTCTTTCAAAAAAGAAATAATTTTGCTTGGTGTTACCTTTGTAAAAAGGTCTTTCATGGAATTCACACTGTAGTAGCGTGAACGAATGTTCTGAAAATCTGCACAATTGAGTAGAATATGTTTTACAGTCAAACGTTCTTGACAACCAATACATTCTGGCGGCGCATCGCCTCTCAAAAGATATCTGTGGGTGATGTATGTATGCCCGATTCGGGCTCTATGTATAACCGTTGTGTCGCGAATACTGCCAAAAGCTAGCTGCTTTTGTCCAACTGTTGGTTGGATTTGTAACAGTTTGTTATTTCTTTGTTCGTTCCACTTTTGTTGCCAAAGGTTTTTAACATAGCTTGAGATATGGGGTTTAAAGTCGGAGTATGGTATGAGAAGGTCGGATATGTTGTAGTTTAGCGCCTCTTTTGCTGCCTGGTCCGCAGCTTCATTACCCGATATGCCGACGTGGCTTGGCACCCAGCAAAACACTACGGATTTGCCTCGTTTGATTGCCCTTTCATAACGTTCTATTAGGTCTAAAATCATCGTGTTCGACACCTGCAGATTTTCTAGTGATTGTAAGACCGATAAGGAATCGACACAGATAAGGAATTTTTTGTACCTACTAATCTTGACGATTTCCATGGCTAGTTGGAGTACCCGAACCTCCGCGGAAAAGATGGAGGAGCCGTTTGGTAATCTTGTTTTCAGGGTATTTGATTTTGTAACTATCGAGGCAGCAACTTTGTTATCGAGTTTAGATCCGTCCGTGTATATGAAATGATGGTGAGGGTAAGTTTCCTTTATCTCAGCAAACCTAACTTTGAACTCTTCAGCATTTGTTGTGTCTTTGGAAAAGTTTGTCAGAGTTTTGTTTATGGCTGGCCTTTGTATTTTCCATGTTGGGTATTTTGAAGCTTTTAGATTTGCAATTTGCTCAACTTTGATTCCAGCATTATTAAGGTGGTTACGGATTCTAGTGCCAAAGGGTACGATAACCTTAGGGCGTGTGCTAAAGATTTCTGAATGGTCTTTTTCGAACACTGCCTTATGGGTGGGGTTTTCTTTATTTGCGTATAGTTTAATTGCATATTGCATTGAGAGTTTGATTCGTTGGATATCTAATGGTTGTTCATTTGATTCAACCTGAAGGCTTTCCGCAGGTGACGTTCTGAAAGCGTTAAGGCAGAGGCGAAGGCCTTGGTTTTGTATTGGGTTCAGCATCCTTAAGTACGAAGGCTTTGCTGATCCGTAGACGATGCTACCATAATCCATTCTAGATCTTATTAATGATCTATACAGTTTTAATTTAGTATTGGTATCTGCTCCCCAGTCTTGGGCGGAGACGACTCGTAGTAGGTTGAGTGCCTTTTGACATTTTCTTTTCACGTCTTTTATGTGGGGAATAAAGTTTAGCTTCGAGTCCAAAATTAGACCAAGGAATTTGTTTTCCTTTACTACAGGTATCTGAGTGTTTGATAAGTATAAAACAGGGTCGTCGTGTGGCTTTCGCTTGTTGCAAAAGTGCATGCAGAATGTTTTGGTTTGCGAGAACTTGAAACCATTTTGGTCAGCCCATTTTTGAAGAGAGTTTATATTTTGCTGGAGGCAACGCTCGATAAGTTTCATATTCTTAGCCTTGGCAGACATCGCAAAGTCGTCTACAAACAGTGAGCTCTCTATTCTCTGTTTAGTTGCCCCTTTGATACTATTGATTTTGATTAGAAACAACAGAATTGATAGAATGCATCCTTGAGGGTAGCCCTCTTCTTGCTCAAAATAGTCCGAGAAAATGGAACCGAGACGGACTTTAAACCGCCTATCATTTAAAAACGCTTCAATGAACTCAGGAAGGCGACCTCGTACACCAAGGTCGTAGAGGTCTTGCATGACCCCGTGTTTCCAAGCCGTGTCGTAGGCTTTTTCTAAACCGAAGAATACAGTGACGACATGTTCGTTATTGATAAAACCTTCTCTTATAAATGATTCGAGTCTAACCAGGTGATCTATGGTACTTCTTTCTTTTCTGAAGCCGCTTTGGATGTCAGTAAGCAGATGATTTTGCTCTAAATACCAAATTAGTCTTGCGGCTATCATTCGCTCTAATGTTTTGCACAATGAGCTTGACAGAGATATTGGGCGGTAATTTTGGGGATTAGTAGAATCCTTATTGGGTTTTGGGATTGGTATGATAGTGGCTTCTTTCCATATTTCAGGAAAGTGTCCTGTAGTCCAAACCTGGTTCAGTAGTTCTAGGAGGACTTCAAGGGTTTCCTCGGGTAGGTGTTTTAAAACCGGGTAGTGCAGGTCGTCTGGTCCGGCAGCTGAGTCATGTGAGTTATGTATAGCGTCTTTCAACTCAGCCCGGGTAAAGGTGCTATTGTACTCTTCCAAATTATTTGAGGTAAAGTCTATGGGTATTTGTTCTTTAATTTCTTTTATTTGACGGAACGCAAGAGAGTAATTTTCAGATGAAGAGTTGAACTGAAAGGTTCTACCAAAGGTATTTGCTATTTCATCGGATTTTGTGATAGTTTGGCTGTTTGTAGTGAGGTGGTTTATTGGTTTTGAGATGTTTTTACCAGATATTTTTCGAATTATCTCCCATACTTTTTTGGTTGAATTGTGTTTGTTCAATTTGGAGATATATTCCGCCCAGGTTTGATTTTTGCTTGCTTTTAAGGTTCTGCGTGCTTCGGCACGTAGCCTTTTGTATTCAAGTTTGCTACTATTGTCCGGGCTGACGTAGAATTGGTGCAGAGCTGTTTTCCGCATGGCTATTGCTTTTTTGCAATCGTCGTTAAACCAAGGTTTTTGTTGTTTTTTAGGATTTCCGGAAGTTTTGGGTATGGTTTTTTCCATGATTGCCTGGATTAGAGCCGTAAAAAATAAAATCAGGTCGTCGTCGTGTGTAAACTGCTTGATTTTAATGGCCTTTTTGCAGAGTTCCTGGAACAGTGACCAATCTGCTTTGTGGAATTTCCACTTTGGTATTCCTTTTTGTTGCTGTGGATCTAGTGGTTTTAATAAAATGGGGAAGTGATCGCTGCCATAAGTGTCGTCCAAGACTTCCCATTTAAAATCTAAAAACAAATTATTAGATGCCATTGCAAGGTCGATAGAGGTTTTTGAACCAGTGCCAGGATGTAGGTATGTAGGAGATTTATCATTGTAAAGTGAGACATTGTGGAAATTTAGTAGGTTTTCAATTAGTTTACCTTTGTGGTCGGTGCTTGTATTACCCCATAGGCCGCTATGTGCTTTGAAGTCGCCTAAAAACAGAATAGGTTTTGGTATTTGGCAAATCAAGTCGTTGAGTTCTTCCGGTTGAGCTTTGGAGGGTGGTGGTAGGTATATGTTACAATTGGAAAAAGTTTTCTTCATTGTAACACGAACTGCTGTTGCTTGCAGGTTTGTATTTAATTTGAGTTCACTTTGAATAACGTTGTTTCGGATTAAGGTGGTGATTCCGCCCGAGGCGCGGTTGTTATTGGCGTTTTTGTTATAGGACGTGTAACCGATTAAATTTGGCGGGAAGATATCAGTACCGTATGTTTCTTGGAGGCAAAAGACAGACGGGTTATATTGTTGGCTCAGAGTTAAAAGATCTATCTGGTTGGTCCAAAAACCTCTTATGTTCCAGTGGACTACTGCCATTTTACTTACTATAGGTCCGGGGCCTTAGTATTGTTACTTTAGGTGGTCTTAATTGTTGTTTTACTGCCGCTTTGTCTTGCTCTGCCTCTGCTACCTTTTTGGGGGGAGTGGATGGTTGTTTTTCTGGGGTTTTGGCTAGGTTACCCCCTTCGTCCGCATCCTCAAGTACCGAGTACCGGTTTCCCACAAATTCCAAATTGAGTGGGAAATTTGGGTGACTCTGGTACTTCTCCTTTGCTTGGCGAGCCCGTGAAGGTTTCGTTTGGAGCGGCAATGTTTGTAGAGACGACTTCCTCTCATCGGTAGTAACTTTCTTCGATGGAGGTTGTGGCGGTGAGCAGCCTTCAACCGCGTCGTCAGTTTCCATAAGCGCATCGTATCTGACTTCTTTTAAAGTCTGTTGTATCCTTTTTTGACCTTGTCTGCCTTGTCTTTGAGCCTCTTCCTCGTTCCGTTATCCAGAGGGGAGGAAGGCCTTGTGTAAGTTTTCGGTCTTGTGCTCGGCGATGGAGTTTTCGGCGAGCTTCCTGTGCAGGTTTGTGTCGCAATTGTTGGTTTTGTCGGTTTTGATTGCGGTGTTCTCGGTTTTTTGGCCTGCGGTAAAGTGCGCTGCAGGTCTCCGACCCAGGAGATGGCGGTTTGGCAGCCCCTACTAACTGTTGTTAGTTTAGTTTTGACAGCAGCGGCGTAATTTCGCGAACCGTCTCCCTCAGCGATTTTGCGGGCCTCGGTGTATGTTACACCCCTTTCTGCTTTTATTTGCTGGACTTTCTTTTCTTTTGTCCACTTTGGGCAGTTTCTAGATGAGGCCGCGAAGACCTTTGAAAGGTGAGCATATAGGTACCTCTTTTCCCCATAGCTCTGGCTGCAACAACACCTTGGTCTGCTAGTCCCTCGACCATTTCTTCCTCTGAACAGTATATCAGTTCTGCGTCTGCCACTACGCCCTTCGATACGTTAAGGCTTTTGTGTGGTGCGCATTTTACTGTGTGACCGACAAATTGGTTGACATTGCAGAGGCTATTGCTCTGTTTAGCGGTTGCAACCCGAACCAACAAGTCCCCAGATCGCATTCGTTTTACCGTGTACTTTGAACCAATGATGGCCGTAAGCTGTTTCTCGATCGCAAAAGGCGAGAGTTTCAACGGGCCGTTTATTCCAGATACAATGATAAACTCCGGAAAAGTCATCGGAGGCGATTCAATTTGTATATGGGGCCGTTTTTGCGGCGTTTTCGTGTCTTAAGTCGTTTCCATATTGTATAAATAAATTTTTGTCAGGTCTGCCGGCCCCCGGCCTTACTTCGACCGACCTTTTGGCAGCGGGAATTCCGCATGGGGCTAGGTCACCTGATATACTCGACTAGGCGCGGCGGTATTCCCCATCCAACGGACAGACACCCCAAACCTATAGGCCCCAGTCCGAAGGGTTGGGGCCTAATTATGGCGCACAGGTTTTATGGTCAGATAACAATTTTTTACTGAGAAAAATATGTGTGTTCTTGAGATCAGGATACCGAATCCCTCATTATCGCCGACAACAAAAACAAATCCACAGTTGCAAAATCACGCTTTACTCTGGTTTGGGAGTTTCGCTGAGGTCGAAAATAATGCGTCAGGGTACTTCTCAGTGTGCTTTTGAAGAACAAGTGAATTTTTGGCCAATTTGGCCAAGATCACGTTACCGAATTCGTCCAAAATGTCTTTCAAATGAGCCAAACATCAAGTCTCTAGGCCTCTGCGTTCTCGAGATATCGCCTGTACAAACACGAGTCGATTTTTTGCGTTTTTGGCCAATTTGGCCAAGAGTACGTGACTGAATTTGGCAAAAATGGCCAAAAGGCACATCTACAAGTCGAGACCTTTCAAAAGAGCCCAACATCAAGTCTCTAGGCCTCTGCGTTCTCGAGATATCGCTTGTACAAAAAAGCGATGACGGACAGACAGACAGACGGACAGACAGACGGACAGATAGACACCCCAAGTCTATAGGCCCTACGAGTAAAAGTTATAACTTAATACGCCAGTTTGCGCTGTCCAAGACTCTCGGTGGGGCTCTTTTTCGACCATAAGTTACTTGGTTGAAAGTAACGTAAAAGAAAAAACATCAAAAAATCTGATTTGCGCTTCTTCGTAGTCAGTAATTATGCGAGCTTTTTATTTATTTTACATGTTATTCTGCATGCTTTCTAATATATGTGTTGGTGTGTTTAGAGTAAAGTGAGTTTTGTTTTAATATGCCATGAGGAACGACGAACTGGTGTCTTGTCAAGAAACTCGTAGATTTCTCCCCATTCATTTCTTATTTTTACACATGAGAAGAAACTAGCCCCCAGTGATTGCTTTCTTGTGGGACAATTCTTAGAAATGGGGCGAATAAAACAACCATGAATACTCGCAATGCATGTCCCGCTGTAAACATAAACATGGCATGAATACATTACCTCAAATGTTGAAAATACACAGAGTATTCGATATACTAGGATAGCCAATACCAATGTTGAATGCAGGTATTATTCAGCTATGATTTCACACTTCGAATGCGTCAATGGCTGTGACCTCCCCACTTTTCGCTCCCTCAGGGGTTGCTGCACAGACGATATAACCTGATTACATAGTAAAGCCAACCCTTCTTTAACAGCAAAACCGTGCGGGTCTGGTGTACCAGTCAGACACAGTTAAACCCTCCATGCGCTAATTCAGGGTTTTGTGATAAAAATCTATCACAAACAGAAGACCAATCGCAAATTTTTGGCAGTAACTGTGTTGAATAGCCACTGGAGAGCATGCTGACGACAAAACACAGTTCAAATATACCTGCGAGGGAAAAAAAATCCAATGTGGCGGACCAAAATAAAGAAAGGTGCATTTATTGGAAAACGGCTATAGGGTCATCAAAATGCAAGTCAGATGAACAAAAACAGTCAAAATGTGTCACAAAACAATACATAAACGTTTTGAGAATAAAATAACTGGACGATAATCCCATAAATATTGATTTTTAATAAAGCACCCCGAATGAGTGCATCGGGGCCTCTAGTGTATCTAACTGGCATGCCAGGCTTGTAAGTGATTTTGACCCATTTGCTTCCCTTGTCAAAAATAAGCGGATAATGAATAACAAGCATTAGTTAATCAAAAAATCAAAAATCAACAAAATTCCATTTTGCCCGAAGCCTATTCACATGTTGGCTGTTAAATGGACTAAAAAATGTGTAAAATAGCTTTTAAGAGATCATATGATGTTTTTTTTAATTCGAAAGTGTGCATCCTGAAAAAATTTTGGATGTTTTCCCTTATCATTTCTTTACAATTTATCCCAAACGATTTGCAAGCGAAACACCTCCATCGGAAAGATCCGAAAGTGCGAACTGGCTTATAGACTGGCCATGGACCACAATTACATTTCCTGGTAGAACATAAACAC
The DNA here is from genome assembly GCA_949752745.1 of Protula sp. h YS-2021. NCBI lineage: Eukaryota > Metazoa > Annelida > Polychaeta > Sabellida > Serpulidae > Protula > Protula sp. h YS-2021. The sequence continues at coordinate 83,246,379 of OX457028.1, forward strand.
ACAAGGAGTAAAACCAAAAGTAGTGGGACGGTAAATGTATTATTATGTGACACATGTGCAGTCAATAAATAAAAGCTATTGTTGTAAAATAATCACAACAGGCTGGACTGTTCTAGGACAAAAATGCTGTAAAAAATATATTGATTTATGCGTAACAGTTTTTAAAAAAATCAGCAAAATACAAGTGGAAATCGGCCAAAATTTGGGAATACTAAGGCTGCTATTTTCCAGCCAATATACTTGTAGCAAAAAAAAAAAATCGAAAGACCCCCATTTTTTTTTTTTTATTTCTGTTTTCTAAAGGTCCAGTACATCTGATTTTGTGGTTGTTTTCGATCGTGCAATATTGTGGATAGTGCGACAGTTTTCAAAATGTTATACAGAAAGTCTGTGTGAAAAACCTCATTAGTTACTAAATGGTATAAATGTATAAATTGACAATTGAGGTTTTAGTATTAAGTTTTATATTACATAAATTCAATTTTAATTTTGTATGTATTTCTTGGAAAATAAACGTTTTTGATTGATTGAAAATTAATAAGTTAATTTGCACTTGACTTATGCCGAAAAGTTTTTTGCGTTTCGGCTGAATTCAGTTGGGATAAGGACATACAGAAATAATAGAAAAAACGGCAAAAATCCAACAATTCCATTTTATCAGAAACATATTTACATGTTGGCTATTTTAAGGGTCTGAATAATATGTAAAATAGTTTTTAAAAGATCATATGATGGTTTCATGAATTTGAAAGTGTGTATGTTGAAAGAAAATTAGAACTTTGATATTTTCCCTTACCATTTCTTTATAATTTATCTCCAAAAAATTGTTGTCGAAACAACGCCTCCACCGGAAAGACCCGAAAGTGCGAATTGACTTCTTGTGGTCCCTGGCCGACTGGAAGGTCGGCGATAAAGGGTGATTTTGCCGAAAATCAAATAATACACATCTCACCAATACCTCGTTAATTTTTACATAACGCTATTACTTATGATTTCAAAAACAAAGGTTCTCACCTTCACTAACAAAACAAAACAAACTTAATTGTGTAGAATTTAAAATATTACTTTTAACGCGCCCTTCTTTTGTTTACATTAGTTTCTGTAATGGCTATGCGTAGTGCAATGCAGTGTGTCAGTTAAAAATGTTTAAATGGTGCTCTTTCAATCATCCATTGGGATTTTAAAAAATAACGGACTTTTTTGGTCAGAAAATCAGAAGTTGTGCTGCAAGGGAAATGTTGTAAAAAAATCAACATATCGATGACTGAACTAGGGTCCTTTCCCATCGAAAGCGATAGTGTTACCAAGATGCAGAAAAGGTGTACACCTAGTGGAAGGAGACGAGAACAGCGATGCATAAAAAAACACACGTGTATTACACTTGCACAAATTTTATTGCATACCGTTCTAAAAAATCACCATGTGAATTGCAAAGATTTACGACCGATTTACAGCAAAGATATATGATACGGAATACAACTCCCCATTCCTGGTACAAATGTCGTGAATCGACACTCAACCTACCGAGGATCGAATCGGCGTTCTCTCCAATTTTAAGCGATGATGCTACCACTGCCCCAAGAGCATCAGCAAGTGCTAACTATGAAACCAAAGGCGGTACTACCACCACCTGGGCAATTTATTAGGGATGATCTGTATGCTAGAAAACGATGGCGTAGAATTCATTAGATTGTAGAGGTAGTTTGGTCGAGGTTTAAATGGGGATACCTTCAAACTTTACAGGTACGACGCAAATGGAACATACCTCGTGAGAATGTGTGCGTTCGAGATATTGTTATACTTAAAGATGACAACCTGCCTTGAAATTTTTGGCAGTTATGTAAAGTGGTTGTAGCATATCCTTCTGAAGATGGTTTCGTTAGAACTTAAAGTAGGAAATAGTTTTCTTGGCGCTAAAGGTAAGCGTCAATGCAAAAAGGTGTATTTGGAACGACCCATACATAAACTTGTAGTATTAGTGGATGATTAATGTATTAAAGCTGTAAACCGGAAAATTCCTGCCAGAGAGCCTGTGGTTGTGAATTGTGTCATTAATGTGTGTGGGTTTCAATTGTTTAATTTGTGTAACATTACCCTGTTCTACATTGTTCGATATCTGCAAGTTCTTAAGTATATATTTAAACATCATTCATTATTATGTGGGTACAGGTAAAATTAGTAACCTAATTTTAGGGAGCATTGTAGGCATATGTTTATTATTTTCATTACAGTTTTCACGTCAATAAAACCAAATTGACCGTCGAAACGCCCCTCTTTTCCGAGTGAACCGAGTGTGACATCTCCCTACGAAAATGGGAATTTGGAAAGGAAATCAAATTGACGCCTGATATGTGGACTATGATAAAGACTATAAAACGAACTAATATTACCAAACCATGTTGATGTGAAAGTGATTTGATTGGATCAATGTTAAGTCAGTTTTCAAGATATTTATAAACGGGGTGATAACATTTATGATACTTATATTTATTTGAAATGTATTTGAATAGATTTGAAATATTTTTGTTTTTTTATTCTCAATAAATGTTAATATAATTTGGTGTTTAACATAATTGTGTATAAGCGTAATTTGTGATATTCAATTAAATAAAAAACATATCTTATGCTGTTCAACTTTTATTTTTCTCATACAATACTTGACTGTAATATATAATAATACAATACTTTATTATAACACATAATATATGATATATATGATGTATGGTTTACAGGTGAATTAACACCGCACCAAGGACCTTAGCTTCTTGCGACTTCATATGTTAAAAATCAAAAGCAAGACATATACTGAATAGTTTTATTGATACACTTGAATACACAACGCCAACAGGTTTACAACATTTGTTGATTTACAAAGTCTTTATTATAAAGTTTAGTAAAAAAAAGTCTATTTCTTTATCTGTTTCACTCTGTTGCACCTCACTGGCCATATCACTTTTTTTCGTTACTGCTGTCATCTTTCTCCTCCTTATCTAGAAACACTACAAAGAATGCATTGCTTTTCCTTATAGTCACCTTTAATGCCTTTTCATCAGCAAAGTAATAAAAATCCTCTAAAATGGCTTGATAATGTTGGCTTTGTTCTAGACGTTGGGTGTCTTTGAATAGTCTCACGAACATGCCAAACAGAGTCTATTTCTGACTCACTGTCAGAGCTGCTGTCATCGGCATCCTCACCACACTGCTTCATATGCGTGGCTAAAGCTTCTTCGTTGTTGTATAACTCACCACATTCTATACAAGCATATGCATTAATTTCAGCAATGTTGACTCTTTGACGTTTAATAGAAGAATTATCTAAACTTTCCGTGAAAGGCTTTTCATAGAGTTTTCGCTATCAATCTCCCATTCTTCATTCACTTCTGAAGCGTATGCTTGCTTTAAATGACTTTTACCACTTTGTGGCCAGTCGTAAGATTTCGAACATATATGTATTAATGCATCCTTTCGATTCCACATCCACTTTTCAAATGACAAAAAAAGTCCTTGAATGTAAATTTATGAAGACAACAATGGCAACAACAACAACAGCATCAAGAAGAACAGTAATAACAACAACAACAACAATGACAACAACGGCAACAACAATAACAACAACATCAACATCAACAATAATAACAACAACAACAACAGCGGCAACAACAACAACAGCAACAACAATGGCATGCCTTCTCCAATCCTGCATGGTAGAAGAACCATGACACATTACAACTGTCATGTGACTAAACATCATGTTAGGGTATGCAAAAATGATTCTTCGGGCATACATGTGTTTTTGTTGTCGCGCCGTGTGTGAATGTGTGGTGTTTCGAGTGTTTGTGATTCAGGTTGTGCCCCACTGTGTTTGTCGTGGTGTGGGATGCGTCCGCTTCGTGGGAATGCAGAAAAGCACCCGTTGGTGCGATCGTTTCCCGTCAGGTGTTGTGAATTGATGAATGGTCGAGTGGATTTATTGCGGAACTGTTGATGTGCCGCATTGAGTATAAATCCTGACAGGACGGCGGCGATGGGTTTAAGATTTGGGGGATCTTGGCGTAGTGAACACGTTGGTACTAGTTTTAAGTCTTTTTGATAGATTTTGCGCCATTTAAAAATTTACTTAAGTATATCGGATACCTTCAAAAGTCAATATCATAATTTCAAGTTTCGCACGGCATTGTGTATAACGCGCCAAGATTGTGCATATGGCAATATTTTCGTGTTTAAAAATTTTCATTTTGTCGGTTTTTGAGACGAGGAAAATTTTTGTGCTACCTAGCACAAACTTTTCATGTAGTTTTTAAATATTTAAAAACCCAGTAGATTGGAACCAATAGTGGTACTTTATAAACGAAGCTGTGATCGTTTCAAAAACATTGTTTTTAGTCCATTTGTCACTTGTAGCATATGTTTTTTCGGCAGCTATTTTCTCATTAGTTCTTGGTTGGGGCGCGAAGCTCGTTGATCGGTTGCATTTATAATTAGCGGCGGCTGTTCTGCCAGCAAGTATATAAGGAACGCGCTTGCTGCGCCGTCAGCAGTCGATTTCATGAAGGCATAGAGGCCACATGCCAGGTGTGAGTCCTAGTGGTACACAGGGAGTTGTTATTTGTGGTGCTGGTGCACAGAGTTGTTATTACGGATAAAGTGTTAAATAAGAAAAACCAAAACAAATTTTCAAAAGAGAGATAAGTTTACTTGTGCAGTTTTATTGGGATATGAAAAAAGAAAAAAAAACGGATTTTCGGAAATAATAAGACATTTCAATCTTATATCGTGACAATCTTGTGTCCGTTCCTCGCACATCTCTTCGTGAAAGTCAACGACGCACAACGCTGGGACCCGAAGATATGCGCAACTAACACATCACATAACAATAACAACAACAATAAAAACAACAGCAAGAATAACAACAACAACAACAACAACAATGGCAACAACAATAACAGCAACAACAACAACAGCAACAACAATGGCAAAAAAATTGGCAACAACAATAACGACAACAGTAACAACAACAACAGCAGCAGCAATAACAACAATGGCAACAACAACAACAATAACAACAACAATAGTAATAACAATAACAACAGCAACAATGACAACAACAATAGCAACAACAACAACAACAACAGCAGCAGCAATAACAACAATGGCAACAACAACAACAACAATAACAACAACAATAATAATAACAATAACAACAGCAACAACAATGACAACAGCAACGACAACAGCAATAACAGCAACCGCAACAAAAACAACAGCAACAACAATAACAACAACAGCAACAACAATAACAACAACAATAAAAACAATTGCATGCCCTCTCCAATCCTACATGGGAAGAACCATGACACATTACAGCTGTCATGTGACTAAACATCATATGTCGGCAGTTGGCAATATTGACACATGCCCTATATCTGCATCCGCCTATGCTGTTTACACAGTTCAAAGATGGTTAGTTCAGCAAATATAACGTCTATATAATCCGATGATCCATATTTCACAAAAATAAAGTCTTGCTGAACGTTTTAGTGAAAGAATGGTTCAAATCGGTCAAGTAATTTTAAAGTTATGCGCTGTTGAAGTTGTCATGCCTTACATGCTAGCCATATGGCAAAACAAGGACTGGTGTATCCCCCACTCAACTGGCTGCCATCGTTGTTTCTTCAACTGATATGCTTAAATGTGTTCTCAGACGTTCTTTTATACATACAGTTTCGCCCCAGTTTTGATTTCTAAGTTCTCAATTTCGTACGGAGATGTCTAGAAATAGGAGGGGGGGGGGGGTAAAAAACAAAATGTTCATATTGGCTGAAACGGATAAATATGCAAAAATCACAAATTTTTCCCACGGGGGTGTAAAAAGCAAAAATGTTCAGAAATGTCTAAAACGGATAAATAATAAAAAATCACAAAATTTTCCCACGAGGGGAGGGGGGAGGATGGGGGGTTCAAAAAAACCCCAAAATGTTCAGAATCGTCTAAAACGGATAAATATGCAAATATCGCAAAATTTTCCAACGTTGGGGGGGGGGTTAAAAAAAACAAAAATGTTTAGAATCGTCTGAAACGGATAAATATCCAAAAATCACAAAATATTCCTAGGGGGTCCCACATACCATCACGTTCGTTGTCGCTGCTAATGAGTAGTAAGTTGATTTCTCTGGCACTGGCGTTTCGGTACTCGGCGTGGGAAATGTTGGTAACCGGCTTGGGAAAATATCATTCCTTCTCAAATGGTTTGTTCTGAATCCCACGCTGTAGGTCTTTGACCGATTGATCTAGAATTCTGGTCGCGCATATATAAACAGCTCAGATAAGAGCTCCTCACACATACACATTCTCAGTATAAAATGTATGGGCTGGTCACGTCCTTGAAAGGCTGGCCATTCGATCACATCTTTGAATGGACTGATCATTCGAACACATCTTTGAATGGGCCTGTCATTCGAACACATCTTTGAATGGCGCGCTCTTCCCACATAGCCAAACAAAGAAAAAATATAACAAATAAACTGTGACGTCATAACTGTTGTGTTGTGATTGAGATTAGTAATATTTGCTGTTTTATACAATTAGTTTGGAAATATGTCAGACTAAATAATGAAACTAATTTAAACAAATATTATAAACAATACTGATTTCAATGATATCGAACTTTTTAAAAAGCTTTCAGGATTTGAAAAGATATCTTTGAAAAACCGATTGTAGTCAGGACTTCATGACAGAATCTGTCATTATCGCTCACTTTTTGTTCATATATATGACGAGTAAAAAAGGAAAGGAGTTTGAGGTACAACAAATTATTAATAATAATTTTAATTACTTATACTCTTATGATGCATTTGTGTGACAGAGATTGTGAGTAAATATAACAAGTTTTTGTGACTGTGTTTTAAAGTGTGAATTATTGTAACCAAGCAAGCCGCAAAAAAACAATAAAATAAAACAGACAAACAAAAAACAATATTGTGATTACAATATAAGAATAAAAAATACTTTATTGAGAGTGTATTATATTTCATGGAAATAGACATCCTCGGAAATCTGTCACCCAATAAAGTGCCTCGGATCCAACAAAATAATATGGAAAAGTGTTGGACATGTAAGAAACTAAAGTCTGGTGTTGAGCTAAGGCCACGAGGTGACAGACAGTGCAAAAAATGTCACGAAGAAAATGTTGCTGCTCTGAAAAGAATGCATACACCTTCCAACAGCAAACAAAGTGATTTATTACCGCTGGATACACATTGGACCGTGATTAAATCTAACAGAAAAGCAGACAAACGTGTTGATGCAAATGAAACCGAAGAGCAAAACGCGATTGACAAAGACATTTTGATTGATGAACTTCTCTGCTTTATATCGAACAAAATTGATATCTTACCTCCAACAACGATCAAGCAATTGTGCGTTAATACATTTACAGATGAGGAGATTGAAAAATCAAAAAATCTACTGTACGATATCTGTGAGACAACAGATCGTAAACGAAAGAGAAAAGGTCCGGAAAAATCAAACCACAACATAGACGACATCATAAAATTTTTGATGGAACATGAGGATGAGCTCCCGAAATTTGCTGCACTTGAATTATCAAGACTACCTCCTATCACATATAACAGCATTGATGTGTCTGTGCTACTAAGTGACATTACAAAAGTTCAAATAGAAGTAGACCAAATAAAGGAATCTCTCAAAAAGCAAGCGAACACAAATGACAGTTTGAAAGAAACCACAGAAATAATAGTTCACCGACTTGATAACTTTGAAGAAACGCGCAACCTGGCAAAGGGACCCTCTAAAAGCTGTGCTAGAACCACACAACGCAATATAATGGATAGATCATCGAACACCTATGTCAGAAGCACTTGGGATTTCAATGTGACCAAACCGAAAAAGACAATGAAAACAAAATCCGATGGCTCTATTGCAGACTCAGCTGAGAACAAATCTGACACTGATGTCATTATAGAATCTGAACAAGAATTAGCAAATAACCAAGACACAACTGATGCAAATCAAACGACGAGAAAAACACACAGTAAGGAAGATGTAATACAAAGTGGAACCTCAGAAAGGAGAGACAATCTAGACCAAAAACTGGAAAGTGTTGATAATCTTGAAAAAACACATACAATAGCGACATATGCGAAAAAAGTTGAACAAAGATCACCAGTAAAATCCAACGAGAATTTAGATGAGGTAGCAGGTGAAGAGAATGACAAGGCATGGCAGTTAGTAACTCGTAAAAAATCATCAGGGAATAAAATTAACAACCAAAAATTACAACAATTGACAAATAATAATGTAATAGGCAAAGCCAAAAACTGTGGATTGAAAACATTGAACATTACCAGCAGACAAAGAATAGCTAATTTATTCGTGACACGATTTGATCCATCGGTAACTGAAAATGACATAAAAGAGTACCTCACCAAAACCCTTAACCTTGACATCAAAGTGGAAAAAGTGCAAACTAGATATGACACTTATGCGTCTTTTCACATCACATGCCAATGTGCACAGCCGGAGATTTTTATGAGTAGCGAGCTTTGGCCGGAAAACACTCTTGTTAGATGGTGGCGACAACCGAGAAATCTAAATGGCGCAAATTAAGATAATATCATATAATTGTAGAGGCCTACCAAAGGACAAAAAATCTACTTTTTATCGACCTGATATACATGAATTAATCAAAGACTGTGATATATTGTGTCTACAGGAAACATGGTTCACAAAACAAGACCTTGACAAAATCAATGGCTTGTACAATGGAATGCACGGAAGTGGAACAAGTACCACGGATCATAGAAATAAAATACTACAAGGTCATGCAATTTTGTGGAATTCAAAATTAGATAATGCAATGAAATGCATTGATTTGGGTATAGACTGGTGTTGTGGAATACAGATAAAAGTTAATGATAAACAATTTATAATACTTAACGTTTATATGCCGTATCAATGTATTGAAAACGAAGATGAATACGAATTTAAATTGGAACAATTAAAAACAATAATTGAGGAAATTGAAACTTCTTGTTTTACAGTTGTAGGAGACTGGAATGCAAATACATATCTAGGTAAAATATCAAAGTTTGGACACTATTTTCATGCTTTCTGCGAAGATAACGCTCTGATTCAATCATCAAAATATAGACTACATGCAGATACTTACACATTTACTAGCAGCAGTTGGGGTACAGCTTCCTGGTTGGATCACATTATAAGTAGTGAAGACTTTGACAATGCCATCACAGACATAGAAGTACTTTATAGGATATCGCAAGAAGACCACATTCCTGTGTCAATGAAAATAAACTGCTCGAACATTCCAGACAATCTAGACCAAAAACTGGAAAGTGTTGATAATCTTGAAAAAACACATACAATAGCGACATATGCGAAAAAAGTTGAACAAAGATCACCAGTAAAATCCAACGAGAATTTAGATGAGGTAGCAGGTGAAGAGAATGACAAGGCATGGCAGTTAGTAACTCGTAAAAAATCATCAGGGAATAAAATTAACAACCAAAAATTACAACAATTGACAAATAATAATGTAATAGGCAAAGCCAAAAACTGTGGATTGAAAACATTGAACATTACCAGCAGACAAAGAATAGCTAATTTATTCGTGACACGATTTGATCCATCGGTAACTGAAAAGGACATAAAAGAGTACCTCACCAAAACCCTTAACCTTGACATCAAAGTGGAAAAAGTGCAAACTAGATATGACACTTATGCGTCTTTTCACATCACATGCCAATGTGCACAGCCGGAGATTTTTATGAGTAGCGAGCTTTGGCCGGAAAACACTCTTGTTAGATGGTGGCGACAACCGAGAAATCTAAATGGCGCAAATTAAGATAATATCATATAATTGTAGAGGCCTACCAAAGGACAAAAAATCTACTTTTTATCGACCTGATATACATGAATTAATCAAAGACTGTGATATATTGTGTCTACAGGAAACATGGTTCACAAAACAAGACCTTGACAAAATCAATGGCTTGTACAATGGAATGCACGGAAGTGGAACAAGTACCACGGATCATAGAAATAAAATACTACAAGGTCATGCAATTTTGTGGAATTCAAAATTAGATAATGCAATGAAATGCATTGATTTGGGTATAGACTGGTGTTGTGGAATACAGATAAAAGTTAATGATAAACAATTTATAATACTTAACGTTTATATGCCGTATCAATGTATTGAAAACGAAGATGAATACGAATTTAAATTGGAACAATTAAAAACAATAATTGAGGAAATTGAAACTTCTTGTTTTACAGTTGTAGGAGACTGGAATGCAAATACATATCTAGGTAAAATATCAAAGTTTGGACACTATTTTCATGCTTTCTGCGAAGATAACGCTCTGATTCAATCATCAAAATATAGACTACATGCAGATACTTACACATTTACTAGCAGCAGTTGGGGTACAGCTTCCTGGTTGGATCACATTATAAGTAGTGAAGACTTTGACAATGCCATCACAGACATAGAAGTACTTTATAGGATATCGCAAGAAGACCACATTCCTGTGTCAATGAAAATAAACTGCTCGAACATTCCAGACACAAATGTTAAAACACACAACGCTGTAAATGCAACCAGTATCAATTGGATTGACCTGAAAAAACAAATATAAAGAGCTCACTGATATAGAATTATCTAAAGTGATTGTAAATGCAAATGCTTTATCTTGCAGAGATATAAACTGTAAAAATCAAGCCCACAGAGAGTTTATTGATTCTATGTACAATCAAATTATTGCAAGTCTCAATACATCTGTAGATAAAGTAACCAAATATAAAAACACAAAAAGAGTACGTATAATAAACCTGGGTGGTCTGAGTATGTCACAGAATTGTACACACTATCGAGAGATATGTTCGAAATATGGAAACATGCAGGTAAACCCAGACAAGGGACTATATACGATAATTACAGAAAAACTAAAGCTAGATTTAAGTATGCGAGACGATATATCAAGAAACATGAGAATCAGCTGAGAAAAGAAAGCCTTGCCAATAAACTACAAAAATTATCAATAAAGAACTTTTGGAAGGAGGTGAACACGATGACTAATGCAAAAACAATTGAGGAATTACAGGAGAAGAAAACATTGCCGAATTATTTCAAAATTACTATAGCAACTTGTTTTATAGTATTAAAAGTGACTACAACTACCCAAAGAGAGATGATCACACAAAAGAACAGAAAGAAATAGGAATCAGTATCGAGGAAATGAAGAAAATAATAACTGAACTATATGAAAATAAATCATGCGGGAATGACCGAATTAATGCGGAACATCTAAAATATGCTTCAAATAGACTAATACCTTTACTGAGCTTATCCATCTCTTCGATGTTTTACCATGGGTATTTACCTAAGGATATGTTGAAAGTTACACTTGTGCCTATAATTAAAAACAAAGTACAATCTATTTCCTCCTTTGATAACTATCGGCCAATTGCAATAGCAACAATAATGAGCAAAATAGTCGAAAAAAATAATATATAATAGAATCGAAACACTGCTAACAACGAACCCAAACCAATTTGGTTTCAAGAAAAAACACGGAACAGACCAGTGTATTTATGTGCTCAAAGAAGTTATAGACATGTATAAATCATTTGATCGTGTAAATCATGATAAACTATACTAAATACTAGACAGAAAAGGTGTGCCGGGGTACATATTACGACTGATTATATACTGGTATGAAAATCAACTTTTTTATATTAAATGGTGTGACACAATTTCGCAATCATTTCGTGTATCAAATGGAGTAAGACAAGGAGGTATATTGTCACCACACTTCTTCAACGTTTATATAGATGAACTTAGTGATACATTAAGGAAATGCAAGACTGGATGTTGTATAAACGAAGTACTTTTAAATCATATAATGTATGCAGGTGATATGGCACTTATTGCACCTTCGGTCAAAGGATTAAAATGTTTGCTAAGACTGTGTGAAAATATAGCTAATCGTCTAGATATAAAGTTTAATACACAAAAAAGTGTTATAATGATATTTCGATCAAATTTGATGAATACATGTAACTTTCCGAAATTTTACTTGAATTGTCGTGAACTGAAAGAAGTCACTGAATATAAATATCTTGGGTGTATTATAACAAATGAAGCAAGAGATGATAAGGATATTGAAAGACAAATTCGTACATTCTATGCTCAAGGAAATAAACTTATACGAACCTTTGGCATATGTACCATTGTTGTTAAAATAACATTGTTTAAAAGTTATTGCACAAATATGTATGCGTCGCATCTCTGGCATTCATATAAGAAAGTGACTATAAGAAAACTACAAACAGCGTATCATAATATATTGAAACAATTTATGGGTTTAACAAAATATGACAGTACAAGTATGACTTGTAGCTTCTTCAATGTCAAATCGTGCATGGCTGTGATGAGAAATTTTATATATAAATTTATGCAACGTCTGAGTAATTCACCAAATGTAATAATAAAGAATATTCTTCAGACCAGTGTGCAACACACATCTAACATTTGGAAACATATGTATAAAGAATTATATGTCAATTATATGTAAATATATATGTATGTATTAGTTAATTCTTGTTTATTTGTGTACAAATATGGAACTGTATGTACAGAGTCTGTAAATAAAAATCATCTGTCTATCTATACATAACAAAGAATTTCACTTACCCCAAATTTTCATTTCCCATCTTCCAACAACACTGTCACTACCTCTTCACACACAATTTCGTTACAAGAGAAAGGGTACTGTAATAGAACTGTCGCTGCCGAACGGGTCTGAGGTCTCGATGATTGATTGATGACGCCACTATGATTGGCAGGCGTTATTAGGATTAGGGTTAGGGGTGTCTGACATCGTATGTCCTGGGGAAGGGGGGGGGGGGGGGGGTTCTGACATAGTATTTGCTAGGGGAGAGTCTGATGATTGATTGATGATTGACATACTGCATTAGGGTTAGGGGCGGGGTTTGATGACGTCAATTGATTGATAACGTCACGTGATTGATGACGTCACGATGATTGACTGCAGTAGAACAGCCATTTTCCCCTTACTAACTAGTTTTTATTTCGTTTACAGTTAGAAATGCTTTGGAATATATATGAAACACTGTTTTTCAAATATCAAAGAAAAACCTGTTTCTATTTTCTAAGCCAAGAACATAAAATGCTGATGTCTAGTCAGGCCTTCTGGGTCAACTTTCAGGTACAAACCATTTAACAGCGGCAGCTGTCTATCAACTGTAATCTGTGCCTTTAACCTGTGCCAAGTGCAAGTGTACTTTAACGGAAGTAAACTATGTTTTGAACATGGCGACGGATTTGACGTTTGGTGGGTGGATTTTTTTTTAAATTCATGCATTTTTCAGTAAGTTTATTTATCTTTGTGCTTATGTCATGTAATTTTTGCAAACAACAGCAACATATTTCTGTATTCCTGTTCCAGGTTCAGTGCCACCCTTTTACAGGGAAGTGTATGACATAGTTTGTCCCAACCAGGAACACGTTGATCATGATATGTTTCTTAAATTGTTGGTGAAGTCCAGTTTACCTTCTGCAACGCTCTCACAGGTATGCTACCATTTTAATGGAAGGAGTAGACGTTGTTCTTATATACAAGTAAACAAAAAAACCATGTAGAATCTTTTATTATCGAGGACAACATACGATACATACTTTCGAACCTTTGCGATTGATGTGTCGTTTCGACTGCAGTTTTATTGGGATTAATTATAAACAAATAACACGATTAAATTTATAAACAAATAAAACAACAGCATTCTAATTTCCTTTTAATGTACACACTTTGTTCCATTTTTAAGCCGCCACGTGAATTTTTTTTTTTTTAATAATTTTACATGTAAGCTAAATCACACTTCGTGCATTCTGAATAAAACGCGCAAAAATCTGTGTTTTGACTGCAATAAATGAAAGATAGAAATGATAGAGAGATTTCGCCTAATTGTCAAAATTTCTGTCATTGATTTCTAGTATTCTCGCACAATAAGCGTATTCGTGCTTAGACTTTTGCCGAAAAGTTTTTCCGTTTCGACCGAATTCGGTTTGGATAAAGATATAAAGAAGTGATAGGAAAAACCTACCAAAAACCAACAAAATTCCATTTTGTTAAAAAAAAACGTATTCACAAGGTGGCTATTAAAAGGGCTGACTAATATGTAAGATAGTTTTTAAAACGATCATATAATGGCTTTTTAAATTCGGAAGTGTGCATGTTGAAAGAAAGTTAGAATTTTGATGATTTTCCCTTATCGGTTTCTTTATATTTAACCTAAAAGATTTGCAGTCGTAACGACACCTCTATCGGAAAGATCAGAAAGTGTCACGGAGCACGGAGTGGCCAGGACTGGGCATTAGCGGAGGGTCGGTGAAATAAGGCCCCTTGGTTTTGGCTGGGGCCCAAACAGTTTTCTTAATTCCGTGTATATATCTAGATCGGGCCTCACTTTTTGTTCGAGCGGCTTGGATTTCTCCTCCGGCCCATGTGTCTCTTTTAAAATGAGAATGTATTACTTTTTCACTTTTTGTGTGTGTGTGTGATTTCGAAACGCTCACGAGCTGTAGCGCAGCAATGATGTGGTCAAAACGGTTATGAGCGGATTTGTGTTTGGTTGTGTGTGGCGGTGTTCATGTGGTGATGAATTTTTGCTGCGAATGCAAAAGGGGGAGGGGGATGCAGGGTTTGATTTTATCATAATTGTATCAAGTTGTTGTGGTATCGTACTTGAATTTTAAATTCTGGGATCTACACGTTGGTCCTATATATAAAGTAAACCCCTGTTTATGGACACCCCGGTATTATGAGCATTCCTGAAATATGGAAAATATGATATGGGGAAGGCGGAGCGAAGACCATTTTCGAAGAAGGATAACATAAAGCCAGTGATGGAAAAAAAGTGTTTAAAATCATTGTTATTTAATTTTGTGGGGTTTCTGTATTTTGGGTGGGCCAGGAACAAGAGACAGAAAGAGCAAAGTCATGTTTGTTTTCTTGACATTGATCCCCTTCACCCGCCCTCCCCCCTCCCTACCCCCCCCCCCCCCCCGGATGGGATTCTATTATAATATATGAAATTACTCAATTTTCAGGTTAAGTGCCGAATCAGTGCTGCTTCTAATAATTAACTATTTGTCAGGACTGATGAAATAGTTATAGAACACATTTTGGTCCTTTAATTGGCCACTTGACAGTTTATATAACTGTAGTGAAAAACGCCCGTACGACCCAAACAGTGGTACTGAAAGTTCTATATCGAGAAATCAGATGCCTCGCAGTTAGCTCGTACTCAAGCACGTTTACACTTCCTTGAATAACTTTTTGCTTTCTTTTTTGGTCAGTAGCTGACATGTTTAATGACCTTGTTTTGATACGAGCAAGTTTTGAGTGGTCACCGCGTCACTGCTGTATGTGATGTTGCCACACCTTTTCCTTTTTTCTTTATACTTAAAGATATGGAGTTATGTAGACAACAAACAGGGCTATCTGACGAGGACTGGTCTCTACCATGCCCTGGCCCTGACGGCGTTGGCGCAGCAGGGCAAGATGATCAACGAGAAGGCCTTGGAAAAGTTCACAGATCAAGGTGCGTTGTAAGGTGCCACCTTTAGCCTAAAGTTTTTTTTTCAATCTGCTAAAAAACAGCGTATTTCCAAAAGAAAAAAAAAAATAATAATAATAATAATAATAATAGTTAAATGGTGTTGGCCAAAGTACAACTAAATTGGATTGTTTCACAACTTCAGTGAAATGGTTCAGGGTATGTGCTTTTCTTCAGTTATGATGTTTTGGGACAATATTATTTTGTAATATCAAGAGGTTGATGGGGGGGGGGGGGTGGTTGGGGGTGGAGGAGGTCATCACGGCGGATCTTATTTTGAAGACAGGATGAGTATTCAGGGGCAATCACAGACTGTCACAAAGTATGGAAGTTATCTGTTCATAAGAGTCACGAGATCGCAACATGTGTCGGCTGTTGTTGATAAGTGTTGTTATACAGAGATGCTGGGATAACGCCACACAAAGGTGTTCTTTATGTTTGAAAATATTTCATGAATACTTGACCCAACAAGTATTGAGAAAATAAGACTAAAATCCTAGGTTGTGAAGTGACACACCACATTGTTTAATCAAGTGGAGTGCTTGTACTCACAGTCTATCGTTCATTCTTTGAAATCGCAAGCTGAATCACAGAAAAAAAAGCTGGGCTAAAAATAACAGTTGGGGCGGAAGTTACGTCAGTTGGCGTTGGTCTGGTAATCCAGTGGTCCCAGTTTCGACACCTGCTATTGAGTAGCAATTTGGATATCAACATTTGCCTTTGCCTGCATGACCAAAGTAATCGAGGTCTGAATAACACTCTGTCGTGATTTATGTGTTGATTATCAATGGATCAGCTATGAGGAACGGAATCAGTTTCAGGGCAGTTGAGAGGAATAATTTTGCTGCTGAGATATTTTCATGTTCTGATTCTTCAAGAAAATAAATATAAAAAAAACATATAGGTGTGCCATTTAGCTGCTAAATAATAGATTTCATTTAATTTCCTAACCTGGCTCATCGGCTGATATCTTCGATTGTGCAACCCTGGGCTACGGCTTTTCGAGACGGTAGTTCTGCATCGTCAGAGATGCTCGTCTAAAACGGTTTATTTCAGTCCCCGCATGTCTATATATACGTTTGTTTGAAAGAAACACATACATTTACACTATTCACATACCAACAGCGCCCGTATATCCTTTTTTCAGTGATAGACTCTCGTTGGGAATCACGTTTTCGCGTTACATTTCGTTACTAACAGTGTTGCTCCAGAAGCAAAAATTCAAAAATGACAGTTAATATAAATATAATCTAATTTGGGAAAAGATCCCCTTGAAATTGAAAGTTGGGGAAAGTTAAAGATAAATAAATAAAAATACATGAAGAAGTTGCTGAAGGTATGCTTTAACTCGAGAAATAATGTTATGTGCGGTATGTCGTGATATATCGTGATATGTCCGATATGTCGTGATAACCGAGACTCATGAACAGCGAAAAGGTTAGTTGGTGCCACACACAGTTACGTAGTTACGAGCGCTGTGTCGCAACAACCGATGCCGTTATAAACAGGATTGGTTTTCTTCCGGGAAGAAAGGTATTTCTTCCCTTCCCTGGGAAGAAATAGGGAAGAAACTAGGAAGAAACGGGAAGAAATACCTTTCTTCCCGGAAGAAAAGGAAGAAAGTGGGAAGAAAATGGGAAGAAACCTACTTTGTCTAGAAAACATCAACGCAACATACTATCTATTTATTGATTTTACAGAACCAGTGTTTAGTGCTTTCTAATGTACTATCAAACAAAAAAAAAAAATGAAAAAGAAAGAAACGAAAAAAAAAACACAAGGTAACACCAAAACACAATGGAGAAATAATGATCTTATACCATGCGTTTGCAAATGTGCTGGTTTCTCCCTTTTCTTATCACCCCCTTTTAATCTTAATACTTAATCCCCCCCCCCCCCTCATTTAAGGTAAACACAGCCTTTGTCTTTTGTTTTCATTGGCACATTAAGGGCAAACAAAATGATACACTAATTTCTCATGCACAAAGTCCTAGTTTAAACACTTGACCTAAAGTACTCAGGCTATTACAGCGTACCCAGCTCTTCAGCACACATTGAAACACAAGTCTAAATTTCTATAATTGTCATTGGCCAGTTTGTGTGTGGATTCGTGTACCCTTTGTTTTCTTTACATTAAAGAAAAAAATGTGGATTCGCGTCTCTTTCCAAATCGCGGTGCGCAGAATTGCACATGTTTCCGGAGTGCATAAAAGGCGGAGATGATGGCAACCAAGACCCTTTATCTAATCCTATTAATCCTATTTATTACATTGAAGTTTGATATGTGAATTCGCACCTATTTAAGAATTACTCCGAGTGCAGCTTAAGCAAATGATTTGAAAGAAATTCCAAATATTACACCTTTTAAGGTTTCTTCCATTTCTTCCCTGAAATTGGAGGGAAGAAAGTATTTCTTTCCTATGGGAAAAAAACCGGGAAAAACCATGGTTTTTACCCTCCATGGAAGAAACATGCCAACCCTGGTTATAAAGAAGTTCTTCTGTATTTTCAGAGCTGCCAAAACCGTCACTGGGAGATTTGTCGGACTTGAAAGCACTGAGTTTAAAAGTGCGGCGGGAGAAGAACCCGACAGTGTTAGGGTACACCTACAACGAACTCTGTGACCTGGATACGGTCAAGATTGAACTAGTCCCCGAGAAAAAAGGCATCATTCTGAAACATCTGGAATATGAAGTTACTAGTCGCGTAAGCATTGCGAGTTTTTTTATGGGGGTGGGAGGGGGGGGGGGGGGTGTTGGTACAGCAGTGAATCCCTGGCCTGAAAATAACTTTTACACTGTACAGAGAGCAGTATTCATTGATACGCGTTCAATCTTCTGCCGTACGCGTCATTTTGCCGGTGTACACCTCCAGTCGTCTGCTGTATACGTCCATTCTTGTACACGTCTGTTCTTTCATACACATTCATTATTCCGACTGACAATTAAATGTAGAAAAAATGTACCTGATGTTATTTTTGTACCAACAGATAAAAAAGGTTTGTACAATAGATTTAGGTTAAGTGATTGTAGTTGTTGCTTTTGTTTAACGTGTTAAAAACCTTTTTTTTTTTAAATCACATGTCCTTGACGGTTACAAGCATGCCTTCTCATCTCCCTGTTATCTTAATGTTGAAGTCGATCTGATGAGATAAGCATATCAACATAAGTTTTCTTTATTTTATTTATTTATTTTTTTTAAATTTTTTGTTTTGAATGTTGCCATTGAGTTATTGGTGTTGAACTAAGGCCAGACAGAGGTATTTCTATTGTTAGAAAACACAAAGAGTGTCGGTTTCACATTCACAATGGCACTGCCAATAAAACATTGCGTTTTGGTCTATTATTTAAAAAGAAAATGAAGATACTGTAATAAACACGGAGGCATAAATTCTTTAAAACATCCAAAATTAATGTTTCCAGCAGAAATGTAGCCATTGGTCTGCTTTCTGATAAAATAGCGTGCTTGGTAATACGGTAATACGGTAATGATAAGCGTGCGGGATAATGCGGTTAGTTAGTCACGTGGCATGACGCCAGTTTTAGGCTGACAGTGCTTTCGTTGTTGTTTTTCGTGTTTTTTTTTAAATTCTGTCATATTTTTCAGAGGCATAAGGTCACAGTGAACCGGCGTTACAGCGATTTCCTGGCCTTTCAAGAAATGCTCTTGGTCCGCTTTCCCTACAGAATGATCCCGCGACTACCGCCAAAGAAAATGATGGGAGGTAGGCTTTTGTTGTCACTTCTTTTTTTCTCTTTTTTCAAAAAAGGATGGCCGAAGAACTGAGCGGGCGGTACTTTTGATGCGTTGACCTTGACCCGCGACTTTGGCCTAGCTAAGACAATCGGATTGAAGGTCGATCCGCCACTTACCACCCCTGGCCGGATTCGAACCCGCGATTACAGGTCCAGTGCCCCCCCCCCCCCCCCAACCAACTGACCTGTCACCTCTATTGTATAGTGTGACTTGCGGTGTGTGTTAATCGCTAGGGAATTGTTGATGTGGCGCGGAGCGCTATGCTTGGGTAACTCCCACCCCCCCTCCACCATCCGGCCTGATGGGTGAAGCCAGCAGCTGAACGGTTCGTAGGCGTATACACTAAAAACTCGTTACAACAAAGTAGGTCGTTATAACCGGTATATTGTCGTTACCGGTAGCTTGGAACAGAGAGTAAAAAACTACAAGAGTCCAGATATTTACGTCGTTGTCAGGTGTTTATCGATATACCCGGTGTCGTCATAACAAGGTTCTACTGTACTTGGAGAGAATTTTAGCTTTAAAAGATAAGGAGGGGCGGTTTGCATTTCCGAGAACATTAAAAAAAGTGAACATCCAGGTTGCTACTTCTAGTCACTTCTTTGTCACTCTGTGGTTTTAGGCGTCAGAATTGTACTGTTTTTATCTGTACTTCCTGTTTATAGAGACGTGCATTTTAGTTAAAAAACGTGTTGTCTTTCATTTTTTTAGCTATTCCTTTTTTTTTTATTATTTTGAACATGACCTTGTGCTTTTTTTTTCGTTTTTTCTTCTTCGTTTTTTTTTCTGAATAACTTGTTCACATGTTGGCTTTTTTTTATTTCATATTTTGACTATGATCTTTTATTTTACCACGACCTTGTTTCTCCTTTTTTCGCCACATTTTGACCACGTATATCTCTTTTTTCTTACATTTTGACATTGACCTTGTATTTCTTTTTTCACATTTTGACCTTTAATATTTTTTTTTTTTTTGGTCACATGTTTACCTTGTATTTCTCCCTTTTTGTTACATTTTGACCTTGTAGTTTTCCTTTTGTCACATTTTGACGTTGTATTTCTCTTTTTTGTCACATTTTGACCTTGACCTTGTATTTCTGCTTTTACGTAACATTTGACCTTGACCTTGCAGCCAGCAAGGAGTTCATTGAGCAGCGGCGGCGGGCGCTCAGACGCTTCCTTAACCTCATCATACGTCACCCAGTAATGACGGACGACCCCATCGTCACCTACTTCCTCACCTTTCAGGGATCCGTAAGTCGACGTTTTATTATTATTATTATTTTATTATTATTATTATTATTATTATTATTATTATTATTATTATTATTATTATTATTATTATTATTATTAATATTTTTATTATTTTTATTATTATTATTATTAAATTACCGTTTACGAGAGATAGTAGCATATTTGAAAGTGCCTCCACAGACGTGAATTGACTACATTTTCATGTCAAGTGTCCGGGATAGTCAAACTGCCCATGCAGACAACCCGTCCCTGCCACTCTCACCCTCCCCCCCCCTGGTACACAGCTGCCAGCGTGGCAGGCAGCCTACCCCTGCTGTTCCTGCATGGCGTTGTCCTGCCTAGCATTTCTCCTTCCTGCCCCTCCCCCCCTCACATACACACCAACCACCTCACAGACACCCTGCCCCCTACACACACATCACAGTGATCGTGTGTGACCTCCACCTACCCCCCCCCCCCACACACACACAGCTCCCCCCCCCCCCCCCACAGACACACAAACCACCTCACAGACACTCCCCCCACTACACACACATCACAGTGATCGTGTGTGACCTCCACCTCCCCCCCCCCCCCCACACACACACACACAGCTCCCCCCCCCCCCCCACAGACACACATCCCCTGCCATGCACACCCCCATACACCCTGTCGAATAAGCTCCTTTATTTCACACCGTTTCCTGTTCAATCCGTTACCGATTACGTTCTAGTTTTGGTGGAAAGCTCGGTGGAAGTGAACTTCACTGCGTGTGGCGACATATTGAGGATATTTTCCCTCGTTGTCTTTTCTTTTCCCGCCCCACACACAGGATATGCAGCACAAGATCAAGGAACATTTCAAAGGCTTTCCAGACGAGTTCATGAGCAGTGAGCACGCCTTACAGGCCAAGGTGAGGACATTACTACCCCCCCCATCTCCCCCCCCCTCAAAAAAAAATAATAATAATAAATAAAATAATAAGCAAGTAAATGAAAAATGCCGTGAAAAGTACACCTGACAACACACAAGTTTAGAAATATTCCACAAGAGAGTTTTTTTAGTGTATTACCATGGCTTGCTTTTGAATTATTTTTGCTTGGGGTTCTTGGGGCTGGGAGGGAGGGAGGGAGGGAGGAGTAGGTGGCCATAAAATCACACTATAGAAGAACTTCCGGACGAGGAAGGGGTATGGGCGTGCGCACAGAATTGGCCACCAGGAGAGGGCCAGGTTGGTGCACACTAGAATGATCACCGGAGCGGTGGGTGGGTGTTTTTTTTTCTGCTCAGGACTTGGTGCCGCTGGACACACAGCAGCAGTTCGGCCATAGCAAAGAGCACTTGGGCAAGCTGACGCAGAGCATCAGTCGGCTGAGGGAGATCGCCGAGAGGATGGTGCTACGGACGACGAATCATGCCTCAGACATGCTGGAGCTGGGCAGGGAACTCGGGTGAGTGGAGTGGGCGGGGGGGGGGGGCAGGGTAGGGTAGGGGCAGGGGGATCGCCGAGAGGATGGTGCTACGGACCACGAATCATGCCTCAGACATGCTGGAGCTGTGCAGGGAACTCGGGTGAGTGGAGTGGGCGGGGGGGGGGGGGGGCAGGGTAGGGTAGGGGCAGGGGGATCGCCGAGAGGATGGTGCTACGGACCACGAATCATGCCTCAGACATGCTGGAGCTGGGCAGGGAACTCTGGTGAGTGGAGGAGATGGGAAGAGGGAGGGGGGCGGCTGAGAGGATTGCCGAAAGGGTGGTGCTACGGACGACGAATCACGCCTCGGGGCAGGGAACTCGGGTGAGTGGAGGCGGGGACGGGGGGGGGGGGGGGGGCTGGAGCAGGGGGATTGCCGGTGGAGAGAGGGAAAGGAAAATAGAAGTGTGCCACCATATTGTTTAAAATATGGTTCCATATTCAGACGAGTTCTGAATGAATGCAAATTCAAGAAATATAAGTTTAAAAACAATTCTGCATAAATTCGGTAATCTTCATTTTAGAAAAAATACAAATATAGAAAATAAAAAAAAGAAAGAGACCTGTTTAGTTCTGGTTTGTGGCGGGGCCATGAGTTAATCTAAATATAACCATCTTCAGCAGCGGAGGGGGAATTACTTCATGTTTTTTTCTGGGGTTGGGTTGCAGTGCGATGAGTGCGGACAGCACCCCGGTGACCACGTGGTAATACAAGCCTGTACTGTTATGTGCACTGTCCGCTCTAGTTATAACCATCTTCAGCAGCGGAGGTTGTATTAATTGATTTTTTTTTTGGCTTGGGTTGCAGTGCGATGAGTGCGGACAGCACCCCGGTGACCACGTGGTCGTGCGGCACGAGCAAGACCTGGGAGCACCTGAAGCGAGGCTTCAAGCCACTGTCCGTGGAGTATGCCAAGCTCGCCGAGAAGTCTAGTCAACACGTAAGCGCTCTCACTCGGTCCTAGTCATGCAGTCAACATGTAAGCGCTCTCACTCGGTCCTAGTCATGCAGTCAACACGTAAGCGCTCTCACTCGGTCCTAGTCATGCAGTCAACACGTAAGCGCTCTCACTCGGTCCTAGTCATGCAGTCAGCATGTAAGCGCTCTCACTCGGTCCTAGTCATGCAGTCAACATGTAAGCGCTCTCACTCGGTCCTAGTTATGCAGTCAACATGTAAGCGCTCTCACTCGGTCCTAGTCATGCAGTCAACATGTAAGCGCTCTCACTCGTCCCTAGTCATGCAGTCAACATGTAAGCGCTCTCACTCGTCCCTAGTTATGCAGTCAACATGTAAGCGCTCTCACTCGGTCCTAGTCATGCAGTCAACATGTAAGCGCTCTCACTCGTCCCTAGTCATGCAGTCAACATGTAAGCGCTCTCACTCGTCCCTAGTCATGCAGTCAACATGTAAGCGCTCTCACTCGTTCCTAGTCATGCAGTCAACATGTAAGCGCTCTCACTCGGTCCTAGTCATGCAGTCAGCATGTAAGCGCTCTCACTCGGTCCTAGTCATGCAGTCAACATGTAAGCGCTCTCACTCGTTCCTAGTCATGCAGTCAACATGTAAGCGCTCTCACTCGTCCCTAGTCATGCAGTCAACATGTAAGCGCTCTCACTCGTCCCTAGTCATGCAGTCAACATGTAAGCGCTCTCACTCGGTCCTAGTCATGCAGTCAACATGTAAGCGCTCTCACTCGTCCCTAGTTATGCAGTCAACATGTAAGCGCTCTCACTCGGTCCTAGTCATGCAGTCAACATGTAAGCGCTCTCACTCGTCCCTAGTCATGCAGCCAACATGTAAGCGCTCTCACTCGGTCCTAGTCATGCAGTCAGCATGTAAGCGCTCTCACTCGGTCCTAGTCATGCAGTCAACATGTAAGCGCTCTCACTCGTTCCTAGTCATGCAGTCAACACGTAAGCGCTCTCACTCGGTCCTAGTCATGCAGTCAGCATGTAAGCGCTCTCACTCGTCCCTAGTCATGCAGTCAACATGTAAGCGCTCTCACTCGTTCCTAGTCATGCAGTCAACACGTAAGCGCTCTCACTCGGTCCTAGTCATGCAGTCAGCATGTAAGCGCTCTCACTCGTTCCTAGTCATGCAGTCAACATGTAAGCGCTCTCACTCGTTCCTAGTCATGCAGTCAACATGTAAGCGCTCTCACTCGTTCCTAGTCATGCAGTCAACATGTAAGCGCTCTCACTCGTTCCTAGTCATGCAGTCAACACGTAAGCGCTCTCACTCGGTCCTAGTCATGCAGTCAGCATGTAAGCGCTCTCACTCGTCCCTAGTCATGCAGTCAACATGTAAGCGCTCTCACTATGTCCTAGTCATGCAGTCAGCATGTAAGCGCTCTCACTCGGTCCTAGTCATGCAGTCAGCATGTAAGCGCTCTCATTCGTTCCTAGTCATGCAGTCAACATGTAAGCGCTCTCACTCGTTCCTAGTCATGCAGTCAACATGTAAGTGCTCTCATCGTTCCTAGCCACAGTCAACATGTTAGCTCTCGCTGTCCTGGTTCCTGGTCATGCAGTCAACATGTTAGCTCTCGCTGTCCTGGTTCCTGCTCATGCAGTCAACATGTTAGCTCTCGCTGTCCTGGTTCCTGGTCATGCAGTCAACATGTTAGCTCTCGCTGTCCTGGTTCCTGGTCATGCAGTCAACATATTAGCTCTCGCTGTCCTGGTTCCTAGTCATGCAGTCAACATGTTAGCTCTCGCTGTCCTGGTTCCTAGTCATGCAGTCAACATGTTAGCTCTCGCTGTCCTCGTTCCTAGTCATGCAGTCAACTTGTTAGCTCTCGCTGTCCTGGTTCCTAGTCATTCAGCCAACATGTTAGCTCTCGCTGACCTGGTTCCTGGTCATGCAGTCAACATGTTAGCTCTCGCTGTCCTGGTTCCTGGTCATGCAGTCAACATGTTAGCTCTCGCTGTCCTGGTTCCTGGTCATGCAGTCAACATGTTGTCCCAATCGCCAACCATGTGGAAGGACAAGTTCGGAAAAAAAACCGTAAACAAGCAAAGCAAGAAGTCCGGGTTACGGTCTCATTGTACTCTTTTTTTTCAAGCAGGAAGAGACAAAAGTATTGAGGAAAATAATTTACACATAGGCAGTCTTGAAATACTTAGTGTAAATGCAGTTGTTCATTGAGGTAAAAAAACTAACGGTTAATCATTGATTTATTAATTTGACTGCGGCATCGAGTGTTGTGACGTACTTGTCTTTCTTTCGCAGGCGTTTAATGCGGCAGAAGGCGTTGTAGAAGAAATCACAGTATTCTTTGATTTATTACTCGCATACAAGGTAACGACTAAAATTGTCGACGATCAGAACTCACAGTAGTGTTTGATTTGTTACTTGCATACAAGATAACGACTAAAATTGTCGACGATCAGAACTCACAGTAGTGTTTGATTTGTTACTCGCATACAAGATAACGACTAAAATTGTCGACGATCAGAACGCACAGTAGTGTTTGATTTATTACTCGCATACAAGGTAACGACTAAAATTGTCGACGATCAGAAATCAACTGTTCTTTAATTTATTACTCGCATTCAAAGTTTGGACAATAACATATTACAGTATTCGTTAATTTATTGCGCGCCTGTAAGGTAACGGCTACAACTTTCGAAACATAACTCGAAACACATTAAACGATATGGCCTCTTAATGCTTGAATATTGCTCGAAGCGCAGTGGAAAAAAAAAAAAGACAAACAGCAGTGTTTTTATGGCTGTGGCGTTCCCGGTAGGACTTGAGCGAGCGACAAGAGAAGAACGTGGTGAACGACCACCAGAAGGCGCTGCACAAAATGGCGTCGTACAAGAAGAAGAAAATGTCGGCCACGCTGCAGGGCAACGAGGGAGTGAGTTAACCCACCCCCCCCCCCCCACCCTGCCTCCCCCTACCTCCCCTCCCCCTACCCCCCCCCCCCTCCGCCCCCCGCTCTTCCTCATTCTATTAGTTGTGTGCCATCAGTTGGTTGAGAGAAAAAAGGGAGAATCGTCTCATTTCGGAAGTAAAACAACAACAAAAATTGGAAAACTTCATTCGAGTGAAGGACTAGAAATATGACAAGCCGCAAAAAGTTAATTTAATTCAGATTTTTTTATGTTGTACCAGTTAATGGAAGACACAATATCACAAACCCTAAAAAGACAGCGTATATGTTCTAAAATGTTTGAAAAAAAAACAGTGAAAAGGCAACATAAAAATTGACAATTTGGACTTGATTGATATTCGTCCGCGTTGTTTGCTCCAGTCAGCGCAGGTAGAACAGCTTGAGCAGCGCATACTCCGCCAGGAAAATGAGATCTCCAACATGGAGAACCGGAACTACTTTTCGCTGCACTGTGTTCAGATGGAGACGCAACTCATCCACGCCAATCTGGAGGGCCTCTACATAGCGCTGCATATTATGTCAACGGTAGAGGCCAAGGCGCATGCGGAGGTGGGTGGTTGTGGGGGAGGGGGAGGGAGGAGGAGTAGAGTGGTGGCAGGGAGGGGGCCTCTACATAGCGCTGCACATTATGTCGACGGTAGAGGCCAAGGCGCATGCGGAGGTGGGTGGTTGTGGGGGAGGGGGGAGGGGGAGGGAGGAGGAGTAGAGTGGTGGCAGGGAGGGGGCCTCTACATAGCGCTGCATATTATGTCTACGGTAGAGGCGAAGGCGCATGCGGAGGTGGGTGGTTGTAGAGGAGGGGGAGGGAGGAGGAGTAGAGTGGTGGCAGGGAGGGGGCCTCTACATAGCGCTGCACATTATGTCGACGGTAGAGGCCAAGGCGCATGCGGAGGTGAGTGGTTTGGGTGGGGAGGGGGGGGGGATGGGGGAGGAGTAGAGTGATGGAAGGGAGGGGGGCTGTGTGCACATTATGCCTACGGTGGAAACCAAAGCGAATTGAGAGGTGAGTGGGCCTGGGGTGGGGTGGAGGGAGAGAAAGCGAATTCAGAGGTCAGTGGGCCTGGGGTGAGGTGGAGGGGAAAGAGAGAGGAAGCCCGCCAAGATCTATAAATCATGTTCGTTGTTGAGGCAATGCGCAGTTAGAAAAATGGCGGTATGCGTACAGGGGGAGTAGTTTCTTTCTGTTGCGGTTCTTGTTTTGTTCCCTTGGCTACTTCTGTTTTTAGCACAGGTGGCCATTGGCCACACGTGTTATACCCATCGTGTGGGGCCTGTATCGCTGCTGGCCATTGGCCACACGTGTTATACCCATCGTGTGGGGCCTGTATCGCTGCTGGCCATCGGCCACACGTGTTATACCTATCATGTGGGGCCTGTATCGCTGCGTACCATTGGCCACACGTGTTATACCCATCGTGTGGGGCCTGTTTCGCTGCTGGCCATTGGCAACACGTGTTATACCCATGGTGTGAAGCCTGTATCGCTGCTGACCATTGGCCACACGTGTTATACCCATCGTGTGGGGCATCTATCGCTGCTGGCCATTGGCCACACGTGTTATACCCATCGTGCGGGGCCTGTACCGGTGCTGACCATTGGACACACGTGTTATACGCATCATGTGGGGCCTGTATCGCTGCCGACCATTGGCCACACGTGTTATACCCATCGTGTGGGGCCTCACACGCATATTCCCTGAACGCATCAGGAAATTCGTGCAACACGATAAAACTAAGCAAATATTGTCAGTGAACAGAAATATCATGTCCCAAATAACAGTAAGTCTACTGACCTGCACCGAAATTCAGACAAAAAAAAAAAGAAAAGAAAAGAACAAAATAATAACAATAACTTAACAACTTAAGTTTGAGTACATCACATAGCAGTCATTATAGTTTCGTTTTAACTTAAGAACATTAACAGCGCTTCTGAATTATAACGCCATAAACAAAACGACTTTACACATGTTATAAGAGGCTTTAAATCTTGAATAACATTTAGGAAACATAACGCTAATGCCGCTAAAGGAACAATTCACGTTAAAATGTCAAGCGATAACTTGACATATTTACATATTTTTCTCTCAAAAGAGCAACATGTCAACATGCTGAGGTTTTTTTACTTGAGCGCGAAAAATTAAACTGCCAAAAAAAAAAAAAAACATAACAAAAAAAAAAACGAAAATATCGTGGTTTTTCTCTTTTGGTTTATCAACCGAACCGAAAAACTGCGGTCGGTTTTCGGTTACGGTGTGAACCGTAACACCCCTAATAAACACTATCTAAAATTGCTATTGCAGTTACACAGTGGTGACCTCAATAAATTCGGTTATATTTTAATTCTTGTGTTTTATATGCATAAATTATATGTGTTATCTGTAAATTTTGGTATTGACACCACAGAAAGTACACTGTAAGCTGGCTAAGGCTCGCTGGCATCACAGTCAATACACACTAGACTGGCTAAAGCGCGTTGGCACCACAGTCAATACGCGCTAGACTGGCTAAGGCGCGTTGGCACCACAGTCAGTACACACTAGACTGGCTAAAGCGCGTTGGCATCACAGTCAATACACGCTAGATTGGCTAAGGCGCGTTGGCACCACAGTCAGTACACACTAGACTGGCTAAAGCGCGTTGGCATCACAGTCAATACGCGCTAGACTGGCTAAGGCGCGTTGGTACCACAGTCAGTACACACTAGACCGGCTAAAGCGCGTTGGCATCACAGTCAATACGCGCTGGACTGGCTAAGGCGCGCTGGCGCCTCAGTCAATACGGGCTAGACTGGCTAAGGCGCACTAGCATCACAGTCAATACGCGCTAGACTGGCTAAGGCGCGCTGGCATCACAGTCAATACGCGCTAGACTGGCTAAGGCGCGCTGGCATCACAGTCAATACACGCTAGATTGGCTAAACCGCGCTGGCATCACAGTCAATACGCGCTAGACTGGCTAAGGCGCGCTGGCACCACAGTCAATACGCGCTAGACTGGCTAAGGCGCGCTGGCACCACAGTGAATACGCGCTAGATTGGCTAAGCCGCGCTGGCACCACAGTCAGTACACACTAGACTGGCTAAGGCGCGCTGGCATCACAGTCAATACGCGCTAGACTGGCTAAGGCGCGCTGACATCACAGTCAATACACGCTAGATTGGCTAAACCGCGCATGCATCACAGTCAATACGCGCTAGACTGGCTGAGGTGCGGTGGCATCACAGTCAATACACACTAGGCGCGTTGGCACAACAGTTAATACGCGCTAGACTGACTTGGCACCAATAATCAGACTTATTTTTTAAGTTGACGCATAGTAGACGGAAAGTAGACCTTCACGTCAACTTAAAAAATAAAATAAAAGGCACCTTTGCATCTTATTCAACCATACGTCGTTGCTTGAATGAACACAAGCTGGAATTTGCAGACCAGAACGAAATTACTGTGAGGGATATGCAAAATATTTAGTAATAAAAGTGAAGTTTTCACCAACTCTCCGCCCGTGTTTTTGACAGAATCGCAGGCCCAGTCTGTGTCTTGTTAGTCTGTTTGTCTAATTTTTTTGTCTGATTTTTGTGTATTAATTGCTTGGTGTCACGCTTGTCTTTCAGCTGGGTCAGGTGTGGGAGCACATTCAGCCAATGATTGACACTCTGCTGCCACGTGACATCAACAAGAACACGTGTGCCACGCCCCCTAACGGCGCCGACACCAACTACTCCTCCAGCAGGGGCGACGGCGCGCCCGCGCTCGGGCGCCAACTGTCACGCGGCAAGTCGCAAACTTCCTAGTGACGTCACCAGAGCAGAACGTGATTGGCGGATGTCTTCTAACGCCACTTCCGACGGGTGCTGTTTTTTTTTTCGGGGGGGGGGTGCGGTGGGTGGGGGAGGGGAGGGGTTGTCATTCATTGCAACAAACTGACTGTTGATTTTATTACTTGAATGCCCCGTGTTTTAAACTGAATAACTTTCGTTATAAATGTGATATAACATGATACGATGACTGAGTTATTCAGTGTGGTTACGTTTTCCACAGTGACGTCAGGAAATTGACTACAATCATACACACATTTTGGAAAATATTTCTGTAAAGATATCTCTAGCAAAAAAAAAAAAAAAAAAAAAAAGCAAACAAAAGAACCTGGTATTTTTTTAAAAGAAAGTGAAAGCTAAACGTTATCTAATCCCATTATTGGTACATGCCAGATGTAAGGTAGCTAACCGGTTCGCAGGTGCCGCGTTGCTGCCCTCCCCCCTCCCCCCTCCTCAATGCCTGGGGAGCCATCCAGGTATAGCGTAGTATTGTGTTCATAGTATTATCCAGTGGGCTCAGGCCCGCTCCCAGATTAACAGGGATATGACCTACGTCGGGACCAATCGTTGTTATTCTTTTTTCTTTTTTTTTTTTTTTTTTTTGTTTGTTTGTTTGTTCTTTTTTTTTTTTTTTTTGTACATATTATAACAAAGATTTGAGTACCCACTTTGCATGTCTGTAACTATGTATATGTATATATATATTTACCAAATAACTAAATAAGTAGATTTTATATGCACCATGTTAGTGTGTACAGACTGATCGGAGGCGAGATACGTATATGTGTGTGTGCCTTTGATGTGTACCGCGATGTGTGTACATCTCGAACTGTACATAAACATTGAAGGAGAACGGCGATATGTGCAAAGTGGCCATTTGTCTTACATAGCATCGAGGAGATAGCCTAAACACAAAAACACTGTAGTTTATAATGTGCGGGTGGTGTCACGAGTCTGCGCGATTTGTTAGAAAACTGATACCGGACCCGCTGGCGTGATACCACTGTTTTAAACCGATGTCGTTATAGCACTTGTCGTTATAACCGATGTCGTTATGACCGATGTCGTTATAACACATGTCGTTATAACCGATGTCGTTATAACACATGTCGTTATAACACATGTCGTTATAACCGATGTTGTTATAACACATGTCGTTATAACCGATGTTGTTATGACCGATGGTCGTTATAACACATGTCGTTATAACCGATGTCGTTATGACCGACGTCCTTATAACCGATGTCGTTATAACACATGTCGTTATAACACATGTCGTTATAACACATGTCGTTATAACCGATGTCGTTATGACTGATGTCGTTATAACCGATGTTGTTATGACCGATGTCGTTATAACACATGTCGTTATAACCGATATCGTTATCACGGGGCTGTACTTTAATTGCTCACAATTTCTGATGCAGTTAATTAAGATTATTGAGATGTCAGTGGAAGCGTGCGGAATATAGAAGGTAGAAAAAAATTATCCTCACAACTTACATGTCAGTAGTGTTTTAATAAAAAGGCGTGCGTGTTGTTTTTGCCCGCACGCGGTGTTTCTTCGATATGGTATTGGGGTACGTGTTTTGTATGCTTTCTGTGTGTGAGGCCTCGAGTGCCACGATTTTTCATTGGTTACTGGGTATTTAGGTTTGTTCCCCAGTAGACGGGGGGGGGGACGGGGGGGGGGGGGGGGGGGGTTGGGGAGACATTTTGTTTTTTGTGCATTCTGTTTGTGTAGTGTGTTGTGTCTTGTTACCAAGCGTCGGATCAGCTTGAAGCACAGTGGGATTATGCGTTGGGATGGTCCGGGGGTTGGGGTTGTAGTGGAGGGGAATTGGACAACGCGTGACGTCATAGGACGCCAGAATGTGACAGTTGCGTCATCACTGTAACTGCAGAACGAAACGTCGGATTATCGTCAAACCTAGTAGGATAATGCCTTGGGTTAGGTCCGGCTGTTCTTATAATTCTGAAATAGTACAAAATTGTCGAAGTTAAACTTTCTAAATTGAAGCAAGCGGAAGCGGCGGGAAGGGGGAGGGAGGGAGGGGGGTGTCGGTGGAAACATTTGATGGAAAAATGTTTGACCTGTTTCGAGTACACTGATGTTGTGCAGTGGCCGCTCTAGTTTTAAGTCAGCTTTTATTGTTGATTGGGGGAAAATGTGCATGATTGTTTTATATGTTCTTCCGAGTTGCGCGACCTACTTTTTTCCCGGGCGCGCAGTGATTCCAATACATAGGCCAAGTCAGTGCTAGACATGAAACGTGTGTTGAATATTGTTTGGGATGGGTACGGGAATAGGCGTGTGTGTGGGGGGGGGGGGGGGGGGAGAGAGGGAGGAGGGGGGGGGGGGTCTGGGGCGGACAAGCAAGTGTGGGAAGAAAGGTCCGAGTGCTTAGTATTTTAGGTCAGCTGGACGATATGGTCTAAGAGAATTGTGTGATATTTGAGGGTATTATTATTTCTCCCGCGAGTAGAACGAAGAGTGACAAAATGGGCCGGGTGTACGACGTACGTATACTGTAACATATTGCGCAACATATTGTAACATATTATGTAACATATTTTAACATATTATGAGTATCACAAGACAAGGCTAATGTCATTCACACAGATAACAGTTAATGAGTGAACTAATGCTAGTTTTTAGAATATGAAATAGGTGGCCAATTTTCTGCGGGGTGTCAAACTTGTTTCGAAACGCTCCTTGTGCCAAATGGTGTATCTAACTTTGTTTAGAGCTTTAAGTAACTGTACATATTGGTAAACAGTTTGCTCAAAGTCTAGGTATTATTTTTGTTTGTTTGTTTTGTTTTCAAAGTGATAAACTTGTCGAAACAGCTGAATAAGGCATTGAGTAGCGCTATCCGGTACTGTCAGTGTACTGTCAGTGTACTGTTGATGTACTAACTGTACTGTACCTTCAGTGAGCTCGCATACTTAATACTTAATACTGTCAGTTAGTAGCTGAAAGGCGGTGCACGCTGTATTGCTGCCACTATGTGTAATTTCTGCCTACTTTCAACTGGCCGAGAGTGAAACGTTCGTCCTCCCACTCCTCACCCACCCCCGCCCCGCACCCACCTTCATCCCAGCAGCTACATATCACACCATAGCTGTAGTGCCTCCATAGTATTTGGGACAGAACTGGCCGCATTTTAGGAAGGCGATGTACCAGTTCTGTGCTCGGATTGAGCGGATTACGGGGCCATACTCCACATTCCTCCCTCCTCCCTCCCTCCCTTCCCGATACAACTGGACATAGGGATGATCATATCGCCGGTCTATCTACTTACACTGATTGGTCAACGTGTACTGGAAATGTGCGCAAGAAGAATACTTGTGTGGTTTTCAGTGGAATATTAAAAAAAAAATCAGTTGAAATCGCTACACCAGTGAGGAATAGCTCGATAAATGAACTGGTTATTCTTTGTTGGCTTTTAAATGTTGGGTGGGGATATCCCGCTGCGGGACCGCTCTAGTTAGCCGAGGAATGAGGTGAGTGTAAGGGGTTTGCCCCGTGACGTGTCAGACTGATGGCGTGTTGTGGACCGGCAGTGTTTGTCCCCTCTCGCTCCTGTAAGATCTTAGTGATGCTTGAAAATGGTGCATTCAGTGAAGTCCAAATACAAGAAAACCCTCTGTTGTAGTAAAAGCCTTTGCAAATTAGCTCACATGTGAATCCTGTGGGCGGGGTTCGAATCCCCAAGCAACATCAGTCTGGTATATCCTTACGAAAATAAAACAGTAATAAAATAAATAAACGTTAAAATCAGGGTACGCTGCTCGAATATACTCACGAGTTTTGTTCACGGAGATGTATTTCAATCATTGTGTGTACTGTGGCCCGATGCTTATGAAATTAACAACTTTTGTTAGCGTTTAATCTAGTCACCACGTGACTACATAATGCTCATATGTAGTTGCGTTCTTGTTGAAATTTTTGTTATCGGGAACATTAATTTTTGCCCTATCAGTAGTTTTTTTTTTTGTTTTTTTTTTTGTTTTTTTTTTTTGTTTTTTGTTTTTGTTTTTGAGGACAGATGGGAGGGAGGCGGATGGGCACACGTGTTTGCGCTCTGCATAACATAAATATAACCACCATGGTCTTCTAACGCGTGCAATTCTTTACATACATTTTTATTATTATTTTCATTGGGATTATTTTTTTTAACCAGATACCCTCTGGTGAGAAGGGTACTGGGGGCGTCGAAAATAGACTTGGTCAGAAGTCAGTAATCAAACCCGTGGTCCCGGGTCAGTAATCAGTAAACAAACCCGTGGTCCCCGGTAAGTAATCAGTAAACAAGCCCGTGGTCCCCGGTCAGTAATCAGTAAACAAACCCATGATCCGGTTAGTAATCTGTAAAAAAAAAAAAAAGCCGTGATCCCGGGTGAGTAATCAGTAAGCAAAGCCGTGGTCCCGGGTTGGTAATTAGTAAACAAATCCGTGGTACCGGGTCAGTAATCAGTAATCAGTCCCGGGTTAGTAATCAGTAAAGAAATTTCGTGGTCCTGGTTTAGTAATCAGTAAACAAACCCGGGTGCCGGGCCAGTAATCAGTAAACAAACACGTAATTACGAATTTGTGAATTCTTCGTTACGACGTACGGCACTTTTCTTTCCCGTATAGTATTCGAATTTATTGCGGAAATCTCGAAATAAGCAATGTTTGTTACTATATTTGGAAGATGGCGTGGGTGAGTTGTTATGGTATGTTTTGTTGCTTGAAACTTGCGGCCAGGGCCAAAAATTAATCCTGTTTCTGATCCTCCCGCTGAGTCACTCAAATCGCAATTAAAAAAGTGATCCGTCCGGTTACCAAAAAAAAAAAGATCTGGTTAGTCCCACGAAAGACACATTTAGCAGGAAGAGAGAAAGGGTACTGAAAATGGGCGTTCGGATGGAAAACGTTTCTAAAATGCGCGCTCGCATTTTCACACAATTGAAACATTGAACGGCATAAAATATCGACTAACAAATTAACAATACAAGTGTTTTGTGTCATATATCACCTTTTACAAAATCATAAGGCTATATTTCGCGAAAAAAAGAAAGAAATGCCTAGTCATCCAAATTTTCCGGATCTTAAAATGCTTAGAGAAAAAGAAAATGATAAAATATTGTCAGTCAACCGGTCTCGACATTTGGAAAAAAAACAAAGAAAATGGGATGAGAAACAAGATTACCATTTCCTGGCCTCATGTTTCAAGTGTATGATGATTTAGTGTATGATTATTTTATGTGTGTAATGCCATTTGTTATAGAGATTGTACATTTTATACTGTTTCTAATTATCCAATGAAAGAGAAATAAAGTCACCAGTAAGACCAGTGTTTAGTTGAATTTATTTCTTCTAAAAACAAAACACCTGTAATGTGTAAGCACAGACTAGTTTTCGGCCCTGTTCAAGTGTTGTCCAATAAGAATGCTCGAGACAAAATTTTACCAAATCTGATTGGAGGCCATATGTATTACCCAACAACTTCCCACTTCCGGCGGTATTCGCGAGTCCTGACTTCAGAAAGCGCGAACTGACAGTAAGAATACCACCACGTACTTACAGTACAGTTAACAGGTACCAGTATTCTATGAACGGTGTCCAAGGAAGAGTATCGGTTATATTTTTTTCTTTGACATAAGGGCGATGCCCCGCTCGAAACTGGAGAAGAACCCATCTATTAATAGCAGTCTGCACGGCACATAGCCAACCAGTCCCAGGAGACGTGGTAAAACATTCTTAAATAGCGTTAAATCATTTAACGTAATCCGTGCTGAAACTTGTCATAACCTCGCCCTCCCCCCCCCCCCCCCCCCTCCCCCCCCCCCCCCCGCCGAGTAAACGTGTTCTACATCTGCCTACCTTCAACAGGCATTACTTACGCTGTGGTAATATCTACAATTTTTATTTAAATAAAGTAAACTACTGAGCAACAAACGACGCCCCCCCCTCCCCCTCCTCAATTTACAACACAGCGGTACCAAAAACATCAGTGCCAACACATCAGTACCAGCACATCAGTACCAGCAGTACAACGCAGCATTACCATGTCTCATTCCAAATCCCAGCATCCTTAGTTCATTTAACCAACAAGGACGTCCAAGGACACTGTATCCAGACCATCCACCAGCTCCAAATCCCTGTATGACCGTAACACAAGAAAAAAAAAACACACCAGTCAAAACCGGAACTGTCCGCCATTTTGTCACAAAACTTTCTGCATACATTTCTGGAATTCTACAGAAACATAATCAACATATTCTAAAACTGAACAATTTCATGAAAACACACACTAATGATTAACCAGTAATTCATTGAACAATAAAACAAATCCCTATATACAATGTAAGAGACTTAAAAAATAAAAGACGACAACTCATTACCTCTAACACGTGTGACTTATGAACTGGTGTATGTATAATAAACAACTGAATATGTATGTCACTAAGTATGTATAAATAACTGGGTATACTTAACCTAAGTAAGTGTAAGTAACTAAGTATGTGTACTTACTACTCAACACATTATCAACGCCACTGACGTTTGAACCAACGTGAATATGAAAAACAAACAAATCTTAACTAATAAACACTTCACAAAATATACGGAATAAGAAAAAAATGGAGAGAAACAAAAAGGAACTTCTTGGTTGACAAGAACCGCATTTGACAAAGACTATACTGAAAAACCGCCCGCAAAATATATCTGATATTTCACAAAAATCGGACGAATTCTACATTAACTTTCCCATTTGATGCATTTTTTAACACGCCCATTGTGCAACTTGGAGAACTTTTTCATCTCCCCTCCTCCTCCTGCCGACCTCACGCAGAGAGAGATATTTCAGACAAAGTGCAGGTGTACTTTTTCGGACTACTGTGACGATCACATTTTGGAGATGACCCATTCATGAAATCTACGGCGAACTCACACCAAGCAAAACAAATCCCAGTTCACAAGCTTCTAATATTTACAACTTTTTATACGAAATCGTTCCTTCTGAATCATTTCACCTGAGAAATACATAAATGCAGTCAGTTCATTGAACACAGTTTGAGAATTAAAAAAAAAGGCAACTAACATAACTAGAAAAAGTCTTACTTTTTACGTATAAGTCTTACTTTTTACGTATAAAACCAACCCTAAAATACATAGTTTTTTATTACAACCCACGCAGTCCACATTTTCACTCCATTTTATGCGGGACTATTCTGCCGACAGATTATCGAATACCCAGCTGTTCCACTTGACAGTGTCACACTTGACATTTCCTTCATTGTGACGTCAACTACATGTGACGTACGCTGACGAGACCCACGACTGACGTCACATGATTTCCGATTTTTTCTACTTCATCTTTTTTTTTCGTGATCTTCTTTCAGCACAGCAAAAACGTCCACAACTTGACTTGGCAGTCACTTTTTTCTACCAATTTCGGACCGCATGTTGTACACAGTGAGAGATTCTCCAGTAATCACTTTGTTTTAAAGGTTCTTTCTTTTGCTCCACAGTAGTGGACAGACACCCACGTCTCATCTGAACAGTCACGTGTCAAGGTCACATGTCACGTTCACATGTCACGGTCATGCTGAGATCATGAGGAATTTTTTTTTTGGGCAGGACAATTCGTGTTTTAAAATGACCGCGTTTTTTTCCGCGCTCACAGTACAATCACGTTAATATATCGCGCGTAGTGTGCACCTGACCGGCTAGCGACGCGCCGTTTGCCGATGGCCTGCACCATCACACCTCTCTATTCGGGCTCATCCGTCTATGGGGAACAGAACTCTTACACCATCACGTGCAAGCAACACTGCCTGGCATCTATTTTCAGCAGTATCTGCAGAATTTCACAGCAATTACCTCATAGCTGTAGCATTTAAGCGGTAATGTAATTGCCCCCCCCCCCCCCTCCACACACACTAAAATAGCTTATTCCTCCCCCCGCCCCACTGTTAATCCACTAAATCCGGCAACACTTCAATATACTGTGGAATGATGGGTAATTCTCGCCGGATGTGCCCTGATGCATTATGGGTCGAGCAGGCCAGACAGCTGGACGCTGATTGGCTGCTTGGCAACGACCAACGACTGCCAGCGTCAGTTCCAACTG
The DNA here is from genome assembly GCA_949752745.1 of Protula sp. h YS-2021. Classification (NCBI taxonomy): domain Eukaryota; kingdom Metazoa; phylum Annelida; class Polychaeta; order Sabellida; family Serpulidae; genus Protula; species Protula sp. h YS-2021. The sequence continues at coordinate 83,284,358 of OX457028.1, forward strand.
CAACAAATAACTAATGAGCCAATAAAATACAAGATGGCTTCCCGTCACTTTGTACCATATCACACAAAATACAAGATGACTTCTCGTCACTCTTTATATTACATACAATACAAGACCGCCTCTCGTCACTCTGTACTATATTACACAAAATGGCTTCTCGCCACTTTGTAACATGCTGCATAAAATACAAGATGGCTTCACGTCACTTTGCGCTGTGTTATAACCTCCAGACACGATTTTTATCGCTGCATCTAAAGCCCTGTTCACAACAGTGTTAGAAGCTTACGATCCAAAGACTGACGCTAAACATTATTAGGTACTGAATCTTATGATGCATCGAATTATTAGAGACTTGATAAATTTCTTACCACTTAAGTAAGCCGAGTTCTCGACCGCCCTGCACGTCATGCTGTCGTCCGCGTACATCGAATCTGGATCCGGGCCCAAGTAGTCATCCTCCAGACACGGCGAGGCTTGGCCCTTCCTTTCGCACTCCCTGAAAGGACCTTGTCCTTCAAAGACAGCGGCTGTGGTCACTCCCTGAGGTGGCTTTCCGAATCCCTCGGCGCCTGGGGGAGGCCTTGGGTTTGCAGTCTCGCATTCAGGTTCGCGTGGAGCTTTGGTTTCAGAGAGTTTCCACTGCGTGGTGTTTATTTGGGGAATTTCCACTCTGGCTGGAGCTTTGGTTTCAGTGAATTTCCACTCTGCTGGCAGTGTTGGGGTTTGGGGAGAATGGCGACACAACACGGGCGTGCTTGTGACAATGTCCGGGATGTCAAGCGAGCCGATGCCTACAACAGAGAATAACAGGAAATAAATAATATTCCCAACTGATGTACAAGAAGACGGGAGGGATGGGGAGTACAGGAAGACCAAGCTAAACCATTATACTATCGGAAGGTTTTTGCAGCAAAAACACGAGTACTTTGTAGTTAAACATGTCGTAACTTACTCCATTCAAGATCACATTAGCGGTACATACAAATACCAGAGCGGCCAGTGCACAACCACATCAGTGTACCCGAACATGTCAAACACTGTTATAAGCTCGCCGTTGCTTTTTTGTTCTAGGGTTACGTATCACCTATATCCCATTTTTGAAGAGGAGAGAGAGGAGAGAGAGATAGAGAGAGAGAGAGAGAGAGAGAGAGAGAGAGAGAGGGGGGGGGGAAGGGGAGCCTTTTCATCCGAGTCTGGAAGGTGGTCCCTAAAAGGTTTTACCGCACACCTTTTTCCTGCTCGGGATGATAGTCACTACGAACAAGTTTTACTGTACGTGTTTTTTTCCGGGTCTGGAAGGCGGTGGCTAAAACAGGTACATCCTCCAGCAAAACCTTTACCTGGCCGTGCGCCTCCTCCGAGCATGCGCAGCAAGTCTGTGGACGTGACCGGAAGTGGTACGGCGCGCATGCGTCCTTCCTGCGCGTCACCCAGTGGCCGCAGCAGCGCCACCTAGCGAGCGGGGAGAGAGAGAGCTAGTAACACAAAGAGTGGCCACTACGGCCGGACCGGACCGGACACTGAAAAGGCAATGCGGGGGGGGGGGGGGAGGGGGAGGGGGACGAGGGTGGTTAGGAGATGTGGAAAAAACGCGGAGATTTCGGACCACTGGGGTGCACCCGGTTCAATGGTTTTTTCCGTAAATGATAAACCCCTACGTCAGTTTTGAAAGCCCCAACCCTACTTCACTCTTGAACGCCCAACCCCTTCCCCCACCTCTCCTTTACTCTTGGAAGTCCCATCCCTACCTCACTTTTGCGCCAGTTTACTCTTAAAATATTTCAATTCTTGCTTTCGATAATGGTAATGATAACACCTATAAAAACGAAACGGCGGGATAAAGTATGCGCAAAGGTCTATAAAAAAATCTCAGCAGGTTAATTAAAAATAAATCTACTCCTTTCTTCACTAACAACACTCACGTCATTCTTCTTCTAAATTTACATCGTTACGTCATCAAACACGCAATCGTTGAAGAAAAACAAAGAAAGAGAAGAGAAAAGCCGACAACGACAGAGGGCGACAGCGGGTGACGTACGTCATCTTTCTGCGAGGCCAGCACGACCTCACAGCGTCGCTGCAGGACGTCAAAAGGCGGGCGTATGCTTCTCTCCAGTGCCCAGCAGCATAGCATGACGTCATACCTGCGGCAGAAACATTCCAATAATAATAATAATAATAATAATAATAATAATAATAATAATAATAATAATAATGAAAATAAACAAATACCTTGACTACGTCTCGAGGAGTACGTCTATTCCCCGTGGGCGATGTGGTGTGGGCAAGGCTGTTGCGTGTTGACCACGCAAAATTTAAAAGTGTAAGGATAGGTAGACGTAGTGTCTAACATTTAAACGAATCAATCCATTAACCAGTAGGCGCGTGAGACTGCCGTAGGTACGCTAAGTACAGCGCCGATTTTGAAAAATCCGCCATTTTATCAATTTAAGTCCCATCCGGAAAATTCTTGTTCACTGCACTGCGGATGGTCCCAACGAACCCGTGTGCTGAATTTGAAACGAATCCATCCATCAATGCAGCCTGTGGGAGCGCGACACTGCCGCTTTTAAGCTAAGCCCAGTGCCGATTTTCAAAAGTCCGCCATTTTGTAAATTTAAGTCCCATCCGGAAAATTCTTGGTCACTGCACTGCAAAAGGGTCCAGAGAACTCGTGTACAAAATTTGAAACGAATCCACCTATTAATGTATCCTGCAGGCGCGTAAAATTGAAGCGTGACAGACGGACAGACAGATGGACAGACCGAAAAGTTCAAAACTACATCCCTCCGTTCCACGGGGGATAAATAAATAACTACAGGCTTATATCACACACTTTCAATCTACACCTGTTAAGTTTCTTGTTTTGTAAGCAGAACTAATGTCTCCCCCACTAAACCCATAATTCCCCAATAACCATGTTTCATTTTTCTTTTTACTGAAATAAGATTCAGTTCTAAAAACATAATCATAATTCAATGCCAAAAAATTTAAAAATACACAAAACTCTACAGCCAGTGCTCACCAAAAACAGTGCCCCCGAACATGTCCAACACTTACTCGAACATGTCCAACACTTACTCGAACATGTCCAACACTTACTCGAACATGTCCAACACTTACTCGAACATGTCCAACACTTTTATCAGCCAGCCGTTGCCTTGTTTGTTTTTTTTTTATTTATTTATTTTTTTGTGTCTTACATATTTTACGTGATGACGTCATACGCCGCACTCGCTCGCTCAACTCGCAACAAAATTTGACACATTTATTTCGAAGCTACAAGCAACAATCCCACCACCTTTAAACTTTCTCCGATATTCAGTGGCTGGGAAATTTCACACACAAGATTTTTACGTAGTGACGTCATACACCTGCCCTAATGACGTATATGCGTCAAAAGTTGATAGAACCGGCCGACTTGACCAAGGTATAAACGGATCAAGTTGGGAGTCCATCGGACATTTCGTTCTAGAGCTATCTTGTACGCAACATTTTGTTCACAACACAGACACACAACCGTGCAAACACTATGTCTCCCCTTGGTCGGGGAGAGAAAACATAAATATCTAGCAATGAGCAGCTACAGCTTTGGACGACCGCTTTGTCTGGACATTGTGGTCGCTGTTCGATAATTTAATATTAGAGGTGGAAAGAATAGCTTACATGTGTGGGGGAGGGGTGGGGGGGGGGGGGCACTTCCATGTGTGGCTGGCACTTACATGCAGGGCAGGAACTTACATTATTTGAAGGGAGGGGTACTTAATGCCTGCTGGGCACTTACACTGTGAGGGCTGGGCACTTACACGAAAGGTGGGCACTTAATGCGAGGTGGGCACTTACATGCGTGGCGGACACTTGCATGTATGACGGCTGGGCACTTACATGCGTGGTGGGCACTTACATGTATGACGGCTGGGCACTTACATCCGTGGTGGGTAGTTACATGTATATGGCGCCTGGGCACTTACATGCGTGGTGGGCACTTACATGCCTGGTGGGCACTTACATGCGTGGCAGGCACTTACATGCGTGGTGGGCACTTACATGCGTGGTGGGCACTTACATGTATGACGGCTGGGCACTTACATGCGTGGTGGGCACTTACATGCGTGGTGGGCACTTACATGTATGACGGCTGGGCACTTACATCCGTGGTGGGTAGTTACATGTATATGGCGCCTGGGCACATACATGCGTGGTGGGCACTTACATGCCTGGTGGGCACTTACATGCGTGGCAGGCACTTACATGCGTGGTGGGCACTTACATGTGCGGCGGACAGTTCCGGGGCTGGCCCATTCGCTGGCCTTTGTTGAAGCAATCGAGCAGTTCCTCAAACGGCACGCTGGGGTACGGGGTGCCGCCGAGGCTAAAGATCTCCCACAGCACGACCCCAAACGACCACCTGCATGTCAACACACAGTGCGTCACAGCTTCGCAGTGGCTTCTTGAGCCGTCTCTCACGAAATGAGGCCCATAATGAATTTAAAAATTTAGGTACCTCCTTTAATTTCTTAGCTGAGTTTTTTGTGACTCCAGTCAATGTTTATATGTTTTTAACCAATCAGAAGCTTACACGTCGGCTTTGGTGGAGTACTTCCGCTCGCACAGTGTTTCCGGTGCCATCCACTTCACAGGTAACCGTCCCTAAAAACAAACACCGCGCAAATAACAGACCTGCCAAATAAAAACGGCTCGTAAAAACAAACGCCGCGGCCATAACAGACCTCAAAACAAAAAGAGCGAGTAAAAACATACACAGAAAACGACGGGCCCAATCGCCATTTTGAACTGAAAATTACTGGTGTCAGCAAAAAAAAAATATTAAGAGTCACAGACGTGATACTTTCAACGCCCTTGTACAGACAGTCCACTGCTGCTTTATGTCTTTGCTGTGCTTTCTTAAATATTGAACTGTTGAAATACTCAAACTGCTCACCTATGCAAAGAGCTTTTGAACGTCCATATTCATTTCCATACCATGATACCGTGCCCAACAAAATATATCGGAAAATCGGAAGACGGAGTTGACACATCATAAGAAAATATATGTCCCCCCCAACCCCCCCCCCCCCTCCACCTCACTGAAAAAAAAACGAAGTAAACCTTTGTCGCCTTGGTGTAGTAGTCGGAACCGTCCGCCATCTTCCGAGTCAGGCCGAAGTCGGAGATCTTGAGCTGTTTGCCGCCGTTACACACCAACACATTCCTGGCAGCCAGGTCACGGTGCACCACCTGTGGTATCAGGACGTCAGCACCCACGTCACACGTGACGTCAGGACGGCGGAACGCGTCACACGTTACACACCAACACATTCCTGGCAGCCAGGTCACGGTGCACCACCTGTGGTGTCAGCACAACGTCAGGATATACGTCACACGTGACGTCATGACGGCGGGAACGCGTCACACGTTACACACCAACACATTCCTGGCAGCCAGGTCACGGTGCACCACCTGTGGTGTCAGCACAACGTCAGGATGTACGTCACACGTGACGTCATGACGGCGGGAACGCGTCACACGTTACACACCAGCACATGCCTGGCACCTGTGGTGTCAGTACAACGTCAGGACGTACGTCACACGTGAAGTCATGACGGCGGAACGCGTCACACGTCGCACACAAGCACATCGCTGGGGCTCGAAACACAAAATCCCACAACAGCGGGACACTCATACGTAACTCCCAATAAGTCACGACAGCGGGATATTCACAGACAACACACCCTCATGGCGGACACTCACATGATATTCATCATTTCAACTAGGTTTACTGTAGAGCAGTACAGCTTGTTTTCACCTCGCCAAAGCAAAACCGTAATACGTACTGCCATCAAAGGAAAAATTGTTGTATTCCAGAAAAAACACTGCTATATTTTGCAACTGTGGTTCTTTTTTCATGATAACAGATATTTCAGAAATACGGCCAAAAAAAAAAAAAAAAAAAAAAACAGGCACACACGTTAGATCATACTTCACGCCATCCCACCCCCTTCTTCCGCTCCCTCCCCCCCCCCCCCTCACCCACCCACCAACCCCTTACCCGGCGTCCCGCTATGTAGGTCATGCCGTGGGCGATCTGCCAGGCGTAGTGCAGCAGGCTCCGTAACGTGACGCTCATCGGCAGGCGCTCGGCCGCGGCTCGGCTCAGGCCGTCGGCCACGGCCCGCAGGTAGTCCTTCAGGTTACCGCTGTCAGCGTACTCCATGATGACGTAAACAGGGCCTCCTGTTTGGGGTCAACAAAGGTCATCTAAATGACACGCGGACACTTCTAGGACAGGCATTCATCAGGGGCGAATCCAGGATTTCACGAAAGGAGGGTGGGATTGTATTTTGGTGACTGTGTGAAAGGAATGTCTACCAAGAGGATTCCCCTATGGTGGAAACGTAAGAGGGGGGAGGGGAGAGCAGCCTATGAGGTTGGCGACGTTTCGGTGGCCCTCTCGGCTCACGTACTTCATGATTTCCGGGGGAGGGGGGAGGGGGGAGAAGGGAGGAGAGAGGGGATGTGGGGCGTGGGCGGGGGGTACCTTGCGTGCAGCAGCTTATGAGGTTAAAGATGTTCCGGTGGCCCTCTCGACTAACGTACTTCATGATTTCCGGGAGGGACGGGGGGGGGGGAGGGAGGAGAGCGGGGATGTGGGCGTGGGCGGGGGGTACCTTGCGTGCAGCAGCCTATGAGGTTGGCGATGTTCGGGTGGCCTTCTCGGCTAACGTACTTCATGATTTCCGGGAGGGACAGGGGGGGGGGGGGAGGAGAGCGGGGATTTGGGGCGTGGGCGGGGGTACCTTGCGTGCAGCAGCCTATCAGGTTGGCGATGTTCGGGTGGCCCTCTCGGCTGATGTACTTCATGATGGTCAGCTCAGCCAGGAGTGCCCGCATGTCCGCGTCCGTCGCCGTGTCTGAACATGAAAACAACACGCACACATACACGCCGGGGTCACGTGAAATGCGCGTGGCTCACTCATGATCCCTTCATTTGCATGTCTTTCTTTGTTCGTACCAGAAGGTGTATTTTTGTAGTAATTTTTGCTTAACCATTGTTTATTATTAATGTTACTTATTTTTTGTTTTTGGGGAGTGGGGGATGGGACAGAGGAGTAGGGGGTGGGGATTAAAAAAAAAAAAACAAGTGGGTCAGTGAAACTGACTATGTCCCCCGCCGGCGTACAATCCCAGTATTTGATTTTGTTAGGTTGGACTACAACCCTTAAGCAATTCGTATCATATTCGTGAGTTTTAAAATTCCAGCTGGGCCAATGTCCTTGGGCCGACCTCGCTCATTTACAATACCAATTCTTGTTACCACCCATACTACCTATGTGTATAACATTTTGCCAATTGATAAAAAAATGTAGGCTTGAGTGTGTTAACAAACTCATTCCAGGATGTAAAGGTTGTGAAAATTTCTGCAGTTCAGCTAGGCCAATGTCCTTGGGTCGATAGGGCTCACTTACAATACCGACCTTTGTTGGTTCTAATACTTCCTATACGTAAAAGATTTCAACAATCGCTCCAGAAATGCAGGCTTGAGTGTGTTAACAAACTCATTCAACTGAGTAAGGATTGGAAAAATTTGTGAAGTTCAGCTGGGCCAATGTCCTTGGGCCGACATGGTTCATTTACAATACCAAACCTTGTTGGTTCCAATACTACTTATAGTTAAGATATCTTGTCAATCGATGCAGAAATGTACGCTTGAGTGTGTTATAAAACTCATTCCAGTATGTAAGGGTTGTGAAAATTTCTGCAGTTCAGCTAGGCCAATGTCCTTGGGCCGATAGAGCTCATTTACAATACCGACCTTTGTTGGTTCCAATACTTCCTATATGTAAAAGATTTCAACAATCGATCCAGAAATGTAGGCTTGAGTGTGTTAACAAACTCATTCAACTGAGTAAGGATTGGGAAAATTTGAGAAGTTCAGCTGGGCCAATGTCCTTGGACCGACATGGCACATTTACAATATAGATCCTTGTTCGTTCCAGTACTACCCATATATACAACATCTTAACAATCGGTCGAAAAATGTAGGCTTGAGTGTGTTAACAAACAAGTTTGTCCAAGGACAAAGTCCCAGCTTACGAAAAGCAATAAGACCAATTCCAGCGTGCATGAGCAAGGGAATTTTCCTGAAAAATTGGGCTTCAAAAGATGAGATGGCAAACAGCTAGCTCAATAATTAATTTAGCACCGGACCAGAACAAAGACCGATAAATGCATACAAAGATTTCTTTCCCAGAAAAATGGGAAACAGATTTTTTGTATCTCTGGTAGACTGGATAGTCTGCCATAGATACCTTCAAACAACGCTCGCATTTCGGACCAGTGCGCATGTTTATGTAACTTGCCTTGATGCGCGGTTCTTATTCAGACAAGTGCGCATGCTTATTTAATTTTGCGTTGATGCGCGGCTCTCATTTTGGAACAGTGCACATGTTTATTTAACTTGCGTTGATGTGCGGTTCGCATTTCGGACGAGCGCCCATGTTTTTTTACCTTGTGTGGATGTGCGGTTCTTATTTCGGATCAGTGCGCATGTTTACTTACCTTGTGTTGATGTGCGGTTCTTATTCCATACCAATCCGCATGTTTATTTTACTTGCGTTGATGGGCGGTACTTATTTTGGACAGCCCAAGTTTCCTTAGGTTGCCTTGATGCGCGGTTCGCATTTCGGACTAGTTTGCATGTTTATTTAACTTGCGTTGATGCACGGTGCTTATTTTGGGCGTGTGCATATGTTTATTTAACGTTCGCGTTGGTGCGCGGTTTGTATTTTGGACCAGTGTGCATGTTTATTCAACTTGCGTTGATGAGCAGTTCGAATTTCGGACCATTACGCATGTTTATTTAACTTGCGTTAATGCGCGGTTCGAATTTCGGACCAGTGCGCATGTTTATTTAACTTGCGTTGATGCGCAGTGCTTATTTTGGACCAGTGAAAATGTTTATTTAACTTGCGTTGGAGCGTGGTTCGCATTTCGAACCACTGCGCATGTTTATTTAACTTGCGTTGATGCGCGGTGCTTATTTTGGACCAGTTCGCATCTTTGTTTATCTTCCGTCGATGCGTGGTTCACATTTCGGACAAAAGCGCATCTTAATTTAACTTGCATCGATGCGCAGTACTTAATTTAGACTACTGCGAATGTTTATTTAACTTGCGTCGATGTGCGGTTGTTAAATCTGACTACTGCGCAAGTTCATTTAACTTGCGTTTATGCGCTGTAGGAGGAGATTCATTTAATTTTTTTTTCAAAAATTCCAAAAAAATTCAAAAGTTTTCCAATTCACTCAAAAAACACAAGCCGTATGCATGACCCCCTAGAGACGGCTCATATCGAAAATAAATGAAATCTGATAACAAGCATGTCCAGGGACATGGTGACCAGCCGTGACCTACAGAATATATATCCAAGAATCACAGACAAAATCATGATCAAATTGGCAGACAGCGGTTACGAAAAAAGCCGTAACTGAATGGAGAAAATATTCGCTCACTTGCTCGGTGTAGTTGTGGCTGATGAGGAGTCATTCTTTCAATTCTTTCATAAGGGGACAAGAATACCAAGCGTGTGGTGAAAAGACCAAACACAGGGAATAATTTCGGGAAAAGCAGTGGTAGAAGAGGCAAATGCAAGATCTAATGTCGTGTTAAGAGTGTGTGGTGGGATTACATACAATCTGATTAGTTGAAGGAAAATACTCTAATGTGTAAACACTCAAAGAAAATTACTTTGAAAATTACTCTAATGTGTAAACACTCAAAGAGTGCAGTTGAAATGAACTCCTTGGACAACACTTCATGTATGTTTTTTAGATCAAAAGCAAGGCCATGCGGAGGTCGTCGACATTCTGTTGAAACGAACTGGTCACATCTCAGTATGGGATGAAAGCCATCTATTAAAAATTTTCAGCCAATGCGATAATGTCACACGCAAGATAGTTGTCATCACAGCGTACCAAATCAAAATGAGCGGCCATACTCAAAATTCTATGAGAAGAAGCAATTTGAAAATTAGACACAAAAAAATAAAAAAATGTCCCCCATTTGGTCATTATTTTTCGGATCGCCAAAATGAGTTATTTTTCAAAAGAGGCCTACCTAGGGACTATTCGTGAAAAATTTGAAGAAAATTTGATCAAAACTGTGTGAGAAAAAGCATTTTGAAAATTGGCAACCACAAATTACAAATGTCCCCCATTTGGCCAATTTTTAGCGGATTGCCAAAAAAAGTAATTTTTCAAGAGAGATCTACCTTGAGAACAACTATCAAAAATTGGAAAGGAATCCGATCAAAATTGTGCGAGAAGAAGCAATTTGAAGGTTGTAGACCAAAAAATTTGAAAATGTCCCCCATTTGGCCAATTTTTGGCGGATCACCAAAATAAGTAATTTTTCAAAATAGGTCTATCTTGGGGATATGGGTGCAAAATTTGAAGAAAATCTGATCAAAATTGTGGGAGAAGAAGCATTTTGAAAATTGGCAACCACAAAATTACAAATGTCCCCCATTTGGCCAATTTTTGGCGGATGGCCAAAAAGAGTAATTTTTCACGACAGGTCTACCTTGAGAACAACTATCCAAAATTGGAAAGGAATCCGATCAAAATTGTGGGAGAAGAAGCAATTTGAAAATTTGACACCAAAAAATTAAAAAATGTCCCCCATTTGGCCATTTTTTGGCGGATCGCCAAAATGAGTGGAGTTTCAAAAGAGGTCTACCTAGGGCATATTCGGGTAAAATTTGAGAGGAATCGGATCAAAACTGAAGGGGAAAAAGCATTTTGAAAATTGGCAACCGAAAAATTTGAAATGCCCCCCATTTGGCCAATTTTTTGCGGAGCGCCAAAAAAATAATTTTTAACGAGAGGTATACCTAGAGAACATTCGTGTAAAATTTGGTGAAAATCTGATCAAAATTGTTGGAGAAGAAGCATTTTGAAAATTGGCAACCACAAAATTACAAATGTCCCCCATTTGGCCATTTTTTGGCGGATCGCCAAAATGAGTAATTTTTCAAAAGAGGTCTACCTAGGGCATATTCGTGTAAAATTTGAGAGGAATCCGATCAAAACTGAAGGAGAAGAAGCATTTTGAAAATTGGCAACCGAAAAATTTGAAAGGCCCCCCGTTTGGCCAATTTTTGGCGGAGCGCCAAAAAAAATAATTTTTAAAGAGAGGTATACCTAGAGAACAGTCGTGTAAAATATGAGAGGAATCCGATCAAAACTGAAGGAGAAGAAGCATTTTAAGTAAAAGTTTACACACGTACATACACACGTACATACGTACATACGTACATAAGGATACCCCTCTATTGATAAGATAAGATCAGCCCGACATAGTCGGCTGGTCTAAAAACTACCAAAACTGTAGGAGGAAATGCATTTTGAATTTTTTTCTTCAAAAATTCTCTGATCGACTGAAAAAGACAGGCCATATTCACGACACCCTAAGAATGCCTTAGCCCCAAAATAAATGATGTTTGATCAAAACTGCAGGAGAAAATGCATTTTGAGGTATTTTCATCAAAAATTCCCCCCGAAATCAAAGATTCCCAAGTCGAGTCAAATAGTACAAGCCGTATGCGAGACCTACCTAAGGATGCCTCATAGCAAAAATAAATGAAATCGGTTCAAAACTGTAGGAGGAAATGCATTTTGAAGTTTTTTTCTTTAAAAACTCCCTAAAAATACAAAAATTGCCCGATCGACTAAAAAGCACAAGCCGTATGCACTCACACCAAAAATAAATGCCATCGAATCAAAATTGTAGGGGTAGATGCATTTTAATTATTTTAGAAATTCTTGCTTAAAAATTCACCAAAAATACAAACTAAAAAAGCACAAGCCGTATGCACGACCCTTTAGGGGTGCCTCATACCAAAAATAAATGACATCGGGTCAAAAATGTAAGAGGAGATACGATTTAAAAATTTCTTTAAAAAATCCCCAAAAATTCAAAAATCACCCGATCGACTAAAAAAGCACAAGCCGTAAGCACGACCGCTTAGGAATGCCTCACACCAAAAATAAATGACATCGAATCAAAATTGTAGGAGCAGATGCATTTTTTTTCAAAATTTTTGATTTAAAAAATCCCCAAAAGTACAAAAATTGTCCGATCGATTAAACAAGCATGTCCAGGGACATGGTGACCAGCCGTGACCTACAGAATATATATCCAAGAATCACAGACAAAATCATGATCAAATTGGCAGACAGCGGTTACGAAAAAAGCCGTAACTGAATGGAGAAAATATTCGCTCACTTGCTCGGTGTAGTTGTGGCTGATGAGGAGTCATTCTTTCAATTCTTTCATAAGGGGACAAGAATACCAAGCGTGTGGTGAAAAGACCAAACACAGGGAATAATTTCGGGAAAAGCAGTGGTAGAAGAGGCAAATGCAAGATCTAATGTCGTGTTAAGAGTGTGTGGTGGGATTACATACAATCTGATTAGTTGAAGGAAAATACTCTAATGTGTAAACACTCAAAGAAAATTACTTTGAAAATTACTCTAATGTGTAAACACTCAAAGAGTGCAGTTGAAATGAACTCCTTGGACAACACTTCATGTATGTTTTTTAGATCAAAAGCAAGGCCATGCGGAGGTCGTCGACATTCTGTTGAAACGAACTGGTCACATCTCAGTATGGGATGAAAGCCATCTATTAAAAATTTTTTGTTATCATCGTCGGCTGTTAAACGCCTTTCAGCCAATGCGATAATGTCACACGCAAGATAGTTGTCATCACAGCGTAACAAATCAAAATGAGCGGCCATACTCAAAATTGTATGAGAAGAAGCAATTTGAAAATTAGACAAAAAACAATAAAAAAATGTCCCCCATTTGGTCAATTTTTTTCGGATCGCCAAAATGAGTAATTTTTCAAAAGAGGCCTACCTAGGGAGTATTCGTGAAAAATTTGAAGAAAATTTGATCAAAACTGTGGGAGAAGAAGCAATTTGAAAATTGGCAACCACAAAATTACAAATGTCCCCCATTTGGCCAATTTTTGGCGGATCGCCAAAAAAAAAAAAACAATTTTTCAAGAGAGGTCTACCTCGACAACAACTATCAAACATTGGAAAGGAATCCGATCAAAATTGTGGGAGAAGAAGCAATTTGAAATTGTAGACCGAAAAATTTGAAAATGTCCCCCATTTGGCCAATTTTTGGCGGATCGCCAAAAAAAAAACAATTTTTCAAGAGAGGTCTACCTCGAGAACAACTATCAAACATTGGAAAGGAATCCGATCAAAATTGTGGGAGAAGCAATTTAAAATTGTAGACCAAAAAATCTGAAAATGTCCTCCATTTGGCCAATTTTTGGCGGATCGCCAAAATAAGTAATTTTTCAAAATAGGTCTACCTAGGGAATATGGGTGCAAAATTTGAAGAAAATCTGATCAAAATTGTGGGAGAAGAAGCATTTTGAAAATTGGCAACCACAAAATTACAAATGTCCCCCATTTGGCCAATTTTTGGCGGATCGCCAAAAAGAGTAATTTTTCAAGACAGGTCTACCTTGAGAACAACTATCAAAAATTGGAAAGGAATCCGATCAAAATTGTGGGAGAAGAAGCAATTTGAAAATTTGACCCCCAAAAATTAAAAAATGTCCCCCATTTGGCCAATTTTTGGCGGATCGTCAAAATGAGTAATTTTTGAAAAGAGGCCTACCTTGGGAATATTCGTGCAAAATTTGAAGAAAATCTGATCAAAATTGTGGGATAAGAAGCATTTTGAAAATTGGCAACCACAAATTTACAAATGTCCCCCATTTGGCCAATTTTTTCCGGATGGCCAAAAAGAATAATTTTTCACGACAGGTCAAAATTTGGAAATGTCCCCCATTTAGCCAATTTTTGGCGGGTCGCCAAAATAAGTAATTTTTCAAAATAGGTCTACCTAGGGAATATGGGTGCAAAATTTGAAGAAAATCTGATCAAAATTGTGGGAGAAGAAGCATTTTGAAAATTGGCAACCACAAAATTACAAATGTCCCCCATTTGGCCAATTTTTGGCGGATGGCCAAAAAGAGAAATTTGTCAAGACAGGTCTACCTTGAGAACAACTATCCAAAATTGGAAAGGGATCCGATCAAAATTGTGGGAGAAGAAGCAATTTGAAAATTTGACACCAAAAAATTAAAAAATGTCCCCCATTTGGCCATTTTTTGGCGGATCGCCAAAATGAGTAATTTTTCAAAAGAGGTCTACCTAGGGCATATTCGTGTAAAATTTGAGAGGAATCCGATCAAAACTGAAGGAGAAGAAGCATTTTGAAAATTGGCAACCGAAAAATTTGAAATGCCCCCCATTTGGCCAATTTTTGGCGGATCGCCAAAAAGAGTAATTTTTCAAGACAGGTCTACCTTGAGAACAACTATCCAAAATTTGAAAGGAATCCGATCAAAATTGTGGGAGAAGAAGCAATTTGAAAATTTGACACCAAAAAATTTAAAAATGTCCCCCATTTGGCCAATTTTTGGCGGATCGCCAAAATGAGTAATTTTTCAAAAGAGGTCTACCTAGGGCATATTCGTGTAAAATTTGAGAGGAATCCGATCAAAACTGAAGGAGAAGAAGCATTTTGAAAATTGGCAACCGAAAAATTTGAAATGCCCCCCATTTGGCCAATTTTTGGCGGATCGCCAAAAAGAGTAATTCTTCAAGACAGGTCTACCTTGAGAACAACTATGCAAAATTGGAAAGGAATCCGATTAAAATTGTGGGAGAAGAAGCAATTTGAAAATTTGACACCAAAAAATTTAAAAATGTCCCCCATTTGGCCAATTTTTGGCGGATCGCCAAAACGAGTAATTTTTTAAAAGAGGTCTACCTAGGGCATATTCGTGTAAAATTTGAGAGGAATCCGATCAAAACTGAAGGAGAAGAAGCATTTTGAAAATTGGCAACCGAAAAATTTGAAATGCCCCCATCTGGCCAATTTTTGGCGGAGCGCCAAAAAAAAAAATTTTTCAAGAGAGGTATACCTAGAGAACATTCGTGTAAAATTTGAGAGGAATCCGATCAAAACTGAAGGAGAAGAAGCATTTTAAGTAAAAGTTTACACACGTACATACACACATACATACGTACATACGGACGACGGATACCCCTCTATTGATAAGATAAGACCAGCCCGACATAGTCGGCTGGTCTAAAAAGCACAAGCCGTATGCATGATCCTAGGGGTGCCTCATACCAAAAATAAAGGACATCGAGTCAAAAATGTAGGAGGAGATGCATTTTGAAACAAAGTTTACAGCGAACTAACTAACTAACTAACTAACTAACTAACTAACTAACGGACGCCATCCGCAGACCGATAGGAATACCCCAGCTTACGTGTAACGTAAGCTGGGCTAAAAAGGTGTCGATAGACGGACAGACAGACAGACCCGAAAACTATAGTCCCCCGGCGGGGGACTAAAAACCATAATATTCCGAACTGTAAGGAAGCAGGGGCGAGCGCACCGTATGGAAACTTGACACCGGGGTATGGAAAATATCACAGGCCGTGAAAGAAGGAAGCGGTCGGAGAGTCGGGGGGGGGCGGGGAGTTGAGAAGGGGTGGGGATGTGTACCTTTGAGCATTTTGACAGCGACGGGCGTGATGACCGTGGTAAGCTGCGTGTGTGACAGCTGCCCCGCCCTCACCAAGCCGAACGCCCCCTCGCCCAGCTTGCTATCCAGCCGCAGCCTGCAAGCAATCACCCATAGAGCCCTCGCTTTATGTCCAAGGAAAACCATGCCCAAATGCCGACACTTAACTAAAGGGCGCTTTTTACAGGTCTGCGTACTACGAATCTCTGCAGATTACTTTCCAATATATAATGACTTTTTTTTTTAAATTATATTACATTATCTTGTTTCATTTTATTGCACTGATTACTATTATTATTATTATTATTATTATTATTATTGTTATTATTATTATTATTATTTACATGTTTTTTTAGTTTATTTTCTGTCACAGATTTCAAAAGTATGCCACAAAGTTGTTTTATAGCTTTTCTATGACTGATACATTTCCGCCAATATGTTGTGTAATTTTTCTTTTTTTTTTCTTTTTTTTTTTTTTTTTTGAGGTGGATGGGGGGGAGGGGATTGAGCCTGTTCTACTGACCTGTCCCGCGGCACCTCCCACTGGCGGTCCAGCGGTATGATGTAGTCGGACAGCGCCACCAGATGGCCCGCCCCGCCGTCACCCGCCGCCACCCCATCACCCGCAAGCTTGATGCGCACGCGCGGGCACTGGTGGTGGTGGGTATGCTCGTCGCCCAGCTGCTCCGCCTGTCCCGGCAATGACATCACGCCGCTGTCGTTCGAGCTCTCCGACGACCGATACGCACCGTTCTGACCAATCAAAAACAAGCAGCAACTTCAAACAAGGAACCAACCAATACCTTTGATTTTGGACACTGAAACTCTACTACAATTATAAAACTTGACTCTTTTAAATTTTTTTTATTTATTATTATTATTGTTATTTTTTTTTTTTTTTGCAAAGACGGTCCTCATCCTAATGTTATCACAAATTGATCACATCACAATCTGCATGTATCGCCACTAAATAAATAGTCTAGAAACTTATATTTATCAATTTACATACAGATTCGGGGCGTGGGCGGGGGCAGGGTTATGATGGGCTATGTGGCAGAGACTCCCTTCGTGGATTTCACACAGAGGGAGTGGGCGGGTTGGGGCGGGGCGGGGTTATGATGGGCTATGTGGCAGGGAATCACTTCGTGGAGTTCACACAGAGGGCGTGGGCGGGTTGGGGCGGGGCGGGTTTATGATGGGCTACGTGGCAGGGTATCACTTCGGGGAGTTCACACAGAGGGGGTGGGAGGGTTGGGGCGGGGCGGGGGCGGGGTTATGATGGACCATGTGACAGGGACTCACTTCGCGGAGTTCACACAAGTCGATGTAGACCTTCTTGAGCGTCCTGGTCAGCTCCTTGCCGCCGCCGTCGCTGTGACCGCTGTCTGCCTGGCGACGGCGACGCTTCTTTGCGACATGGCGGATGTAGAGCCAGCAGAGGAGCCCACTTACGGCAATCACAAAGATGGCCGACGCAACCATGATCATGACTGCTGTAAAAAAAAACAAGAAAAAAAAACATGGAATCATCACATACTTGTCGCTTCCAAACCATAACATCTTACTTATTACTATTAGTTTTTTTTTTCATATTTCATGTGCCCCTTGCTTTGCCTACGAAATCTAGCCCAGATAGTTCACTGGGCTCTTTCTAGTCACAACAATTTACATGCCACAAAAACGCTGCTGGAAGACGAGAAAATGACCTACATTTCATTTTCGAATTACAACAGACAATAACTTAAAAATAACTAACTACATAAATCCAATGTCGCCGTGACGTCATGACGAAAGCATGGACAAAAATCAACAGCCCCCAACAGTCTGCATTCCATGGTTATTATTACTGAATAACGAGGCCTTACTTTGCCAGTTGGTGTTGACACGTGACTCGGCGACGGATACCCCACCCGTGATGTCCACGTGCAGATCACTGGTCAGCGCGGTGGTGGCGGAACCTATCAAACAAAGCCCAGGTGTAACCAAACACTCCTACCCCCTCCTCCCCCCTCCCCAAATTCCAGATTTGCATTTGTAAAACTTTTCCGTGAGTGTCCAGAGTGGCAAAAATATTCAATAGCTTTTCATGTTTTTTCCACGGCCGTATTGGAATTAAGATTTTTTTTCACACATGCCGCTCCGGCCACGTGATAGGTAAGCCCTGCAGGGGGGGGGGGGGGGGGGGAGGGGTGGAGAGAGAAAGGGGCAAAATATTGTGTGGGGGGGGGGGTGGCATCTCTGGCTACTCAAGTGGCGGTTCATGCATGTGACAAGAAGGCCCTTCGCACGGCGTACAAGGTCGTGGGGGTATCTTGGACTACACATGTGACGGCACGTGCAGGTATGGGAAGCGTGTCTCGTGGTACCACAGCGGCAGCACGTGCGGGAGCCGGACCAGGAGTCCCATGGATACTCACTCAGCGGCACGTGCAGGTGTGTGAAGCTCTCACGGGGTACTTAAGAGGCAGCACGTGCGGTTGCCGGGGAGCGGGGAAGGACACGTGCAAGTGCGGGGGCAGAGGGGCTGGAGAGGAATACTCACGCAGCGGCACGTGCACGTGTGTGATAACGCAGGCCTTCTTCTCCCACGGCGCTT
Source organism: Protula sp. h YS-2021 (assembly GCA_949752745.1). Classification (NCBI taxonomy): domain Eukaryota; kingdom Metazoa; phylum Annelida; class Polychaeta; order Sabellida; family Serpulidae; genus Protula; species Protula sp. h YS-2021. The sequence goes on from OX457028.1 coordinate 83,302,581, forward strand.
TCGCCCGCTCCGCCACAAACAGGAAGTGACGGCTGCAAGAGAAAAACACATAAACAGGAAGTAACGGCTGCAAGACAAAAACACACAAACAGGAAGTGACGGCCGCAAGACATAAAAAAACTCAGAATTGAAGCTTTACATTTAGTGCAACTAGAAACTGCCAGTGCACCTCGGCATCAATGTGCACTACCTGACGGCACGCCATAATATCAATTACACGTCTACCCCCAATCTTTTCTATAACGGAAAACAACAAGGTTGCAACATGTAGATCCACATCAATCTGCCTATAAAGCAAATCATTCCACAGAGACTGCATTGCTCAAGATGTGTAATGATATCTTATTAGAATTGGACGCGGGAAAAGCCGTTTGTCTCGGCATGTTGGACTTGAGTGCGGCATTCGATACCGTTGATCATAGGATTTTACTTCAGCGTTTAAGTAATACTTTCAACATTAAAGGTATAGTTTTGTCATGGCTCGACACTCAAGTGGGGAAACCCTGTGATCCTAAGCAAGAGGACACACAACTAGCCGCTGTGCACGATCTACAGGGTGGTATAAGTAGGATATCTCAACGGAGGTTTGCCAACCATTTGAAACTGAACTGTGAAAAAACGGAGTTCGCAGTGTTTGTTTCGAAACAGAAATTGGCACACATCAAAATTAGATAACTTTTGCTAAATTCGGATATCATACCTGTGGTCCCAGTCGTTCGAAATCTCGGTGTTTATTTGGATATGCACTTATCGATGGAGCAGCACATAGTACATCTTCGCAAGATATGTTTTATGTACTTAGCATGGATTAAGAAAATACGCCATCTTTTTAACTTTTGAAGCAAAGTCATTACATCACGCACTTATCATATCCAGACTTTATTATTGTAACAGCTTGTTTACCGGTTTGGCACAATGTTGTTTCGATAGCTTACAACAGATCATGAGCATTGTTTCTTTGCGTACTGTGCTGTAGCTTTGTTTACTGCAGACAGTTTAGACAGTACGAGCTCCACAGCGAGCATATAAATTGTGAGCACTGGTCAATTCAACTTGCAAAACGAAAACACAATGAGTACACTATGGACTTTAAGTTCAAAGTGTTGAAGCAAAGAATGAGTGAGTCAAAAACCAGAACGCAGATCATGACGGAGTACGGGATACCATAGAATACTCTTGTATAATGGATAAAATATAAGAATAAAATAATCAATGGTGTTGAACCGGCTAATTTGAGCCTGCTCGAAAGCGCACACGTTTTGCGAAACATGAGGATTTAGAATTCGTTAATTCGTACTTTTTCCGCGTTCCCGAAGAGTACGAATTAACGCGGGACCCCTCTATAATAATAATAATAATAATAATAATTGATACAAATGCAATACGAAAGTGTTTTCTGGCAAAGTCGAAACCGGAAACAAGAAGCTGACCATCATCTAGAAAACCGATAGACCATTTCAACCCCTTGGGCCTATTAAAATGTAATACTGAGGGCTTCTGGGTTACTTTGAACTAAAAGTTCTATACCTAAAATTGGAAACAGTCAGACAGAGCGATTTTGAACTTAGCTTCGACCCTTTGGGCCTTAAATACGTCATATACAAAAAATACCCATGACCTTGACATTTTCTTCATATTTTGTAGAGTTTGAGCAATCTCGCCGGAATTTGTTTATGAAGCAGCAACACGGGACGGAAGGGGAGGTGGGGAGGAGGTGGGAGAGAGGGAGGAGGAGGCAGAGACAGAAGTAGAGCCTCAGTGAGGCAGAATTCCCGTTGTAACACATAATATCATTGGATGTTAGTAAATTCAATGAAAATGAAAGCCCTACATTGTCATTGTTTTTATGAAATGAAACTGAAATTAATGGATACTACAGCTCTTCAGTATGCATTTCAACCTGTTTCTTAGAACACAATATTCAAGTTTAATGCTATTTTTGACAAGTCGTATTTTTAACAATTTTTGGTCGATTTAAAAAATAAGACAGCGTTGCACATCTACAATATATATATTTTATTGCAAAAAATATGAGAACGCTGGATCGAGCAGTTTCGGAGAACGCGTCTGGACAAAACCTCAGTGCAAACAGGTTTACACAAAAAATATATATTTTTGATAAGTCGTATTTTTGAGAATTTTTGGCCGATTTCAAAAATAATACGACTTGCACATCTACAATATATATATATATATATATATATATATATATCCACTGTATAACATTTCAAAACGCTGGATCAAATAGTTTCAAAGAACTTGTCCGGACAAAGTTTATCTCCGTGCTGACAAATTTCCTGAAAAACAGTCATTTTTGACATGTTGTATTTTTGAGAATTTTTGACCGATGTAAAAAATAATACGGCGTTGCACACCAATATACGTTCTAACCGTATGCCAAAGGAAAAAGCTAGACGACAAATATTTTCGGAGATATAGCCCGGACTCGGAGTTCGCACGAAAGCGGACAGACAGACGGACAAGCGGACACCTGTATCCCCACGGGAGACAATCAGGACTACCTCTCCCCAGCCGCAAGCGGCATGCAACGTCTGCACGGGTCGCGGAACTTTATGTCGGCCGTCACGGCGTCGGGCTTCTCCTCCACGACATCATGCGTGTTGCGCATGGCGTATGTCACGCACGAGCGCTCCACCTCCTCGCACGTCATGCCGTATACGTCATCCCATGACGGCGTCTGGCCGCCGCACTTGTCAATGACCTAATAAGCAATCTTTATAAGTAGTAGTATTCAATGAAATAACGATCTAGAGGACGCAGCAGGCACGGACCGCAGGCACGGACGCAGCAGGCACCAGCGTGACCTTGCCAACACTCAGCAGGGTATACATAACACCGCACTCTCTTTATAACGACACGGCTAGGACTACCAAATAATCTTCCGGTACTCGACACTATTTAACAGCGAGCAGCTCGACTCGGACCACAAAGTTATGTCGTTACCAGCGTTATGTCGTTATAACCGACGTCGTTATAACGAGGTTCTACTGTATCATAAATTTTAACCTCTTGAGTTCGGTTTCCAGCGGAATGATGTCATCTCAAATTGATTCAGCTCAACCTCATTGCTCTAAAACCAGGGCATTTTGGACACCAAGCCTTTAATTAATTCCAAGGGATTGCCGGCAAATTCTCCTGGCAGATCCCCATTGATTTGATCCCCCTGATGCGGCCTCCCTTGATCTGCGTGTCTGAGGGAGGGGCGAGGAATGGGGTAGGGGTGTGGGGGGGGGGGGGGGGGGGAGTGGGCGGCGTCTCACCTGACTCCATGTGAACAAGTCGTAGACATTGACGAGGACACGCCCGTTGAGATGCGGCTGACGCGCTATCGTGACGCGTGGCGTAATCCGCGCTCCCTCCCTCACTGTCATGTTGCCGTAGTACAGACTCAGTTTGCCAGTCCCCACATCGGAGGAGTCTGAAAGACAACAACCTAATGATCTGAACGATTGATTTTTGGGTTTCTGGACGTTTCGACCCAAAACCAGTTCGGCCCAACCGGTTCGGCCCAATGTGAAAGACGATTCGACCCAGCTTTGGACGTTTCGGCCCATAGGTTTGGACGATTCGGTCCATTGTTTCCGATGACATAAATGTTAAATGAACCTTAAAATCAAGGCTGTTCATGCTTTTATTTTGATAAAAAAAATGAAAAACAGCATTCGACTGAACACTGAAACTCTGCAGTTTTACACACCGTAATTCTGTTGATATGAACGACTTCATATGCAAACGAGAAAACTTCAGCAACGACTTTCATTGTATTAGAACTTGATATTGTCGATCGACAGACATTTTAACTCTACAGTTTTACACACCACGACACAATACTGTTTATATGCACGACGTTATATACCCATAGGTGAACTTTAGCAGTGACCTTTTTTACAGCAGCAATAAGTTGTACTAAGACAGTGAATAATATTGCCCTTGTTCCGCCGACAGATTTGGAACAATCTACTCAATGGGACCATAAATACGGCCAACCGCTTTCAGTAGTTTTGAGGGATGAAATACTCCACAACACTTAATTGCCCCTTCCCCAAAAACCAATGACATTACAAATTAAGTGCTACGGCTTTAGGCAGCGGGACGGCTTTCCTTAAAAAGAATAATAACAAGCCACAAATGCAATTAACAATTACACACCGGAGATTTATTACCCTATTCATAAGGTATTTCACTTGAACTCTTTTAATTTAGTTGTGTTTTTTCTATCTGTGTGTGTGTGTGTTGTTTTAATTACATATGAATCGAAACACTTAATTACACTGACATGTTAGGTCAATTGAACTTCGTATACCGGAGAAATGTTAAAACAATTGAAATGAGTTCTGTCTTTCATAAGGGGTCTGGTCGATTCGGCCCTTTACCGATTCGGCCCTTTTTGGATGATTCGGCACCAACTTGGACGATTCGGCCCTTTACCATTTCGGCCCTTTTTGGTTTATTCGGCACCACGTTTTATTATTAGTACAGTGAAACCTCGCTATTAGGGACAAAAAGTGACTGAATAAGTTTGTCCCTAATGGTGGGGTGTCACGAATTTCGAGGTTCGGTTAACCTGAGTTCTATCTGAATACTGAAGCTTTGATTATTTTAACTTTATCAGGTAGCGAAAGTTTTTTTCCGTTTTCTTTTCACACTACCCATATTGAAACTTAACACTTATTTTAAAACTAGAATCGTATTTCGCTGGCGAAATGTTCAACACTTGATAAAAATTAAAACGCAAAAATACTTCCTTCAATGGGTTATTTCTTGAATCATAAAAAGTATTTTACAACATGCAAACAATGGCCCCCAGCCACGAAAAATGGGGGCAATTTATAAAATCTGGGGGCCATAGCGGCCCCAGCGAAAAATTTAGGGGGCCATTTTCTGAAACTGGGGGCCATGGCCCGCGCCAAAATTATCCGTCTAGGGCCAATTTATGAATCTAGGGCATAGCGGCCCCAGCGAAAAATTTAGGGGGCAATTTTCTGAAACTGGGGGCCATGGCCCCCGCCAAAATTAGCCGTGTTATTATCATTATTATTCACAAGTTCTACACAAGTCCAAAGTTTCGTTGTCTTAGGGTCCATAGTGCCAGAAAAGAAGAAGACACAAAAAAAAAATCGGACCACTGTCAAGAAAAAAACTCCATAGATTGATAACTTAATACTAGCTAAATATATTAGCAATATATTAGCTTGAATACGTCTTATAAGCCGAGTAGTGTTTAGTTTTTGTTGACTTAAGGTTTTATTGACTGATCAGGCATACGCTGTGTTATCTATTTACACAGTGAGAGCTCGCACAAATCTGAGCAACTGTGTGGTGTTCCCTCTGTACATTAAACGCTTCGCATTTACTTGCAAAAATATTCTTTTCATATGGCGTTTTAACAAAGAAAACGAGATCGAAGACGAAAATAAAAAGTGCCATGCACACGTTGAAATCAAGCTTTTCATAAGTCCCAAATTTCACGGCCCTAGGGCCCATAGTGTCAGAGAAGAAGAAGACATAAAAAAACGGAAAAACTGTCAAGAAGATAAAAGAACGAACGGCTGCTCGCAGAAATTCATATAACTCTTGCAAGCCAAAGTCTTGTCAAGTGTTAAATAGCAGCTTGCATAACAGCTTGTTTTACGTATTAACTGAGTGTACAGACAACGAATTACTTGCTCTTTTATACGCATTTTAAAATACGGAGCACATGTCAATAGGGATTAGTCGTATAAAGCCTCGATTTTAAGCACACACCTTTTGTAATAAACCCTATTGTCTTTAAATGCAATGCTCAATGTAAAGTACTCAATACCCATAGATAAGAACAGAGAGAGGGAAAAAAACAAACACTACCGAATAATAAGCTGATATGGGTGGTTTACATAACGCACAAAATATGGACAGCAATTTGACTGTCCCAATCGAGAGGTTGTTTTAAATGTGTAACCGTACTTACGGGATATAAAGAGTGTCCCTAATTCTGAGTACAGGGGTCTAGATATAACAGAACTCTATGGCGTTTTAAAGCAGATTGAAAAATGCTGTCCATAATTCAGGGGTGTCCATAATAGACAGGTATCCACATCCGGGGTTTCACTGTATTTTCTATTTTTAAAGGGGTAGGACCCAACTTGGACGATTCGGCCCTTTACCGTTTCGGCCCTATTCGGTTGATGTTTTATTATTATTTTTCTATTTTAAGGCGGTATGGTAAAAATGAAATTTAGTCCGTGCTGTTGATAAAAGAAGTCAGATACAGGCTTTATGTTATGATGTGAGATACAAGTGAACAAATCACTTTTGTTATTGTTGGCTCTCCGGTAAATAAAAGACAATGAGTCTGCCTTGAACTGCAATCAGTTTGTACGTGTTATGTTCAAAATTGCAGTTTATAGAGAAATCTCCGGGGTGTGAAATGCTATCTACAGACCCTGAGTCTGCTTTCAAATGTGAAGTTCACAATTGCAATTCACAGGAGAAAAATCTCTGGTGTGTGAAATGCAATCTACAAGCTTTAAATTAAAATCACAACAATCGGCTTATTCCGATTAGTTTAGATCTCTGGTTTGTAATAGAAGCGGTTGTAATTTAGTTTACCGGCCGAAAATATGTCAATTGCAATTACTTCCCAAGGGCCGGAGCACCTCCCAATAGATGTTATTGGTTATTAACGACGGAGTCAACCAATTTTATCCCCTGACTGACTTTCAATGTTGTCTCCTATTGGTTTACTGAATATACTAAGGTGTATAATATAAAGCTTTACCAGATGGAATGGTTACAGAACTTCTGCAATGAACAAGAGGTTGCAAAAAAAATTGTTCGTTAATATTCCTCGAGTGAGAAAAAAGTGACCAGGATTAACATTAAAAAAGCAAAAAAAAGTGTTTCATGATCATTAAAACAGCATGGATATCTGTCGTTCTTGTATGCAAATAATAAGACAACGTCAACAAGTGTTAAAATGTGTTCATTGTGGACATTTCCAACATCGGATATGTGGATCTGGGATAACCAAAGAAGAATTTTTTCACGCCAAGAAAGGTATGATCTTGTTTTTATTGGGTTTTAGGTTTTATTGTAAAAACAAACCTTCGTTTAATAAACCAAGCACTAAACGGCTATGCATTCGTTAAAATAGTAATGATATTAAAGTAATGAGCATTTTTTTACACACCGTAAACAAGAGAATGCACCCATTATAAAACTTTCGGCGTCCTTGTTTGCAAACTCTGTCCCGCCTATTTTTTATATTGTCTAAAACCTTTTGAGATGGAAGGATTTTAGACTTTATATGTGGGACCTGCACACGAAAGTGAAGCAGTGGAGATTTCTGCCTCAATGCCCGTTTGGTCATTGTGCTTTAATAACGGTGTACCTTCAGTGACCGAACTGAGCATGCCCGCTCTTAACCCAGGTATGGTTCTGTCCCTTGTTAAACAAATTCATTATTAATTCTGTCAGTCAATTGAAGGGGTCCATGCATAAAAGTGATAACTCCACTTATCAGGAAAATGCACTTTTACTACCGCGGTATTTCTTGGCCTCTGTTCTATCACATATGTAGGTCTTACACCTCAAAACCGAGTGGGCATTTTTTAGGAAAATGCGATGGGAAAAACCTATGTTTGTTATTAAAATTTCAAACTTTCTCCACTGCTGATAAGTGCAGTTATCAGGTTTATGCATAGACCCCTTCCATTGCTATTTTGGTTATTTTATTGCCATTGTTTTTATTATTATTATTATTATTATTATTATTATTATTATTACTATTATTAATGTTATAAACGAGCGGAAAATTGCATTTAAAACAGTGCTTGTTCTTTTTATGCTTATTTAAGATTAGTGATTGTGGTGTGTAAAAATTTACCAACTAACAACATTAACAATGCAAGTAAAGGACGAAAATATATTTTTATTGTTAATTTAAAGGAAGAAGTTATCTCAAGACAATCTTTTGAAGCTCAACAAAGATCACGTGAGGCAGATCTGGCAGTTCTTGAAGCAGCTGTTATGAGGCACAACTTAGAGGTCAAGGTGAATGTTCCGTGCGATGGGAACTGCCTCTTTTCTTCAGTTGCTGCAGTGGTGCCAGAAAGTCCATCGACTTCTCAACTTCGGTTGCAAGTGGTCGCCTTTTTGACCCAGCAGGTACGCAGTTTTGTTGCTTTTGGATTGTGTGGCCTGTAAGGCTGTTATGTTAAAATTGCACTAATTGTGGTTCTTATGATTAATAACCCATAGTGAAGTCGTAATTAAAACCTTAATTTTTGTTGGTTATTTTTGTCAGGATGAAGATTCGTCTTGGCGGGAGACTTTAGACGATGGGTTTCTCGGAGACCTAGGCATACCCAACAAAAAGTGCGACGATTCAAAGGTCACAGAGGGCCTGTGTCAAATGCTTTGCTTGATGTTGGTGGAAAACAGCTCTACAAGAGGAAAGAAAAAGTTAACAAACAACAAGGGATTCTCATATTCAGTCAAGTGAGAAATATATATATTGGTGCTGTGTCGTACGAAACAGAAGTGTGGTCTGCAAGGCGACAGTTATACAGTTCTTTGTTCAGAGTCAATATGACCATTGCCACGCACCTGATCCTCGTATCAAACTGAAGACAGTCGTATCAAGTCAGGCAAAATACCAATTAGCAATAGAATAAAGATTACATACTTGCAAAAGAGCCAGGGCAAAAAGTTTACTTTTCAGCTCGGGATCCCGCGGGACCCCGACCTCTGAAACCAGGGGTCCCGAGTTAAGTGGTGGGGTCCCGACCGAAGTTAAAATCAAATCAATTTTATTGCAACAAAAATAAACTCGATTAGTGACATCACGCAAATCACAAAAATACTACTTCAAACAACAAAAAGAAACACTAAATGATGCTACATTAAACCACGAAAAAAAATCAATTATTTTCAACCTTAGGTGTGATACTGAACAGTGGCTATGGAAATTAACGTTTCTATCCTTGAATTAATGCTGCCAAGTGTACAGGCCATTACGCTCTCTTATAAGTCAGTCTGCACTGTGACACAGGTAACTTGCAAGAGAACACTGTCTTTTTTTGAGTCAAATTCCAGGGGTCCCCGAGCCGATTACCAGGGTCCCCGGGACCCTGAGAGCTTTAAGAAGTAAAGAGAAATTTTAATTTACACGACTTTTTAAACTTAACAACTTTGTACAGCCATTATGCTATTTGCAAGTTCCAAAATAAATTAAGCTCGAATATGATGTGCAAAATAATAAAATGTATTAATGTTATGTGAATGTTTCAGATAAAAGAAGAAGCGAAGAGAAATGAGTTCTGGCCCGCCTCCAAAATAGTGGAGGATTCTCTGCAAGATCAGGCTCATTAATGCCGAGGCCCAGTAATGCCGAGGCCTGGGAATCTCGTCAGGACCGTTAACAGGGCACGTAAAATCGGGCGATACAAACACCCAAAGGCTCTGAATTTCGATGTAAGAAATAACAGCTTTTTGATTTAGAGGATATTTCATGAATCAAAAATAAATAAAATAAAATAAAATTTAATAAATAATTAAAACTAAATTAGATAATTAAATAATTAAGAATTAATAACAAAAATAAATAAAACCGGTCAAGCAATAGACATTTTTCGTTCTTTTTCCATAGATCAACCAGCAGTTTGTACCGAGGGAGTTCTTGATAGCTGAACCTAAGGTCGACGACGCACGGCATCTTGTCTTTACCACAGATCCCAGCTAGAAATGCTTGCTAGATCAAGGACTTGGTACATGGATGGGACATTTAAAGGGAAATGCGGGTATCTCTGCGCCATCTAGTGACCGAAATGAGCATTACATTGAATATCGCTGATTTTGAATCCAAGTTTACACAGTATAAATAGCTACTAAATCCATCTAGATGGAATCTTTTTATTCAAAGACAAACGGATAGTGTCCAGAAATGCTCTGTATTGATATTTTGTTCCTAGAAGGGCCTGTGTTGATATATTGTCCATTAAAATCATATTACACTGTTTTTACCATTTATCCATTGAGTCAATGGGATTTTGTCAAAAAAAATTGTATAATTCTCTTATTGATACGGTGACATGTATTTTTTTATTCGCTTAAAACATTTCCTATGACGTGTTCTTCAAACAGGGAAAAAATGAGGCAATTGTCAATTGTGATTATGTGTGAATTTTGCATTTTGATTGAAATTTCTTGGTTTTCCCAATGGTTTCTATAGTAAAAGTTCGCGACCTTTCAGTGTCTTTATTTCTCTTATAACATCGGTGACCCCCCTTTTTCTTTTCAATTTTTGAATATATACCCTCAAAGCATTAACTGTAAAAGTATGAAGGAAATGTCATCTGTAGGTGAGATACCCGCATTTTCCTTTAACGTTGTCAAGGATCCCTTCCAACAGCTGTTTAGCATTCACGCGTTTGTTAAATCCGATGAAGATGTTAAACAGGTCCCACTGGTTTTTGCACTCATGTCAAGGAGAAAAAAGAAAGACTACGTAAAGGTAAATACTGATTTTCAGACTTGAATGTGATTTAAAAGTAATTCGCTATCAGATTAGTGATGCATGTGTTGTAGAATTCTCATAATTATTTGTTTCTACGTCACGGCCCTAGTGTGCCATTAATTATCTCTAATCTACAAAGTGTAAAGTCTTCTTTTGTCACAAAAATTCTTATTTATTGGCTGTTTTATTTGTAGGAATAAAAATACGAATTTTTCTAAAAAAAAAAAAAAAAAAAAAAGAATTCTCATAAGTCAGTTTTATATTTGGTAAGTGCAGGTTTTAGTAGCGGTCAAGGAGATGATTCCAGAAATTGCAATGCAGCTAGTTAGTTAGTTATATGATTTATTTAACGACACGACCGACCCTTAGCGGGTTACATTGTGTCAGAACATGTCAGTAATAGGTGACTAGAAGACAATACTACAAGTTAAAATCAAGGTACGCTAAAACCGTGTATATTCTAAAATCATAAAGTAAAAAGCGACTAGAAATACTGATACAGGTTGATTTCTTTTAAAAATTGTATAAATTTGCTTCTAGGTTCTACTTCATCAAACAGCTGCCTCAAGGAGTCAGCTCTGAAATCACGTGAGCGGGCGTCTTGGAAATCGGTACAGTCTATTAAGATATGTTTAACGGTTTAGGGTTCCTCACACCCGACACAGTCGGGTGCCGGCTCGCCTCTTAAAAGATGTTTGTGGGTGATGCAATGCAAGGGGCTGTAGCAGATTTCGAAAGAGGTAATTAAAAACCAAAAATAAATACGTAAATAAAATAATGTAAAAAGTTCAATTTAAAAATAAGAATAAATAATATTAATAAATATATAAGGCAAATAGAACCTTATAAAGAACAATCTGTTCCTTTTATTCAAGGGCTCTGGAAGGCAATCCGACAAGTTTTTGGCGGGGATATACACATCAATGGTTGTGTGTTCCACTGGTCGCAAGCAGTCTGGCGACATGCACAGAGTACTGGCCTTCAGCAGCAACATATGGAGAAAGGGTCTGTTCACACGTGAGATAGGAAAACGGGAAATTGAAAAGAAATGGTGAAACATTCTGGTAGTGAATGGTAAAAAATCGATTTATGGTGTGTAATATTATAATTCTGTAATGAGTAACATTACTCACAACAATGCTTATTTATAGTCATATTTTTTGAAAATTTTCAGACTGATCCGCAAAGTTTTGTCCCTTCCGTTTCTACCCGCCAATCATATTATTCCAGCTTCTGAACAACTCAGAGAGCAAGTTAAGGACAACACCCTTTTGACCTCGCTGATGGAGTATATACAAGGCAACTGGCTGGACTCGCCTATCTGGAAGGTGGAAGACTAGTCAATTTTTGGACTGGCCATTAGAACCAACAATGATATCGAGGGGTGGCACTACAGGTTGAACTACCGTGCCACAAATTCACACCTTAACCTGTACGTTCTCATACAGTGGCTCCATCGCGAGGCAAAGGTTGCTGTTCTATTCAAGAAACCTGCCTCAGAAGGAAAGCTAACATAGCACTGGAGAAAGCAATTTAACACCATGTCATCACAGATATCCTTTCCATGGGACGAACACAAGAACGGGACCAGATCCGCTTCAAAACTACTCAAGGCTGTTGGGGGTCTTTACGGGCCAAAGCAATAATTAGTTTGAGTTAATGAATAGATTACTGAAGAGAAAGTGTTAATTTTGGCTTATTTTGTATTTAAGTTACAGACATTAGTTATAATCCTAGGAAAACAAGCATTAATTTAGGATGACAAAACATTTACCCATTTTGTAAGAGTTGTGGTGTGTAAATTGTGCAGTGTCCCCATATCAAACAGTTGTATTAGTCTTTAGGACATTTTAAGCAAGCTGATGTTAACCGAAATCAGCTTTTCATTTGCATTTTGCAGTGGGCAGAATTGTGGTGTGTAAAATTTAGTTTGTTTTAAGATATAAATAAAAAGAAAGAATAAAAGGATTTACTGTATATCAATGACTTGTATGACATTCTACACGCTAAAACAAGCCAGGTGAATTCTAACCTAAACAAGAAAAAGTTTACATGTAGTTGATAATTTGGTGGTGAAACGCCGAGGGCCGAATCGTCCAAGCTGGTTCCGAATCGACTTTCACAAAGGGCCGAATCGATCAGAGACCTTTCAAAATATAATACAAGCATGTCCAAGGACATGACCCAGCCGAGTTACCAAACAAAGAAAGAAAAAAACTCTGAAACGAATAGTGCTAGGCCATAAAATGAAGAACTTTGTTTCTGAACGTAACTTTTTCATAATTTTAACACACCAAAACGAGTTTTCCAGGTTGGAAGCTACCCGAAAAGGGATGTTGGACAGGTTGGGTTTTGACGTATTTACCGACATTTACACAATTTTACAAAATTTTTAAAATTCAACCATTTCGGCATTTTTTTGTCATTTGAGAAAAAAAGGAAAGTCTAGGTGGCGAAGCACCTAAGAAACTTCGGATTAATATTTTATAACTATTTGAAAAAGAATGAGAGAAATGAATGGTTTGACAATTCAGTTATTTAATAGTATTTATTCCAGTTTTGCCAAACTTCAAAATTCCGAAACTTCGGCAGTTTTTGGCGAACCGCAAAAAAAATAATAATGATAATAATAGCCTGGCACGCGAACCCCCGGGGAACATCTCTGCTTAACATCTAAACGATTGGAGTAAAACTGTAGGAGGAGTAGCATTTTAAAAATGGGCACAAGAAGTACCGCCATTTTGTCAGTTTTTCGTCAATCGTCAAAAACAGTAATAGCCAGGTGGGGGACCACCCAGGGAACATTCCAGCGTAATATCAAAACAATTGGAGCAAAACTGTATCAGGAGTAGCATTTTAAAGAAAAAGTTTAACATACGCACATACATTTAAGCCCCCTATAGTGATTCGACTAACCCAGTCCGACAAAGTCGGCTGGGTTAAAAAGGGTAACAAAAAAAGGATGGATTAACGACATTTGTGTGGATCACTAGCTGAGACTAAGTATTTATGTTGAAAGGGCTTTTTCATGTACATTAATTACAGCAATACATTCTTCTTTATATATCTTTTCTACACGCACAAAGTATGGTGTGTGAAAAGTAATGTGCAACTCACATTGAACTCACTCACTTGAGTTAAAAAACTTTTATGAAGATCTGTCTTTATGAAGAACATCCAATTTGGGCCGAACTGGTATTGGGTCGAACCGGTCCGATGAAAAAAATCTTATGCCGAATCATCCAAATTTGGCCGAACTGGTTTTGGGCCAAATCGACCAAATCCTGATTTTTGGCTGTTGCTGTTCTTGGTATTGTTATTATTATTAGCACCATAATTATCACCCACATATATTCTCATCAATTATTGTTATTATTATCGGAGACACCACTGGACACAACCACCAGAGGAGAGAGAACACGTGACACCACTGTGGGCATCATCCACAGATCACGTGACACCACCGTGGACACTATGCAGAGACCACGTGATACCATTATGGACACCGCCCACAGACCACGCGACACGACTGTGGACACTACCCACCCCCATGCGGACACACCACTCTGGACACATCCACCCACGACAACGCGTGACCACCTACCGATAACCTCAACCTTCCACAGCCAGTAGGTACCGCCCCGCGTCGCGTACTCCGTGCTCGACCGGTCCTGCTCCGACGGCCGTCTGACCCCCTGCCTTGGCAGACACACCACATTCGAGTTCACCCACCGCTTGGTGATATTCCGGACAATGAGTGACCACCGCCTGGCTCTCACCACAGCCTGTAAACAACTAGAAGTTTTTAGGGGGTAGCGAGACGAGATTCGCTAAGTAAGTCAGCGAATCTACAGATTCGCTGAAATTTTACATACATACTCCGAATGTGACTCTCCCCCACCCCTTCCTTTAAAGCTGGTGCAATCTTTCTCATCCCCTATTTCACAGACGAGCTAACCCCCCACCCCCCCCCCGCCCCGCCCCCACCTCCCCCGTGGTGGGAATGCGATCCCGTTGACGGCAAACATTAATGTGTTGGTAACTTAAGGCATTCTAATACAATCCCTTGTCCGTCTGAATGCCAACTTAAAGGCGATTGTAAACCATCACTCCCACACACGTCAATGTCACTACTGTTGCTTTTTATTTACCGTCTCACTCCCCCCCCCCCCACCCCACTCTGTCTTTTTTCTTTCGTCTTCTGCGATCCAAATGCCCCCCCCCTCATACCCCCCCCCCCACTCTCCCCCCCCCCACCTTCTAACGGTCAAGTACCTCCTCCCATCACTCCCCGTCTGCTCCCCCCCCCCCGCCCCAACCTTCCCTTTCCGGGAATATAGCATATAGTCTAGCACGTCTGTTCGACCTGCCTCTTTTGGAAAAGACGCCACAAGCCGGCTAAACTGGCGCCTACAAACTGGCATCCTTCAAACTGGCATCCGTCAAACTGGCATCCTTCAAACTAGCATCCTTCAAACTAGCATCCTTCAAACGAAAGGGCGAAACATATTAGCCCAGCCTCATTTTCGCGTTCTGTCCTTTTTCCACTCACCCCTTCTATATGGCGAGGGCGGTCCTTGTTGGTCAGCTTCCACTTGCCGCGGAAGTTGGTCACGATCCACATAATATCGCCCACCCCGGGGAACGGCTTGGCAGCTCTGCAAAAAAAAAAAAAAAAAAAAAAAAAAAAAAAAAAAAAAATATGCCGGTCCTAAAACCGCTGACCTCCGGCAATAGCTATTTCTTCTGCTTAAACTCAACGCGGGTGTAGACTAAAAAAGTAGTTCCACACTTTCAACATGAGCACTGCTTTGGTGGGTGGGCGGAACAAAGAGTCCTACTTGTAACAGACCGAAGCGCCACAGAGGGTTAGCTACTGAATTTCAAAAACTTAAGTGCACATTTTTTTTTCTTTATTTCACAAAGAAGCGAGCGACGTTAACAGGTACAGAGACCTGGACTAATCAACGCCGTTACGCACACGTCACACATACGTCAGCACTCACGTGACAGCGCAGGTGAAGACGGCCTCGCTGCCGGCGTTGTACGACACGAGGGAGTAGTACTGCTGTTCTTCTCTCCTGCCAGGCGGCAGCTTGGGGACATTAGGCAGGTCGTTATACTGAAAAGTGAGACCAAAAAAAATAAATAAATAAAAAAACTAAAACCTGCCCAGACCAAAAGGTATAAGTTTAAGCGTGGAGTTACTTCCCGCTTTTACGTCATAATGACGTCACATTCTGTATTTATTTTCTATACATAGGCTGGTCAATGTAATTTGTGAAATTTTGCCGGAGTTACTCCTGCTGTACAAATGCACAACAACAGACCCATTTCTTACAACCAGCAAGGTGGAAAAGGAGAATTATCACAAACATATGAAAGGAACCATAACAATCAACCATAACAATCAACCATAACAATCAACCATAACAATCAACCATAACAATCAACCCACTTAAAATGCCCTCTCAGTCACAAATGTGCCCTCTTCTAAGTTCAAAATAATACGAATAAAAACATTTTTTTAATTAAAAAATCCCCCCATCTCCCCCACCCGGGGGGTAGCTTGTAAAGTGATATCAACATAATTGAATAAGATCGCCGGGCTGGCATGATTGGTCAAACAACCTGTGTGCCCTCCTCATCCCCCCCCCCCCACCCCCACCCGCCTGCAACGCGCAATCGCATCAACACGACGGTGCCATCCACAGGCGGTGAAATCGGTCAGCGCGTAGGAACAAAAATCGCTCAAACCTGTGAACACGAATACCATGCCCAAATCCCCTGTCGTTGTCTCCCGTTTAAAATAAGCCGGATGCTCACATAATCCGGATTCACCCAATAAATTTCTTTGCTGAAACGGGGCTATGCAACCAACCTGTTTCGACTGCAAAGACAAGCCTATACCGATTTCTTAGTATATTTAGTAAAAAACAGTGCTACGACTGAACGCTGCACTCGTACCTGCCGGAGGATCCGCGTGTTGTTGTACGTGTCTGGATTGTCCCGCATGCTCACCGTCGCGCTGGCTAAATAACAACAACAACAATGTCCAGGGACAGTGTGACCAGGCGAGATCTGGTTAATCAAGTATTAAACGTTTGCAGGAAAAAAACAAGGTGGCGTTTTATTTATATATTTACATATTTTATTTAATTTATTTATTATTATTTATTTATTTTCCATCATTATTTTTTTTTTCATTTTGTTTTTAAGAGATGATGAAGCAGACAAGATTCATATTAAATAAATAAAAAAATAAATAAAAAACGGAGAAGATAAAACACGAAAACCGTGTTTTTTTTTCGCCGTGGAATTTCTGGTGACGAAAGAAACACACGAGTGATGGCTTCCGTACATCATAAGATTGCTTTTATTTTATCCCACAAATCATACCCCCAAAAATCCTAAAACTTGTAACTTATACTTGAGCTCTTCCTGGGGTTTGTTTATGTTGGCCGTGGCACGTGTACACTAGAGGCTCAGTAAGGCAGGGGTAGCAAATAAAGCAGGCAGGAAATCGGGGAACACGGGACGGAAGGGGAGGGGGGGAGGGGGAGGGGGAGGGGGAGGGGGGACGGGGGGAGGAGGAGACAGAGCTAGAAGCTCAGTGAGGCAGGATCCCCCGTGTAACACATAATGTCATTGGATTCAATGAAGTTGAAAACCCTACATTGCCTGAGAACTTTTTGGTCGATTTAAAAAAATAAGACGACGTTGCACACCTTCAACATAAATTAAACGACAAATACTTTCGGAGATATAGGCCGGACACGAGGGCGTACGAAAGCGGACAGACAGACGGACAGACGGACAAGCTGAAGCCTCTATCCCCTTGTTACTCGGGCGATAATGAGCTACTCAAGGAGTATGTTTATGCTGGATGCGACTCGTGTACAAGCTATTCAAGAATCAAGGTTTACTTACTGTTTTGTGTGCCAAAGTAAAATGCTTCGATTGTCCACGTCTCGGTCTCACTGCGATCTGGCCACCCAAAAAAATATCATACCATACATTAAGTACTGACCCAATACGTACAGTAAGTACACAATAAGTATTGACACATTATCTGTCCATGAGAGTCGAACCCACTGAATATGAAAACCACCCTCAATATAGACTTTCATTGACCCACTAGTGGAGTCCCGCTCTCAAAAATGGTCACCACGTCAACTTGAGAGGTCAAAAATCAACATTCAGTTGACATCACAGTACAGCTCCTCGTAAGACCACCCCTGATCACAGTACAGCCCCTCGTAAGACCAACCCTGATCACAGTACAGCCCCTCGTAAGACCACCCCTGATCACAGTGCGGACCCTCGTAAGACCAACCCTGATCACAGTACAGCCCCTCGTAAGACCAACCTTGATCACAGTACAGCCCCTCGTAAGACCACCCCTGATCACAGTACTGCCCCTCGTAAGACCAACCTTGATCACAGTACAGCCCCTCGTCAGACCAACCCTGATCACAGTACAGCCCCTCGTAAGACCACCCCTGATCACAGTACAGCCCCTCGTAAGACCAACCCTGATCACAGTACAGCCCCTCGTAAGACCAACCCTGATCACAGTACAGCCCCTCGTAAGACCAACCCTGATCACAGTACAGCCCCTCGTAAGACCAACCCTGATCACAGTACAGCCCCTCGTAAGACCACCCCTGATCACAGTACAGCCCCTCGTAAGACCACCCCTGATCACAGTGCGGACCCTCGTAAGACCAACCCTGATCACAGTACAGCCCCTCGTAAGACCACCCCTGATCACAGTACAGCCCCTCGTAAGACCACCCCTGATCACAGTACTGCTCCTCGTAAGACCACCCCTGATCACAGTACAGCCCCTCGTAAGACCAACCCTGATCACAGTACAGCCCCTCGTAAGACCACCCCTGATCACAGTACTGCCCCTCGTAAGACCACCCCTGATCACAGTGCGGACCCTCGTAAGACCAACCCTGATCACAGTACTGCCCCTCGTAAGACCAACCCTGATCACAGTACAGCCCCTCGTAAGACCACCCCTGATCACAGTACAGCCCGTCGTAAGACCACCCCTGATCACAGTGCGGACCCTCGTAAGACCACCCCTGATCACCGTACAGCCCCTCGTTAGACCAACCCTGATCACAGTACAGCCCCTCGTAACACCAACCCTGATCACAGTACAGCCCCTCGTAAGACCAACCCTGATCACAGTACAGCCCCTCGTAAGACCAACCCTGATCACAGTACAGCCCCTCGTAAGACCAACCCTGATCACAGTACAGCCCCTCGTAACACCAACCCTGATCACAGTACAGCCCCTCGTAAGACCAACCCTGATCACAGTACAGCCCCTCGTAAGACCAACCCTGATCACAGTACAGCCCCTCGTAAGACCAACCCTGATCACAGTACAGCCCCTCGTAAGACCAACCCTGATCACAGTACAGCCCCTCGTAAGACCAACCCTGATCACAGTACAGCCCCTCGTAAGACCAACCCTGATCACAGTACAGCCCCTCGTAAGACCAACCCTGATCACAGTACAGCCCCTCGTAAGACCAGCCCTGATCACAGTACAGCCCCTCGTAACACCACCCCTGATCACAGTATGGACACTCGTAACACCACCCCTGATGTCCTGTGACGCTGCGGAGGAATGTCGCGGTGTGACTGCTTTGCGCGTCAGGCAGACAGCGCGGCGTGTTGAAGGAAGTGGGGCGAGGGGAGGTTGGTACTGACCCGTGACGCTCAGCACGAATGTCGCGGCGTGACTGCTCTGCGCGTCAGGCAGACAGCGCGGCGTGTTGAAGGAGGTGGGGCGAGGGGAGGTTGGTACTGACCTGTGACGCTCAGCAGGAATGTCGCGGTGTGACTGCTTTGCGCGTCAGGCAGACAGCGCGGCGTGTTGAAGGAGGTGGGGCGAGGGGAGGTTGGTACTGACCTGTGACGCTCAGCAGGAATGTCGCGGTGTGACTGCTTTGCGCGTCACGCAGACAGCGCGGCGTGTTGAAGGAGGTGGGGCGAGGGGAGGTTGGTACTGACCTGTGACGCTCAGCAGGAATGTCGCGGTGTGACTGCTTTGCGCGTCAGGCAGGCAGCGCGGCGGCGTGTATATCCGTGGATAGTTCTCCAGACTCCATCCGTTCGCCTCATTCCTGTTACAGTCCTTCAACCATAGAATACGTACTATAGAACACATACTATAGAACACCTTTTATAGAACACGTTCTATAAAACGCGTAATATAGAACACAAACTGGTAGAACATGTACTGTTTACCATTGTGAAATGGATCATTACAAAAGAGCGAACGCAAAAAAAATAAAACATTTAACAAATAAGAGCATTTTGAACCTTTTTGTGGCGCATGCTTAAACAATCACACACCTCGGAAGCGCGTGCGCATAACCAACATCTCAAATCAATGGCGCACTGGCGCACCGGCCAGAACTACCGCTGCCTCTGCAGTAGCCAGGACAACCAAGCGCAATGCTAACCTGTGACAGAGCACTGCCGTAGTACCGGTACACACAGCCGTAACGCCCTCCCTGCCCCGCTAACCTGTGACAGTACACTGGCGTAGTACCGGTAGACAAAGCTGTAACGCCCTCCCTGTCCCGCTAACCTGTGAGAGTACACTGCCGTAGTACCGTTAGCCACAGCTGTAACGCCCTCCCTGCCCCGCTAACCTGTGAGAGTACACTGCCGTAGTACCGTTAGACACAGCTGTAACGCCCTCCCTGCGAAGCGGTACATACAGCTGTAACGCCCTCCCTGCCCGGCGGTATACACAGCTGTAACGCCCTCCCTGCCCCACTAACCTGTGAGAGCACACTGCCGCAGTACCGTTAGACACAGCTGTAACGCCCACCCTGTCCCGCTAACCTGTGAGAGCACACTGCCGTAGTACCGGTTTACACAGCTGTAACGCCCTCCCTGCCCCGCGGTACACACAGCTGTAACGCCCTCCCTGTCCCACTAACCTGTGAGAGAACACTGCCGTAGTATTGGTAGACACAGCTGTAACGCCGTCCCTGCCCTGCTCACCTGTGAGAGTACACTGCCGTAGTACGGGTAGACACAGCTGTAACGCCCTTCCTGCCCCACTAACCCGTGAGAGTACACTGCAGTTGTACAGGTAGACACAGCTGTAACGCCCGCCCTGCCCCGCTAACCTGTGAGTGCACACTGCCTTAGTACCGGTAGACACAGCTGTAACGCCCTCTCTGCCCCGCGGTACACACAGCTGTAACGCCCTCCCTGCCCCGCTAACCTGTGAGAGCACAGCCGTAGTACCGGTAGACACAGCTGTAACGCCCTCCCTGCCCCGCTCACCTGTGAGAGCACACTGCCGTAGTACCGGTAGACACAGCTGTAACGCCCGCCCTGCCCTGCTCACTTGTGACAGCACACTACCGTAGTACCGGTAGACACAGCTGCAACGCCCTCCCTGCCCCGCTAACCTGTGAGAGCACAGCCGTAGTACCGGTAGACACAGCTGTAACGCCCTCCCTGCCCCGCGGTACACACAGCTGTAATGCCCTCCCTGTCCCACTAACCTGTGAGAGAACACTGCCGTAGTATTGGTAGACACAGCTGTAACGCCCTCCCTGCCCTGCTCACCTGTGAGAGTACACTGCCGTAGTACGGGTAGACACAGCTGTAACGCCCTCCCTGCCCCCCTCACCTGTGACAGCACACTGCCGTAGTACCGGTAGACACAGCTGTAACGCCCTCCCTGCCCTGCTCACCTGTGACAGCACATTGCCGAAGTACCAGTAGACACAGCCGTAACGCCCTCCCTGCCCCCCTCACCTGTGAGAGCACACTGCCGTGGTACCGATAGACACAGCTGTAACGCCCTCCCTGTCCTGCTCACCTGTGAGAGCACACTGCCGTGGTACCGATAGACACAGCTGTAACGTCCTCCCTGCCCCGGCACCACCTGCTCTATCGTCAGCGACTTGTTGTCAAGCTCTAGTCTGACGCTACAAACGAAAGACAACAGCGCCTCAGAGAGACACGATCCCCCGTGTGACGCGGATAGACCCATGAAATCGGTGCTAAGGCAGAGACACGTTCCCCCGTGTAACGCGGATAGACCCATGAAATCGGTGCTAAGGCAGAGACACGATCCCCCGTGTAACGCGGACAGACCCATGAAATCGCTGCTAAGGCAGAGACACGATCCCCCGTGTAACGCGAATAGACCCAAGAAATCGGTGCTAAGGAAGAGACACGATCCCACGAGTAACGCGGATAGACCCATGAAATCGGTGCTAAGGAAGAGACACGATCCCACGAGTAACGCGAATAGACCCATGAAATCGGTGCTAAGGCAGAGACACGTTCCCCCGTGTAACGCGGATAGACCCATGAAATCGGTGCTAAGGCAGAGACACGATGCCCCGTGTAACGCGGATAGACCCATGAAATCGGTGCTAAGGCAGAGACACGATCCCCCGTGTAACGCGAATAGACCCACAAAATCGGTGCTAAGGCAGAGACACGATCCCCCGTGTAACGCGGATAGACCCATGAAATCGGTGCTCAAGTCGGTTTGTAGAACTTTCATCATGTTTGTAGAATTCTAACGGTTTTACATTTGTACATTCCGAAAAAAAGTTTTCTATTTTAAAAGACATTTTGCCAACTTGCAGTGTTTGTTTTAATTGTGGGTGAAATTTAAAAATAATCAGAAGAATAGTTTTACAGCCTGAACGACACTTGCAATTTCGCAGACAAAATTATATCAAAACGCGAAGTTTTATCAAATTTCCAAATATCGTCATTTTTAACAATTTTCATGAATCCGAACAAAAAATAAGACCCAGTACACTTGAAATAGATGCTCTATCCGTCTGACAGATTTTTCAATAATCGAAAAAAAAATCATTCATTTTGTCACCATTTCATATATCCGAACAAAAACACGACGTTGCACCCCTTCAATATCAGCTCTACGCGTGTGTGAAACTTCAAAACAATCCGACCTATAGCTTCCTGGGGTTGTGACGTCCACCTATATGCCCCACATCTTTGAGACGCCAAAAATGTTTGAAAATTCCAGCGCAATGCTGCACGTGATATTAAACAATTTGGCTTGGAATCTATTCCTGATGAACCCCCCCCCCCCCCCCTCATCCCACCCCCAACCCTCCCCGCCCCCACAGCTTTCCCAAGACCTCAGCTGTTTGTTACCCAGGCCAAGGTACAAGCTCAGCTGTACGCGCATTGTATCCACGAATGCCACCACACACACACACACACACACATACGCACTTTTGTAGCTGGCCAAGGCGTGGCGGCTCGAAGCGCCACTCGATGGTGAACATGGGGAAGGCTCCACCCGTCACCAGGTACAGCTGTGACGTCACTGCGTCGGGCACGCACACCAGGGACACGTCGTCCCCTGCGCGCACCGACACCGCCGCGTCCCGCGCCACGTCGTTATGTCGTCTGCCCGTCCGTGCAATCAGTCCTGTGGGAAGGGGGAGAATAACAACGAGTAAGTAAACAAAGGACGTAGGGGGGTGGGGTATGGGGTTGTCTCGCGCAGAAAGTTTACTTGTCAGTGTTGAAACACTGAATGCTCAGAACTGAGAAAACCAACTAGAATGAAAAAATCCAAGATGGCGACCACTGCGGCCTTGAAATTAGATCAAGGTTAAAACAAAAATAACACGCTGCGTTGTTTTTAACCACTACGGGAGGTCACTTAACCACTACAGCAGGTCATATAGATACCATGCCAAAGGGAACGGATTAGCAGGGTGGCGACGGACAGATGGACAACGCCCAAACCTACAGCTCTTCCGTTGTCATCTAGATACCACATGTAATAGGAAACACCCAAACCTACAGCTCACCCCCTACCCCCCCCCCCCCTCCCCGGGGGCTGATAAAAACTAAAACGCAACTATTTCAGTGTGAGAAAAAATACGATACGAACAAATAATGTTATCAATTCTATTGGACTGGAGCCGTTATGAAGACATGGATTCAACAGGTATATGCGAATAATCAATTTTGGACCATAAACTGGAGTGGTCTGGAAATGAAAAAATGGCCACTTGTATGAAAACATCATTCAACATTCGCCCAGCGTTCACATACTTACCTGCTGTGTTTGACAGCACGTGCAACAGCAGGTGGAGGTAGACAAAGTATCGGGATGCCATGGCCAGGTTTTATCATTCTAAAAAATATACAGCATCAAAGTGTAAACCAATTAATTCTTCAATAAAAATGAACAACTCCCCCGTCTTCACAAAATTTAACTGCACAGTTAACTCTACACCTGCACAGTTAACTCTACACCATGCACCGGAAATCAGGTGATCTAGTTAATCTTGCTAATAGTTGCTCCAAAATCTATTACAAAATAATAGGTCAAATTTATTGATTGATTTTGTCAGTGCAGCAGTTAACGGGATGTGTTAACTGTACAGTTCACTTTTGATAATGCGACTTTGAAATCGGCTTTTAGTCGCATTTCCTTCCGGAGGGTTCCATCATGATGCTACATTAAACCATGAAAACCATGAAAAAAAAAACAATCATTTTCGATCTTACCGGTGATACTGAACAGTTGCAAGAGAAAACCGTCTTTTTTTCTGCGCGGGCCCGGTCAAATTCCAGGGGTCCCGACCCGATTGGCACGGGTCCCCGGGACCCTGTGAACTTTATGCCCTGCCGTCTTGCCTTAAAAACCAAACCGTTAAGTGACGGTGCCTAGGTGCCGTCAGATTAACACAGGGCAAAAAGTTTACTTTTCAGCTCGGGGTCTCGCGGGACCCCAAGCTCTGAAACCAGGGCTCCCGAGGTAAAGTGGTGGGGTCCCGACATTTTCGGGCAATACAAAAAAAGTTAAATTCTATAAAATCACTTTTATTTCAACAAAAAAAAAAATAAACGCGATTAGTGATATCATGCAAATAACAAAACTGCTATTTCTAACAACAAAAAAGAAACACTGAATGAGCATTAAACAACGAAAAAATCCATCATTTTCAATCTTAGCGGTGATACTGAAGAGTTGCAAGAGAACACCGTCTTTTTTCTGGGGTTCCGCGGGACCCCAGGGTCAAATTCCAGGGGTCCCGAGCCAATTATCAGGGGTCCCCGGGACCCCATGAATTTTATGCCCTGGCTGGCTCAATAAATTTCCAGGCAAGCCTTTCTTTCGTTTCATACAGGGGTAGATAATAGCGTTGGGTGTCTGTTATGTTAGTTATACGATTCGTTTAACGACACGACCAACCCTTAACGGGTTACATTGTGTCAAAACATGTCATTGATTGATTGATTGATTGGTTTAACGACACTAGCAACCCGTTAGGGTCATATTGTGTCAGTTCTGTTGCTATAGGAAGACTCGGTTGAAATTAAAATCAATTAAAATAGACAAAACAAGTAATGTATACATCTTAAATCAACTAAATTCAATTTAAATCTTGCTGTACAAGTGTATTTCTTTCAGAAAAGAAATAATTTTGCTTGGTGCTACCTTTGTAAAAAGGTCTTTCATGGAATTCATACTGTAGTAGCGTGAACGAATGTTCTGAAAATCTACGCAGTTGAGTAGAATATGTTTTGCAGTCAAACGTTCTTGACAACCAATACATTGTGGAGGAGCATCGCCTCTCAAAAGATATCCGTGGGTGATGTATGTATGCCCGATTCGAACTCTATGCATAACCGTTGTGTCGCGAATACTGCCAAGAGCTAGGTGTTTTTGTCCAACTGTTGGTTGGATTTGAAAGAGTTTGTTATTTCTTTGTTCGTTCCATTTTTGTTGCCAAAGGTTTTTTACATAACTTGTAATATGGGGTTTAAAATCGGAGTAAGGTATGAGAAGGTCGGATATGTTGTAGTTTAGCGCCTCTTTTGCTGCCTGGTCCGCAGCTTCATTACCCAGTATGCCCACGTGGCTTGGCACCCAGCAAAATACTAGGGATTTGCCTTGTTTGACTGCCCTTTCGTAACGTTCTATTAGGTCTAGAATCATTGTGTTCGACACTTGCAGATTTTCTAGTGACTGTAAGACCGATAAAGAATCGACACAGATAACGAATTTTTTGTACCTACTAATCTTGATAATTTCCATGGCTAGTTGGAGTGCCCGAACCTCCGCGGAAAAGATGGAGGAGCCGTTTGGTAATCTTGTTTTAAGGGTATTTGATATTGTAACTATTGAGGCAGCAACTTGGTTATCGAGCTTGGATCCGTCTGTGTATATGAAATAATGGTGAGGGTAGGTTTCCTTTATCTCAGCAAACCTAACTTTGAATTCTTCAGCATTTGTTGTGTCTTTGGAAAAGTTTGTCAGAGTTTTGTTTATGGTTGGCCTTTGTATTTTCCATGTTGGGTATTTTGAAACTTTCAAGTTTGCAATTTGCTCAACTTTGATTCCAGCATTATTAAGGTGGTTCCGGATTCTAGTGCCAAAGGGTACGATAACCCTAGGGCGTGTGCTTAAGATTTCTGAATGGTCTTTTTCGAACACTGCCTTATGGGTCGGGTTTTCTTTGTTTGCGTATAGTTTAACTGCGTATTGCACTGACAGTTTGATTCGTTGGATATCTAGTGGTTGTTCATTTGATTCAACCTGAAGGCTTTCCGCAGGTGACGTTCTGAAGGCGTTAAGGCAGAGGCGAAGGCCTTGATTTTGTATTGGGTTCAACATCTTCAAGTACGAAGGCCTGGCTGATCCGTAGACGATGCTACCATAATCTATTCTAGATCTTATTAATGATCTATACAGTTTTAATTTAGTACTGGTATCTGCTCCCCAGTCTTGAGCGGAGACGACTCGCAGCAGATTGAGTGCCTTTTGACATTTCCTCTTCACGTCTTTTATGTGGGGAATAAAATTTAGCTTCGAGTCCAGAATTAGACCAAGGAATTTGTTTCCCTTCACTACAGGTATCTGAGTGTTTGATAAGTATAAAATGGGATCGTCGTGTGGCTTTCGCTTGTTGCAAAAGTGCATACAAACTGTTTTGGTTTGCGAAAACTTGAAACCATTTTGGTCAGCCCATTTTTGAAGCGAGTTTATATTTTGCTGGAGGCGACGCTCGATAAGATTCATACTCTTGCCTCTGGCAGACATTGCAAAGTCGTCTACAAAGAGTGAGCTGTCTATTCCCTGTTTAGTTGCGCCTTTGATACTATTGATTTTGATTAGAAATAACAGAATTGATAGAATACAGCCTTGAGGATAGCCCTCTTCTTGCTCAAAATAATCCGAAAAAATGGAACCGAGACGGACTTTAAACCGCCTGTCATTTAAAAACGCTTCAATGAATTGAGAAAGGTGACCTCGTACCCCAAGGTCGTAGAGATCTTGCATGACCCCGTATTTCCAAGCCGTGTCGTAGGCTTTTTCTAGATCGAAGAAAACAGTGACGACATGTTCGTTATTGATAAAACCTTCTCTTATAAATGATTCGAGTCTAACCAGGTGATCTATGGTACTTCTTTCTTTTCTAAAGCCGCTTTGGATGTCAGTAAGCAGATGGTTTTTCTCTAGATACCAAATTAGTCTTGCGGCTATCATTCGCTCTAGTGTTTTGCACAATGAACTTGTCAGGGATATTGGGCGGTAATTTTGGGGATTAGTAGAATCCTTATTAGGTTTTGGGATTGGTATGATAGTGGCTTCTTTCCATATTTCAGGAAAGTGTCCTGTGGTCCAGACTTGGTTGAGTAGTTCTAAGAGGACTTCAAGAGTTTCCTCAGGTAGGTGTTTTAAAACCTGGTAGTGCAGGTCGTCTGGTCCGGCAGCTGTGTCATGTGAGTTGTGTATAGCGTCTTTTAATTCCGCTGAGGTAAAGGTGCTATTATGCTGTTCCAAATTATTTGAGGTGAAGTCTATTGGTATTTGTTCTTTAATTTCTTTTATTTGACGGAACGCAAGAGAGTAATTTTCAGATGAAGAATTGAACTGAAAGGTTCTACCAAAGGTATTTGCTATTTCGTCGGGTTTTGTCATAGTTTGGTTGTTTGTAGTGAGGTGGTTTATGGGTTTTGAGATATTTTTACCAGATATTTTTCGAATTATCTCCCATACTTTTTTGGTTGAATTGTTTTTGTTCAATTTGGAGATATATTCCGCCCAGGTTTGCTTTTTGCTTGTTTTGATGGTTCTGCGTGCTTCGGCATTTTGTATTCAAGTTTGGTACTATTGTCCGGGCTGATGTAGAATTGGCGCAGAGCTGTTTTCCGCATGGCTATTGCTTTTTTGCAATCGTCGTTACACCAAGGCTTTTGTTGTTTTTTAGGATTTCCGGAAGTTTTAGGTATGGTTTTTTCCATGATTGCCTGGAATAGAGCCGTAAAAAATAAAATCGGGTCGTCGTCGTGTGTAAGCTGGTTGATTTTAATGGCCTTTTTGCAGAGTTCCTGGAACAGTGACCAATCTGCTTTGTGGAATTTCCACTTTGGTAATCCTTTTTGTTGCTGTGGATCTAGTGGTTTTAATAAAATGGGGAAGTGGTCGCTGCCATAAGTGTCGTCCAAGACTTCCCATTTAAAATCTAAAAACAAATTACTAGATGCCATTGTAAGGTCGATTGAGGTTTTTGAACCAGTGCCAGGATGTAGGTATGTAGGAGATTTATCGTTGTAAAGTGAGAGATTGTGGAAATTTAGCAGGTTTTCAATTAGTTTACCTTTGTGGTCGGTGCTTGTATTACCCCATAGGTCGCTATGTGCATTGAAGTCGCCTAAAAACAGAATAGGTTTTGGTATTTGGCAAATCAAGTCGTTGAGTTCTTCCGGTTGAGGTTTGGAGGGTGGAGGTTTAGCGCCTCCTTGGCCGCTCTTTCAGCTGTCTCGTTGCCACGAATTCCTACATGGCTTGGAACCCAGTTAGTTAGTTAGTTAGTTAGTTATTTGATTGGTTTAACGACACCGCCAACTTGTTGAAGGTTATATTGTGTCATTCCTGGTAACTTTGTCGAATTTATACTTTATTGATTAAAAATGATTATAAAGTAAAATCTTAAATATACTAAAAAATATACTAAAAATAGACTTAATGGTGGTCTACACATAGGAATACATGTTAATCTCTTTTAAAAATTCTAGGACCTTGTTGGAATTTACCTTCTCAAAGAGCTCTCTCATGGAATCAACTCTATAATAGCGGGGCCGAATGTGATTGAAGTCTATACAATCTATCAAGATGTGTTTTACTGTTAACCGTTCCTGACAACTTATACATTCGGGTTGTGGTTCACCTCTTAAGAGGTGTTTGTGAGTAGTGTAAGAATGTCCTATTCTTAATCTGTGAATTACCATATCGTCGCGAAGGCCATTTAGGGAGGGCAATTTGCGCCCTACCACAGGGTTAATTTGGTATAGCTTATTGTTGGTTTGTTCATCCCAATATTGTTGCCATAGATTTTTGACATATCTAGAAATATGGCACTTAAAATCTGATGACGGTATAAGGAAATCTGAGCAGTCTTGGTTTAACGCTTCTTTGGCGCCTTTGTCGGCTGCCTCGTTGCCCGGGATTCCAACGTGGCTCGGTACCCAACAAAATATTATCTCTTTGCCAGCTTTTACCACTTCGTCGTGTTTTTCTATCAAGTCCAAAATTATTGGGTTGGATACCTGTAAGTTTTCTAGTGACTCAAGCACTGACATGGAGTCCACGCACAATATGAATTTTTTGTAGCGGCTAATCTTGACAATTGCATAGCTAGCTGCAGGGCTCTAACTTCTGCAGAGAAAATAGAAGACCCATCAGGGAGCCTGGTTCTGAATGTATTATTTTCTGTGACAATAGCTGCTGCAGCCTTGTCCTCAAGTTTGGAACCATCGGTATATATGAAATGGTAGTCATTATAATTATCCTTTAATTCTGCAAATTTTGACTGAAATACACACGGGTTAGTTCGTTCTTTTGTGGACTCAGAAAGAGTCTTCAAGACCACAGGTTTCGTTAACTTCCAAGGGGGTTGGTTAGATATTTTGTAATTTGCAACAGATTCAACGATTATACCTGCTTCTTGCAGGTGTGGTATAATCCTAGTTCCAAAGGGGGGGATAGCATTGGTACCTCTATCCGCATAATGTGATCCGAAAACAATCTGATGAGTAGGGTTATTTCTACTGGCGTAAAGTTTTATACAATACAAAACTGCAAGTTTTAACCGCCGTATATTGAGAGGTTGTTCATTTGCCTCAACGTGTAAACTGTCGGCTGGGGATGTTCTAAAGGCATTTAAACATATTCTTAAGCCTTGATTCTGTATCGGTTCTAGCATCTTGAGATATGATGGTCTAGTTGAGCCATAAACTATACTGCCATAGTCCAGTCGCGATCTAATTAGAGCTCTATACAACATGAGTTTAGTATCCCGACCTGCTCCCCAATCGTGGGAGGAGATGACTCTCAGTAAATTTAAGGCCTTCTGACACTTTCTTCGGAGGTGTTTGATATGTGGGATAAAACTAAGTTGGCTATCAAAAATTAAACCTAAAAATTTGTTTTCCTTGACAACAGGGATTTGCACGTTAGAGATGTGTAAAACTGGATCGTCGTGCTGTTTTCGTTTTTTACAAAAGTGTATGCAAACCGTTTTGGTTTGTGAGAATTTAAAACCATTCTTATTCGCCCAAACTTGGAGAGAATAAATACTCTGCTGAAGACGACGCTGTATTAAATTCATACTTTTGCCTCTACACGACATGGCAAAATCATCCACGAAGAGTGAGCTATCTATCCCCTGTCTCAGTGTATCTTTTATATCGTTGATTTTTATCAGGAAAAGTAGAATTGAAAGGATGCATCGTTGGGGGAAGCCTTCCTCTTGTTCAAAGTATTCTGAGAATATTGTACCAAGGCGAACCCTGAATCGACGGTCGTCCAGGAATCCTTTTATAAACTGGGGCAGACGGCCTCGGAGGCCGAAATCAAAAAGATCCTTTAGTACTCCGTGTTTCCATGCTGCGTCATAAGCTTTTTCCAAGTCGAAGAAAACGGTAACAACATGTTCCTTGTTATTGAAAACTTCTTTCACAAAAGATTCTAGTCTTACAAGATGGTCCAGAGTGCTCCCTTGTTTCCTAAAGCCACTCTGTATGTCGGCAAGCAAGTTGTTTCTTTCCAGGTACCATTTTAATCTTTCAGCTACCATTCGCTCAAATGTTTTGCACAGGGCACTTGTCAAGGAAATTGGTCTGTAATTCTCAGGATTTCGTGGATCTTTGTTTGGCTTTGGTATTGGTATTATTGTGGCTTCCTTCCATATTTCTGGAAAAGTGTCGGAATTCCAGGTATGATTTAACAATTCTAAAAGGATCTTTAGGGTATGGTCTGGCAAATGTCTAAGCATCTGATAATGTATGTCATCTGGTCCTGCTGCTGAATCATGGGAACTATCTATGGCCTTTCTCAATTCATTAAGAGAAAAGTGCTCATTATACGCTTCGCTGTTGTCAGAATAGAAGTTAAGAAGATTAGTTTCTTCTGTTTCTTTATGGCGTCTAAACTCGTGGCTATAATTTTCGGAAGATGAGTTATGTTCAAATGTTTCGCCTAGGGTATCTAAAATGTCCTTTGGGTCGGTGATCATATTATTGTTAGCTTCTAGATGGCTTACTGTGCTAAAAGTGTTCTTACCAGATATTTTTCTAACCATGTCCCAGGTCTTTTTTAGAGAATTATTTGTGTTGAGTTGAGAAACATATTCATGCCAGGACTCTTGTTTGCTTTTTTTGACTGTTTTACGCGCAAATGCCTTGGCCCTTTGATATTCTATTTTTCTTGTAATGATTCAAATGAAATGATAACAAATTCTAAATTGAGTGGGAAATTTGGGTGACTCTGGTACTTCTCCCTTGCTTGGCGAGCCCGTGGAGGTTTCGGTTGGAGCGGCAATGTTTGTACAGACGACTTCCTCTCATCGGTAGTAACTTTCTTCGATGGAGGTTGTGGCGGTGAGCAGCCTTCAACCGCGTCGTTCGTTTCCATAAGCGCATCGTATTTGACTTCTTTTAAAGCCTGTTGTATCCTTTTTTTGACCTTGTCTGCCTTGTCTTTGAGCCTCTTCCTCCGTTCCGTTATCCAGAGGGGAGGAAGGGCTTGTGTAAGTTTTCGGTCTTGTGCTCGGCGATGGAGTTTTCGGCGAGCTTCCTGTGCAAGTTTGTGTCGCAATTGTTGGTTTTGTCGGTTTTGATTGTGGTGTTGTCGTTTTTTTTGGCCTGCGGTAGGGTGCGCTGCAGGTCTCCGACCCAGGAGATGGCGGTTTGGCAGCCCGTACTCACTGTTGTTAGTTTAGTTTTGACAGCAGCGGCGTTGTTTCGTGAGCAATCTCCCTCAGCGATTTTGCGGGCCTCGGTGTATGTTACACCCCTTTCTGCTTTTATCTGCTGGACTTTCTTTTCTTTTGTCCACTTTGGGCAGTTTCTAGATGAGGCCGCATGGGCACCTTGGCAGTTGGCGCATTTTTCAACAGGTGATTTACAGCTGTTTGTAGAGTTGCCTATTTCGGCACATCGCGAACAAGTAGCCTGTTGTTTGCAAATAGTGCTGCTGTGCCCATATCGCTGGCAGTTGTAGCACCGCAGCGGGTTTGGGATGTATGTTTGCACTTCCAGACTCAGGTGACCAACTTTTATTTTTGGTGGCAGCGAGGACCTTTGAAAGGTGAGCATATAGGTACCTCTTTTCCCCATAGCTCTGGCTGCAGAACACCTTGGTCTGCTAGTCCCTCGACCATTTCTTCCTCTGAACAGTATATCAGTTCTGCGTCTGCCACTACGCCCTTCGATACGTTAAGGCTTTTGTGTGGTGCGCATTTTACTGTGTGACCGACAAATTGGTTGACATTGCAGAGGCTATTGCTCTGTTTAGCGGTTGCAACCCGAACCAACAAGTCCCCAGATCGCATTCGTTTCACTGTGTACTTTGAAACAATGATGGCCGTAAGCTGTTTCTCGATCGCGAAAGGCGAGAGTTTCAACGGGCCGTTTATTCCAGATACAATGATAAACTCCGGAAAAGTCATCGGAGGCGATTCAATTTGTATATGGGGCCGCTTTTGCGGCGTTTTCGAGTCATAAATCTTTTCCATATTTTATTAATAAATTTTCTTCAGGTCTGCCGGCCCCCGGCCTTACTTCGACCGACCTTTTGGCAGCGGGAATTCCGCATGGGGCTAGGTCACCTGATATACTCGACTAGGCGCGGCGGTATTCCCCATCCAACGCCGTTTGATTAGCCCATTAGCCGCAGTTTGGTTAACCTGAACGACCAGCCGTTAATGATCGTGACTGGCCAACACGACCGCCCTTCTTGGGTTGAAGAGTCGGGCCAAAGCCGCGTATTGGCAACCAGGCACTGTATTGCCTAGAACCTGGTAACCTCAACAGCCAGGTCACCGGTCTCCCTCCCGTTAGGGGTGCAATCCACGGTAAAGTGCGTTTTTTGGGGGCAGGGGCACATTCAACGAAGAAGACCCCTGCTACTGTAGTCCATCTTGAATAAACGCACAACAGATTGCCACGCTTTTATGCGATCAACGTGGGAACGGTCAGACAAGGTAGGTGCAAAAAAAGCTGGAGTACTTACATTAAAGAAAACCCCAGGGGTTGGAAAATGAAACAGGAAGGTAAGGAATGATTTAAGATGGTAACAAGTATTTTCTTTGTTAAGAGAAAAGTAATTATTTGAGTATTTGCTACAGTTATATGTTATTTTATAATTACTGCGCAAAGGTATATTATAATGAAACAGAGAGAGGTACTGAAATATTAGATTGTTCGACACCTATAAACCCTTCAGGGTTATATTGTGTCTGGAAGGTAGCTCGAATATCAAGATGGTAGAAAGCTGTTTATTAGTGAAGAAAAAAGTAATTATTTAAGTATTTATTATAGGTTTATGTTAGTGAGAAGTTATATATTAAGGGCAAGGTGGGGGGGGGGGGGGGGGAGGGCGAGATACCAGTAGAACTGAGGTAACCCCAGTAAGACTGGTACCCCGAGGGGGGTCGGAATATCGACTCCGGCCTCCCTTTGGGTCAAGGGGCTCCTATAAATTTGATTGATTGATTGATTGGTTTAACGACACTAGCAACCCGTTAGGATCATATTGTGTCAGTTCTGTTGCTATACGAAGAGTCATTTGAAACTAAAATCGATTAAAATAGACAAAACAAGTAGTGTATAAATCTAAAATCAACTAAATTCAGTTTAAAACTTACTGTACATGTGTATTTCTTTCAGAAAAGAAATAATTTTGCTTGGTGCTACCTTTGTAAAAAGGTCTTTCATGGAATTCACACTGTAGTAGCGTGAACGAATGTTCTGAAAATCTACGCAATTGAGTAGAATATGTTTTGCAGTCAAACGTTCTTGACAACCAATACACTGTGGAGGCACATCGCCTCTCAGAAGATATCCGTGGGTGATGTATGTATGCCCGATTCGAACTCTATGCATAACCGTTGTGTCGCGAATACTGCCAAGAGCTAGGTTTTTTTCTCCAACTGTTGGTTGGATTTGAAAGAGTTTGTTATTTCTTTGCTCGTTCCATTTTTGTTGCCAAAGGTTTTTTACATAACTTGAAATATGGGGTTTAAAATCGGAGTATGGTATGAGACGGTCGGATATGTTGTAGTTTAGCGCCTCTTTTGCTGCCTGGTCCGCAGCTTCATTACCCGGTATGCCCACGTGGCTTGGCACCCAGCAAAATACTAGGGATTTGCCTTGTTTGATTGCCCTTTCATAACGTTCTACTAAGTCTAGAATCATTGTGTTCGACACTTGCAGATTTTCTAGTGACTGTAAGACCGATAAGGAATCTACACAGATAACAAATTTTTTGTACCTACTAATCTTGACAATTTCCATGGCTAACTGGAGTGCCCGAACCTCCGCGGAAAAGATGGAGGAGCCGTTTGGTAATCTTGTTTTCAGGGTATTTGATTTTGTAACTATTGAGGCAGCAACTTTGTTATCGAGTTTAGATCCGTCCGTGTATATGAAATGGTGGTGAAGGTAGGTTTCCTTTATCTCGGCAAACCTAACTTTGAACTCTTCAGCATTTGTTGCGTCTTTGGAAAAGTTTGTCAGAGTTTTGACTATGGTTGGTCTTTGTATTTTCCATGTTGGGTGTTTTGAAACTTTTAAGTTTGCAATTTGCTCGACTTTGATTCCGGCATTATTAAGGTGGTTACGGATTCTAGTGCCAAAGGGTACGATAACCCTGGGGCGTGTATTTACGAGTTAGTTAGTTAGTTATTTGATTGGTTTAACGACACCGCCAACCTGTTGCAGGTCATATTGTGTCATTCCTGGTAACTTTGTCGAATTTATACTTTATTGATTAAAAATGATTATAAAATAAAGTCTCAAATATACTAAAAATAAAACTAAAAATAGACTTAATGGTGGTCTACACATAGGAATACATATTAATCTCTTTTAAAAATTCTAGGACCTTGTTGGAATTTACCTTCTCAAAGAGCTCTCTCATGGAATCAACTCTATAATAACGGGGACGAATGTGATTGAAGTCTATACAATCTATCAAGATGTGTTTTACTGTATACCGTTCCTGACAACTTACACATTCGGGTTGTGGTTCACCTCTTAAGAGGTGTTTGTGAGTAGTGTAAGAATGTCCTATTCTTAATCTGTGAATTACCATATCGTCGCGAAGGCCATTTAGGGAGGGCAATTTGCGCCCTACCACAGATTTAATTTGGTATAGCTTATTGTTGGTTTGTTCATCCCAATATTGTTGCCATAGATTTTTGACATATCTAGAAATATGGCACTTAAAATCTGATGACGGTATAAGGAAATCTGAGCAGTCTTGGTTTAACGCTTCTTTGGCGCCTTTGTCGGCTGCCTCGTTGCCCGGGATTCCAACGTGGCTCGGTACCCAACAAAATATTATCTCTTTGCCAGCTTTTACCACTTCGTCGTGTTTTTCTATCAAGTCCAAAATTATTGGGTTGGATACCTGTAAGTTTTCTAGTGACTCAAGCACTGACATGGAGTCCACGCACAATATGAATTTTTTGTAGCGGCTAATCTTGACAATTTGCATAGCTAGCTGCAGGGCTCTAACTTCTGTAGAGAAAATAGAAGACCCATCAGGGAGCCTGGTTCTAAATGTATTATTTTCTGTGACAATAGCTGCTGCAGCCTTGTCCTCAAGTTTGGAACCATCGGTATATATGAAATGGTAGTCATTATAATTATCCTTTAATTCTGCAAATTTTGACTGAAATACACACGGGTTAGTTCTTTCTTTTGTGGACTCAGAAAGAGTCTTCAAGACCACAGGTTTCGTTAACTTCCAAGGGGGTTGGTTAGGTATTTTGTAATTTGCAACAGATTCAACGATTATACCTGCTTCTTGCAGGTGTGGTATAATCCTACTTCCAAGGGGGGGAATAGCATTGGTACCTCTATACGCATAATGTGATCCGAGTTAGTTAGTTAGTTAGTTATTTGATTGGTTTAACGACACCGCCAACCTGTTGCAGGTCATATTGTGTCATTCCTGGTAACTTTGTCGAATTTATACTTTATTGATTAAAAATGATTATAAAATAAAGTCTTAAATATACTAAAAAATATACTAAAAATAGACTTAACGGTGGTCTACACATAGGAATACTTATTAATCTCTTTTAAAAATTCTAGGACCTTGTTGGAATTTACCTTCTCAAAGAGCTCTCTCATGGAATCAACTCTATAATAACGGGGACGAATGTGATTGAAGTCTATACAATCTATCAAGATGTGTTTTACTGTATACCGTTCCTGACAACTTATACATTCGGGTTGTGGTTCACCTCTTAAGAGGTGTTTGTGAGTAGTGTAAGAATGTCCTATTCTTAATCTGTGAATTACCATATCGTCGCGAAGGCCATTTAGGGAGGGCAATTTGCGCCCTACCACAGATTTAATTTGGTATAGCTTATTGTTGGTTTGTTCATCCCAATATTGTTGCCATAGATTTTTGACATATCTAGAAATATGGCACTTAAAATCTGATGACGGTATAAGGAAATCTGAGCAGTCTTGGTTTAACGCTTCTTTGGCGCCTTTGTCGGCTGCCTCGTTGCCCGGGATTCCAACGTGGCTCGGTACCCAACAAAATATTATCTCTTTGCCAGCTTTTACCACTTCGTCGTGTTTTTCTATCAAGTCCAAAATTAATGGGTTGGATACCTGTAAGTTTTCTAGTGACTCAAGCACTGACATGGAGTCCACGCACAATATGAATTTTTTGTAGCGGCTAATCTTGACAATTTGCATAGCTAGCTGCAGGGCTCTAACTTCTGCAGAGAAAATAGAAGACCCATCAGGGAGCCTGGTTCTAAATGTATTATTTTCTGTGACAATAGCTGCTGCAGCCTTGTCCTCA
The DNA here is from genome assembly GCA_949752745.1 of Protula sp. h YS-2021. NCBI lineage: Eukaryota > Metazoa > Annelida > Polychaeta > Sabellida > Serpulidae > Protula > Protula sp. h YS-2021. The sequence continues at coordinate 83,339,495 of OX457028.1, forward strand.
AGTTTGGAACCATCGGTATATATGAAATGGTAGTCATTATAATTATCCTTTAATTCTGCAAATTTTGACTGAAATACACACGGGTTAGTTCGTTCTTTTGTGGACACAGAAAGAGTCTTCAAGACCACAGGTTTCGTTAACTTCCAAGGGGGTTGGTTAGGTATTTTGTAATTTGCAACAGATTCAACGATTATACCTGCTTCTTGCAGGTGTGGTATAATCCTAGTTCCAAAGGGGGGGATAGCATTGGTACCTCTATCCGCATAATGTGATCCGAAAACAATCTGATGAGTAGGGTTATTTCTATTGGCGTAAAGTTTTATACAATACTGCATGGCAAGTTTTAACCGCCGTATATTGAGAGGTTGTTCATTTGCCTCAACGTGTAAACTGTCGGCTGGGGATGTTCTAAAGGCATTTAAACATATTCTTAAGCCTTGATTCTGTATCGGTTCTAGCATCTTGAGATATGATGGTCTAGTTGAGCCATAAACTATACTGCCATAGTCCAGTCGCGATCTAATTAGAGCTCTATACAACATGAGTTTAGTATCCCGATCTGCTCCCCAATCGTGGGAGAAGATGACTCTCAGTAAATTTAAGGCCTTCTGACACTTTCTTCGGAGGTGTTTGATATGTGGGATAAAACTAAGTTGGTTATCAAAAATTAAACCTAAAAATTTGTTTTCCTTGACAACAGGGATTTGCACGTTAGAGATGTGTAAAACTGGATCGTCGTGCTGTTTTCGTTTTTTACAAAAGTGTATACAAACCGTTTTGGTTTGTGAGAATTTAATGCCATTCTTATTCGCCCAAACTTGGAGAGAATAAATACTCTGCTGAAGACGACGCTGTATTAAATTCATACTTTGGCATACACGACATGGCAAAATCATCCACGAAGAGTGAGCTATCTATCCCCTGTCTCAGTGTATCTTTTATATTGTTGATTTTTATCAGGAAAAGTAGAATTGAAAGGATGCATCGTTGGGGGAAGCCTTCCTCTTGTTCAAAGTATTCTGAGAATATTGTACCAAGGCGAACCCTGAATCGACGGTCGTCCAGGAATCCTTTTATGAACTGGGGCAGACAGCCTCGGAGGCCGAATTCAAAAAGATCCTTTAGTACTCCGTGTTTCCATGCTGTGTCATAAGCTTTTTCCAAGTCGAAGAAAACGGTAACAACATGTTCCTTGTTATTGAAAGCTTCTTTCACAAAAGATTCTAGTCTTACAAGATGGTCCAGAGTGCTCCTTTGTTTCCTAAAGCCACTCTGTATGTCGGCAAGCAAGTTGTTTCTTTCCAGGTACCATTTTAATCTTTCAGCTACCATTCGCTCAAATGTTTTGCACAGGGCACTTGTCAAGGAAATTGGTCTGTAATTCTGAGGATTTCGTGGATCTTTGTTTGGCTTTGGTATTGGTATTATTGTGGCTTCCTTCCATATTTCTGGAAAAGTGTCGGAATTCCAGGTATGATTTAACAATTCTAAAAGGATCTTTAGGGTATGGTCTGGCAAATGTCTAAGCATCTGATAATGTATGTCATCTGGTCCTGCTGCTGAATCATGGGAACTATCTATGGCCTTTCTCAATTCATTGAGAGAAAAGTGCTCATTATACGCTTCGCTGTTGTCAGAATAGAAGTTAAGAGGATTAGTTTCTTCTGTTTCTTTATGGCGTCTAAACTCGTGGCTATAATTTTCGGAAGATGAGTTATGTTCAAATGTTTCGCCTAGGGTATCTAAAATGTCCTTTGGGTCGGTGATCATATTATTGTTAGCTTCTAGATGGCTTACTGTGCTAAAAGTGTTCTTACCAGATATTTTTCTAACCATGTCCCAGGTCTTTTTTAGAGAATTATTTGTGTTGAGTTGAGAAACATATTCATGCCAGGATTCTTGTTTGCTTTTTTTGACTATTTTACGCGCAACTGCCTTGGCCCTTTGATATTCTATTTTTCTTGTAATGTCTGGGTAGTCTGAAAAATTTTTGAGAGCTTGTTTACGAAGCGCTATGGATTCTTTACAAGCGTCATTAAACCACGGTTTGTGTGGTTTCTTGCGGGATCCTGATGTCCTTGGGATAGATTTTTCACACACTCCATGGAGAAGAAAGGTAAATAATGAGATATGTTCGTCTTCATCATCAGTAAAATGTTTCCTTTTGATTGATTGATTGATTGATTGGTTTAACGACACTAGCAACCCGTTAGGATCATATTGTGTCAGTTCTGTTGCTATACGAAGAGTCAGTTGAAACTAAAATCGATTAAAATAGACAAAACAAGTAGTGTATAAATCTAAAATCAACTAAATTCAGTTTAAAACTTACTGTACATGTGTATTTCTTTCAGAAAAGAAATAATTTTGCTTGGTGCTACCTTTGTAAAAAGGTCTTTCATGGAATTCACACTGTAGTAGCGTGAACGAATGTTCTGAAAATCTACGCAATTGAGTAGAATATGTTTTGCGGTCAAACGTTCTTGACAACCAATACACTGTGGAGGCACATCGCCTCTCAGAAGATATCCGTGGGTGATGTATGTATGCCCGATTCGAACTCTATGCATAACCGTTGTGTCGCGAATACTGCCAAGAGCTAGGTGTTTTTCTCCAACTGTTGGTTGGATTTGAAAGAGTTTGTTATTTCTTTGCTCGTTCCATTTTTGTTGCCAAAGGTTGTTTACATAACTTGAAATATGGGGTTTAAAATCGGAGTATGGTATGAGAAGGTCGGATATGTTGTAGTTTAGCGCCTCTTTTGCTGCCTGGTCCGCAGCTTCATTACCCGGTATGCCCACGTGGCTTGGCACCCAGCAAAATACCAGGGATTTGCCTTGTTTGATTGCCCTTTCATAACGTTCTACTAAGTCTAGAATCATTGTGTTCGACACTTGCAGATTTTCTAGTGACTGTAAGACCGATAAGGAATCGACACAGATAACAAATTTTTTGTACCTACTAATCTTGACAATTTCCATGGCTAACTGGAGTGCCCGAACCTCCGCGGAAAAGATGGAGGAGCCGTTTGGTAATCTTGTTTTCAGGGTATTTGATTTTGTAACTATTGAGGCAGCAACTTTGTTATCGAGTTTAGATCCGTCCGTGTATATGAAATGGTGGTGAAGGTAGGTTTCCTTTATCTCGGCAAACCTAACTTTGAACTCTTCAGCATTTGTTGCGTCTTTGGAAAAGTTTGTCAGAGTTTTGACTATGGTTGGTCTTTGTATTTTCCATGTTGGGTGTTTTGAAACTTTTAAGTTTGCAATTTGCTCGACTTTGATTCCGGCACTATTAAGGTGGTTACGGATTCTAGTGCCAAAGGGTACGATAACCCTGGGGCGTGTATTTAGGATTTCTGAATGGTCTTTTTCGAACACTGCCTTATAGGTGGGGTTTTCCTTATTTGCGTATAGTTTTATTGCATATTGCATTGAAAGTTTGATTCGTTGGATATCTAATGGATGTTCATTTGATTCAACCTGAAGACTTTCCGCAGGTGACGTTCTAAAAGCGTTAAGGCAGAGGCGTAGGCCTTGGTTTTGAATTGGGTTCAACATCTTTAAGTACGATGGCCTTGCTGATCCGTAGACGATGCTACCATAATCTATTCTGGATCTTATTAATGATCTATACAGTTTTAATTTTGTACTGGTATCTGCTCCCCAGTCTTGTGCGGAGACGACTCGTAACAGGTTGAGCGCCTTTTGACATTTCCTCTTCACGTCTTTTATGTGGGGAATAAAATTTAGCTTCGAGTCCAGAATTAGGCCAAGGAATTTGTTTTCCTTTACTACGGGTATCTGTGTGTTTGATAAGTGTAAAATAGGATCGCCGTGTGGCTTTCGCTTGTTGCAAAAGTGCATGCAAACTGTTTTGGTTTGCGAAAATTTGAAACCATTTTGGTTAGCCCACTTTTGAAGAGAGTTGATATTTTGCTGGAGGCGACGCTCGATCAGATTCATATTCTTACCCCTTGCAGACATAGCAAAATCGTCTACAAACAGTGAGCTGTCTATTCCCTGTTTAGTTGCGCCTTTGATACTATTGATTTTGATTAGAAACACGAGAATTGATAGAATACAGCCTTGAGGATAGCCTTCTTCTTGCTCAAAATAGTCTGAGAGAACAGAACCGAGACGGACTTTAAATCGCCTATCATTTAAAAACCCTTCAATGAATTCAGGGAGACGACCTCGTATGCCAAGGTTGTGGAGGTCTTGCATGACCCCGTATTTCCAAGCCGTGTCGTAGGCTTTTTCTAAATCAAAGAAAACAGTGACGACATGTTCGTTATTGATAAAACCTTCTCTTATAAATGATTCCAGTCTAACCAGGTGATCTATGGTACTTCTTTCTTTTCTGAAGCCACTTTGGATGTCAGTAAGCAGATGATTTTTCTCTAAATACCAAATAAGTCTTGCGGCTATCATACGCTCTAGTGTTTTGCACAAAGAGCTTGTCAGGGATATTGGGCGATAATTTTGGGGATTAGTAGAATCCTTATTGGGTTTTGGAATTGGTATGATGGTGGCTTCTTTCCATATTTCAGGAAAGTTTCCTGTAGTCCAAACTTGATTGAGTAATTGTAGCAGGACTTCAAGGGTTTTCTCAGGTAGGTGTTTTAGAACCTGGTAGTGCAGGTCGTCTGGTCCGGCAGCTGAGTCATGTGAGTTTTGGATGGCGTCTTTCAACTCCGACAGGGTAAAGGTGCAATTGTACTGTTCCGAGTTATTTGAGGTGAAGTTCATTGGTATTTGTTCTTTTGCTTCTTTTATTTGACGAAAACCTTGGGAGTAGTTGTCAGATGAGGAGTTGAACTGAAAGGTTCTACCAAAGGTATTTGCTATTTCATCAGGTTTTGTGATAGTTTGGTTGTTTGTACTGAGGTGGTTTATGGGTTTTGAGATGTTTTTACCAGATATTTTTCGGATTATCTCCCATACTTTTTTGGTTGAATTGTTTTTGTTCAGTTTGGAGATATATTCTACCCAGGTTTGCTTTTTGCTTGCTTTGATCGTTCTGCGTGCTGCAGCACGCAGCCTTTTGTATTCAAGTTTGCTACTATTGTCCGGGGTGATGTAGAACTGGCGAAGAGCTGTTTTTCGCATGGCTATTGCTTTTTTGCAATCATCGTTAAACCAGGGTTTTTGTTGTTTTTTAGGATTTCCGGAAGTTTTAGGTACGGTTTTTTCCATGATTGCCTGGATCAGAGCCGTAAAAAATAAAATCGGGTCATCGTCGTGTGTAAATTGATTGATTTTAATGGCCTTTTTGCAGAGTTCCTGGAACAGTGACCAGTCTGCTTTGTGGAATTTCCATTTTGCTATTCTTTTCTGTTGCTGTGGATCTAGTGGTTTTAATAAAATGGGGAAGTGGTCGCTGCCATAAGTGTCGTCCAAGACTTCCCATTCAAAGTCTAAAAACAAATTACTAGATGCCATTGCAAGGTCGATAGAGGTTTTTGAACCAGTGCCAGGGTGTAGGTATGTTGGGGTTTTATCATTGTAGAGTGAGAGGTTGTGGAGATTTAGAAAGTTTTCAATTAGCTTTCCTTTGTGATCGTTGTTTGTATTACCCCATAGAGGACTGTGTGCATTGAAGTCGCCTAGAAACAGAATAGGTTTTGGTATTTGGCAAATCAATTCGTTGAGTTCTTCCGGTTGAGGTTTGGAGGGTGGTGGTAGGTATATGTTACAAATGGAAAAGGTTTTCTTCATTGTAACGCGAACTGCTGTTGCTTGCAGGTTTGTATTTAATTTGAGTTCACTTTGGATAACATTGTTTCGGATTAAGGTAGTGATTCCGCCCGAGGCGCGGTTATTGTTGGCGTTTTTGTTATAGGAAGTGTAACCGATTAAATTTGGCGGGTAGAGATCAGTACCGTATGTTTCTTGGAGGCAAAAGACAGCCGGGTTACATTGTTGGCTCAGAGTTAAAAGATCTATCTGGTTGGTCCAAAAACCTCTTATGTTCCAGTAAATTATAGCCATGTTACTTGCTATTAGCTCGTGACTGATGTATAAAAACCCTGGGCAAATGGACAAATGTCGTCTTTTATTTGCTGTGGCATCTAGGCCTCTGTATCGACACCCGAGGCGGTTTTGGCTGCAGAGGCAGAGAGCACAGCGAGGAATTCCTTTGGTCGTCCTCTGCCAGTTGTAGCGGCCGAGGGTGTGGTGGCGACTTTCTTACGTCTGCCTCATTTACCTCCATAAGGGGGCTGAATCTATTTTGGTTTTCGGCTGTACATTGTTGCAGTTTTTCCTTCACCAGCCGGACTTTGTTCTTTAATCTATTTCTGGTTTCTGTGTCCATATTATTCTGGTTACTCCTGGGACTTGGTGTCGTCATTTGCCTCTTATTTCGTATTGTTGGGGATCGAGTGGTCTTAGTTTTTATTGACGTAGCCGATTCGAGGGCTGGTGTTCCCACCTTAGGCCTAGCACCACCCTTTAGGGGAGGGCTGCTGTCTGAATGTTCGAATGTAGTTTCCGACTGGGTGGACTTAGATGACTGCTTGGGTTGGTTGACTTGAATGGTTCTCTGTTGTGAGATCCAAGTCAAGTCTGTTTGGGTCACAGCATCGGCCAGGGACTTAGTTGCCTTGGCAACTGCCGCGTAGCTTTTGGTGCTTCGAGTTTGGTAAACAAGTTTACGCGCCTCAGGGTACGGAATGGATTGTTCATATTTGACCTTCTGTACCTCTTTTTCTGCGATCCATGTTGGGCACTCCTTTGAGGACGCTGGATGATTGCCTTTGCAGTTGATGCATTTGCTTTGAGAGGTACAGGTTTTGTAGTCATGACCATCTTCGCCACAGTTTGCACACGTTTTCTCCGTTTTTTTGCATCTGCTACTGCCATGCCCGAATCGTTGACAGTTATAGCAGCGTACGGGATTCGGTACATAGAGTTTTACGCCGAGTTTTAGATAACCGACTTTAATGTCTGTCGGAAGCGTTGATCTTTGGAAGGTCAGTGCGTAGGTTCCGCGGAAGCCAAGTCTGCGGCAACCTGTGACTCCGTACTTGCCTAATTCGCTAACGAGTTCTTCCTCCGTACAGAATTTGAGATCAGGGTGGCTGACCACCCCTTTTGTGTAATTCAGTGATTGATGTGGTGTACTTTTAACCGGTGTGTTTACGAAGGTTTTGATTTGTAATAGGTTTTTGCTTTGTTGCGCCGAGAAAACTTGGACAAGTATATCGCCTGAGCGTAAGCGTTTTGCGGTATGATGGGAACCTACAAGTGATGTTACACCCTTTTCTATGGCAAAGGGTGAAAGTCTGAACGGACCGTTCTCGGGACTAATTATTATGAATTCAAAAAACGGCGTCGGAGGAGACTCGATGTGTATGTGGGGGCGCTTGTTTGCGCCTCTGGGTGTCTGTGCTTCGGTAAACTGTATATTTGTTTTTCCTTCTTTTTCTTTTTGTTTTTCAATACAATCCATGGAGTTTGTTTTTGTTTTCTTCCAGGTCTGCCGGCCCCGGCCCTACTCTGACCACCGAATCCGGCAGCGGGGGTTACCCGCCCAGGGATAGGACACCTGGAATACTACAAGCACCTATGTGGGAAGACTCGACAACACAGGTGGAGTATTGACCCGATTGAGCCGCAGTTTTTTTTTTTTTTAACTTTACGGCCAGCCGTTAATGATCGTGACGGGCCTGGAATTCACGACCGCCCCTCTTTGGCCGAAGAGTCGGACCAAAGCCACGTGTTGGCAACAGGTCCCCGTAGTAGTAAATGTATGTGAGAGGCCTACGTAGGGGAAAGAGTGCCTCAATGACCAGGACTCCTGTCTCCTGCCACTATGGGATGCAATCCACGGCAGAGTGCGTTGATGGGACTGGAGTACTTTCAATGAAGAAGACCCCAGCAGCTGAACATCAAACTGGAACGCACTACAGATTGCCACGCTTTTATGCGATTAACGTGGGAACGTTGTTAACCTTGTGTCTGGAGTAGATCTATTCAAAAAGACTATTGCAGTTGGAACTAAGGTTCAGAACTCTATCCTTTTGATACTCTGATGACATAATTCTTGGAATTCTGACCAGTCTGCTTTCTGAAACTTCCATTTTGGGGATCTTTTTTCGTGGTATGCTTTAGACTCAGACAATAAAATAGGAAAGTGGTCACTGCCGTGGAGATCACCCAACACTTTCCAATTAAAATCAAGATATAAATTAGCAGATGCTATAGAAAGGTCAATAGAGGTTTTTGAACCAGTACCAGGGTGAAGATATGTGTATGACTTGTCGTTGAAAATGGTTAAATTATGATGGTTAAGGAGATTTTCTACCAATTTTCCCTTTAAATCTACGTAACTATTGCCCCACAATGTACTGTGAGCATTAAAGTCGCCCACGAATAGGGCTGGCTTAGGTAACTGATTTATTAGGTCATTCAACTCTTCTAGTTGAGGTCTCAATTGTGGTGGCAAATAAATATTACAATTGTGAAAGTTTTGCCAAGCGTGATACGAATCGCCTGGGTCTGGAAAGGCGTATTTAGTTTAATTTCGCTTTGTAAGAGATCACTTCGAACAAACATAGCGATTCCACCCGTCGCTCTGTCATCCGATGAGGGTTTGTTGTATGACGTATATCCTCTAAGTTTTGGTGGATTGTCGTTTTTGCGATTTCTGAATGGTCTTTTTCGAACACTGCCTTATAGGTGGGGTTTTCCTTATTTGCGTATAGTTTTATTGCATATTGCATTGAAAGTTTGATTCGTTGGATATCTAATGGATGTTCATTTGATTCAACCTGAAGACTTTCCGCAGGTGACGTTCTAAAAGCGTTAAGGCAGAGGCGTAGGCCTTGGTTTTGAATTGGGTTCAACATCTTTAAGTACGATGGCCTTGCCGATCCGTAGACGATGCTACCATAATCTATTCTGGATCTTATTAATGATCTATACAGTTTTAATTTTGTACTGGTATCTGCTCCCCAGTCTTGTGCGGAGACGACTCGTAACAGGTTGAGCGCCTTTTGACATTTCCTCTTCACGTCTTTTATGTGGGGAATAAAATTTAGCTTCGAGTCCAGAATTAGGCCAAGGAATTTGTTTTCCCTTACTACGGGTATCTGTGTGTTTGATAAGTGTAAAATAGGATCGCCGTGTGGCTTTCGCTTGTTGCAAAAGTGCATGCAAACTGTTTTGGTTTGCGAAAATTTGAAACCATTTTGGTTAGCCCACTTTTGAAGAGAGTTGATATTTTGCTGGAGGCGACGCTCGATCAGATTCATATTCTTACCCCTTGCAGACATAGCAAAATCGTCTACAAACAGTGAGCTGTCTATTCCCTGTTTAGTTGCGCCTTTGATACTATTGATTTTGATTAGAAACAAGAGAATTGATAGAATACAGCCTTGAGGATAGCCTTCTTCTTGCTCAAAATAGTCCGAGAGAACAGAACCGAGACGGACTTTAAATCGCCTATCATTTAAAAACCCTTCAATGAATTCAGGGAGACGACCTCGTATGCCAAGGTTGTGGAGGTCTTGCATGACCCCGTATTTCCAAGCCGTGTCGTAGGCTTTTTCTAAATCAAAGAAAACAGTGACGACATGTTCGTTATTGATAAAACCTTCTCTTATAAATGATTCCAGTCTAACCAGGTGATCTATGGTACTTCTTTCTTTTCTGAAGCCACTTTGGATGTCAGTAAGCAGATGATTTTTCTCTAAATACCAAATAAGTCTTGCGGCTATCATACGCTCTAGTGTTTTGCACAAAGAGCTTGTCAGAGATATTGGGCGATAATTTTGGGGATTAGTAGAATCCTTATTGGGTTTTGGAATTGGTATGATGGTGGCTTCTTTCCATATTTCAGGAAAGTTTCCTGTAGTCCAAACTTGATTGAGTAATTGTAGCAGGACTTCAAGGGTTTCCTCAGGTAGGTGTTTTAGAACCTGGTAGTGCAGGTCGTCTGGTCCGGCAGCTGAGTCATGTGAGTTTTGGATGGCGTCTTTCAACTCCGACAGGGTAAAGGTGCAATTGTACTGTTCCGAGTTATTTGAGGTGAAGTTCATTGGTATTTGTTCTTTTGCTTCTTTTATTTCACGAAAACCTTGGGAGTAGTTGTCAGATGAGGAGTTGAACTGAAAGGTTCTACCAAAGGTATTTGCTATTTCATCAGGTTTTGTGATAGTTTGGTTGTTTGTACTGAGGTGGTTTATGGGTTTTGAGATGTTTTTACCAGATATTTTTCGGATTATCTCCCATACTTTTTTGGCTGAATTGTTTTTGTTCAGTTTGGAGATATATTCTACCCAGGTTTGCTTTTTGCTTGCTTTGATCGTTCTGCGTGCTGCAGCACGCAGCCTTTTGTATTCAAGTTTGCTACTATTGTCCGGGGTGATGTAGAACTGGCGAAGAGCTGTTTTTCGCATGGCTATTGCTTTTTTGCAATCATCGTTAAACCAGGGTTTTTGTTGTTTTTTAGGATTTCCGGAAGTTTTAGGTACGGTTTTTTCCATGATTGCCTGGATCAGAGCCGTAAAAAATAAAATCGGGTCATCGTCGTGTGTAAACTGATTGATTTTAATGGCCTTTTTGCAGAGTTCCTGGAACAGTGACCAGTCTGCTTTGTGGAATTTCCATTTTGCTATTCTTTTCTGTTGCTGTGGATCTAGTGGTTTTAATAAAATGGGGAAGTGGTCGCTGCCATAAGTGTCGTCCAAGACTTCCCATTCAAAGTCTAAAAACAAATTACTAGATGCCATTGCAAGGTCGATAGAGGTTTTTGAACCAGTGCCAGGGTGTAGGTATGTTGGGGTTTTATCATTGTAGAGTGAGAGGTTGTGGAGATTTAGAAAGTTTTCAATTAGCTTTCCTTTGTGATCGTTGTTTGTATTACCCCATAGAGGGCTGTGTGCATTGAAGTCGCCTAGAAACAGAATAGGTTTTGGTATTTGGCAAATCAATTCGTTGAGTTCTTCCGGTTGAGGTTTGGAGGGTGGTGGTAGGTATATGTTACAAATGGAAAAGGTTTTCTTCATTGTAACGCGAACTGCTGTTGCTTGCAGGTTTGTATTTAATTTGAGTTCACTTTGGATAACATTGTTTCGGATTAAGGTAGTGATTCCGCCCGAGGCGCGGTTATTGTTGGCGTTTTTGTTATAGGAAGTGTAACCGATTAAATTTGGCGGGTAGAGATCAGTACCGTATGTTTCTTGGAGGCAAAAGACAGACGGGTTACATTGTTGGCTCAGAGTTAAAAGATCTATCTGGTTGGTCCAAAAACCTCTTATGTTCCAGTAAATTATAGCCATGTTACTTGCTATTAGCTCGTGACCGATGTATAAAAACCCTGGGCAAATGGACAAATGTCGTCTTTTATTTGCTGTGGCATCTAGGCCTCTGTATCGACACCCGAGGCGGTTTTGGCTGCAGAGGCAGAGAGCACAGCGAGGAATTCCTTTGGTCGTCCTCTGCCAGTTGTAGCGGCCGAGGGTGTGGTGGCGACTTTCTTACGTCTGCCTCATTTACCTCCATAAGGGGGCTGAATCTATTTTGGTTTTCGGCTGTACATTGTTGCAGTTTTTCCTTCACCAGCCGGACTTTGTTCTTTAATCTATTTCTGGTTTCTGTGTCCAGATTATTCTGGTTACTCCTGGGACTTGGTGTCGTCGTTTGCCTATTTCGTATTGTTGGGGATCGAGTGGTCTTAGTTTTTATTGACGTAGCCGATTCGAGGGCTGGTGTTCCCACCTTAGGTCTAGCACCACCCTTTAGGGGAGGGCTGCTGCCTGAATGTTCGAATGTAGTTTCCGACTGGGTGGACTTAGATGACTGCTTGGGTTGGTTGACTTGAATGGTTCTCTGTTGTGAGATCCAAGTCAAGTCTGTTTGGGTCACAGCATCGGCCAGGGACTTAGTTGCCTTGGCAACTGCCGCGTAGCTTTTGGTGCTTCGAGTTTGGTAAACAAGTTTACGCGCCTCAGGGTACGGAATGGATTGTTCATATTTGACCTTCTGTACCTCTTTTTCTGCGATCCATGTTGGGCACTCCTTTGAGGACGCTGGATGATTGCCTTTGCAGTTGATGCATTTGCTTTGAGAGGTACAGGTTTTGTAGTCATGACCATCTTCGCCACAGTTTGCACACGTTTTCTCCGTTTTTTTGCATCTGCTACTGCCATGCCCGAATCGTTGACAGTTATAGCAGCGTACGGGATTCGGTACATAGAGTTTTACGCCGAGTTTTAGATAACCGACTTTAATGTCTGTCGGAAGCGTTGATCTTTGGAAGGTCAGTGCGTAGGTTCCGCGGAAGCCAAGTCTGCGGCAACCTGTGACTCCGTACTTGCCTAATTCGCTAACGAGTTCTTCCTCCGTACAGAATTTGAGATCAGGGTGGCTGACCACCCCTTTTGTGTAATTCAGTGATTGATGTGGTGTACTTTTAACCGGTGTGTTTACGAAGGTTTTGATTTGTAATAGGTTTTTGCTTTGTTGCGCCGAGAAAACTTGGACAAGTATATCGCCTGAGCGTAAGCGTTTTGCGGTATGATGGGAACCTACAAGTGATGTTACACCCTTTTCTATGGCAAAGGGTGAAAGTCTGAACGGACCGTTCTCGGGAGTAATTATTATGAATTCAAAAAACGGCGTCGGAGGAGACTCGATGTGTATGTGGGGGCGCTTGTTTGCGCCTCTGGGTGTCTGTGCTTCGGTAAACTGTATATTTGTTTTTCCTTCTTTTTCTTTTTCTTTTTGTTTTTCAATACAATCCATAGAGTTTGTTTTTGTTTTCTTCCAGGTCTGCCGGCCCCGGCCCTACTCTGACCACCGAATCCGGCAGCGGGGGTTACCCGCCCAGGGATAGGACACCTGGAATACTACAAGCACCTATGTGGGAAGACTCGACAACACAGGTGGAGTATTGACCCGATTGAGCCGCAGTTTTTTTTTTAACTTTACGGCCAGCCGTTAATGATCGTGACGGGCCTGGAATTCACGACCGCCCCTCTTTGGCCGAAGAGTCGGACCAAAGCCACGTGTTGGCAACAGGTCCCCGTAGTAGTAAATGTATGTGAGAGGCCTACGTAGGGGAAAGAGTGCCTCAATGACCAGGACTCCTGTCTCCTGCCACTATGGGATGCAATCCACGGCAGAGTGCGTTGATGGGACTGGAGTACTTTCAATGAAGAAGACCCCAGCAGCTGAACATCAAACTGGAACGCACTACAGATTGCCACGCTTTTATGCGATTAACGTGGGAACGTTGTTAACCTTGTGTCTGGAGTAGATCTATTGAAAAAGACTATTGCAGTTGGAACTAAGGTTCAGAACTCTATCCGTCAAAAAATGAAGCAAATGGAAAGCACTAAGGGAGGAGAGGTTATTATCTAATTCCAATCGATCACATTGGCAGGACTAGAATTAGGAAGGAAAGGTATTGTAAGATGAGATTTTACCGTAATTGAGGTGTTTCTTTAACATATTTTAGTTACTTAGTTAGTTAGATGATTTGCTTAACGATACGACCGACCCGACCCGGGTTACATTGTGTCAGTAGCTATGAAAATGGTAGAAACAATTATTTAAGTATTATAGGTATATGTTATTGAGAAGGTATATATTATAGGTTACTAAGGGAGTGGTGATATTTTGGAAGGTAGAAAGGGAAATGTTAGTGAGATGATAAGGTTGCGATAGGGGGGATGGGTGGGAGGGGGGCGAGATACCAGTAGAACTGAAATAGAGCCAGTAAGACTGGTACCCCGAGGGGGGTCGGAATATCGACTCCGGCCTCCCTTTGGGTCAAGGGGCTCCTTTAAAAATAAAGGGTCGGACCCAAATCAGGCAGTTTAACGTCATGCCCGGGACGGGCTCCTTTAAAAATAAAGGGTCGGACCCAAGTGAGGCAGTTTAACGTCATGCCCGGGACGCTCTTGGAGGCAAAGTATACATGGGTTGTACTGTTGACTGAGAGTCAAAAGATCGATCTGGTTGATCCAAAAACCTCTTATGTTCCAGTGAACTATTGTCATTTTACTTGCTATAAGCCCTAGGCCTTTGTATTGTCACTTTAGGTGGTCTCAGGAGTGTTTTTGTTGCCACTTTGTCTTGTTCGGTCTCTTTTAGTTTTTGGATGGTTGCTTTTCGGGGGTCTTGTTTGGGTTGCCCCTTTCGTCCGCATCCTCAAGTACCGAGTATCGGTTTCCCGTAAACTCAAAATTTAGAGGGAAATTTGGATGGCTCTGGTACTTCTCCCTTGCCTGCCGAGCACGTGTTGCTTTTGACTGAAGTGGTGATGTCTGGGGCGACGACTTCCTCTCATCAGTTGTGGCCTTTTTCGATGGAGGCTGTGGCGGTGAGCATGCGACAACCGCGTCGTCTGTTTCCATATGATGTCCGTATTTTGCATCTTTCAATGCATGTTGTATTCTTTTTTAATTTTGTCAGCCTTGTCTTTGAGCCTCTTCCTCGTGCCGTTATCTAGCGGTGAGGAGGGGCTTGTGTAGGTTTTTGGTCTCGTGCTCGGCGATGGGGTTTTAGGCGAGCTTGTTGTTTGTGTAGAAGTTGTTGGTTTTGCCGGTTTAGATGGTGGACTTTCGGTTTTTTGGGCTGTGACAAGAAGCGCTGCAAGTCACCAACCCAAGAGATGGTAGTTTGACAACCCGTGTTGACTGTTCTGCGGCTTGTTTTCACGGCAGTAGCGTAATTTCGCGAGCCTTCTCCCTCTACAATTTCGCGAGCCTCCGTGTACGTGACACCCCTTTCTGCTTTTACCTGTTGGACTTTTTTCTCATGTATCCACTTTGGGCAGTTTCTTGAGGAGGCCGCATGGGGACCTTGACAGTAAGCACATTTTTCCTCTTGGGATTTACAGTTGCTTGTCGGGTGGCCTTTTTCGGCGCATCTTGAGCAGGTGGGTTGTTGTTTACAGGTACTGCTGCTGTGTCCATATCGCTGGCAGTTGTAACACCGCAACGGGTTTGGGATATATGCCTTCACTTCCAGGCTCAGATGACCGACTTTTATTTTTTGTGGCAGCGAGGACCTTTGAAAGGTGAGCATATAGGTTCCTCTTTTTCCCATAGCTCTCGCTGCTATGACACCTTGGTCTGTGAGTCCTTCGACCATCTCATCCTCGGAACAGTACATCAGCTCTGCGTCTGCCACTACGCCTTTCGATACGTTTAGGTTTTTGTGTGGTGCGTGTTTTACTGTGTAACCGACAAATTGGGTAGTGTTGCAGAGACTGTTGCTCTGTTTAGCTGTTACTACCCGATCCCCGGATCGCATGCGTTTGACTGTGTAATTTGAACCAACGATAGCTGTCAACTGTTTCTCAATTGCGAAAGGCGAGGGTTTTAGTGGTCCGTTCAGGCTCGAAACAATTATGAACTCCGGAAAGTTAGTTAGTTAGTTAGTTATTTGATTGGTTTAACGACACCGCCAACCTGTTGCAGGTCATATTGTGTCATTCCTGGTAACTTTGTCGAATTTATACTTTATTGATTAAAAATGATTATAAAATAAAGTCTTAAATATCCTAAAAATATACTAAAAATAGACTTAATGGTGGTCTACACATAGGAATACATATTAATCTCTTTTAAAAATTCTAGGACCTTGTTGGAATTTACCTTCTCAAAGAGCTCTCTCATGGAATCAACTCTATAATAACGGGGACGAATGTGATTGAAGTCTATACAATCTATCAAGATGTGTTTTACTGTATACCGTTCCTGACAACTTATACATTCGGGTTGTGGTTCACCTCTTAAGAGGTCTTTGTGAGTAGTGTAAGAATGTCCTATTCTTAATCTGTGAATTACCATATCGTCGCGAAGGCCATTTAGGGAGGGCAATTTGCGCCCTACCACAGGGTTAATTTGGTATAGCTTATTGTTGGTTTGTTCATCCCAATATTGTTGCCATAGATTTTTGACATATCTAGAAATATGGCACTTAAAATCTGATGACGGTATAAGGAAATCTGAGCAGTCTTGGTTTAACGCTTCTTTGGCGCCTTTGTCGGCTGCCTCGTTGCCCGGGATTCCAACGTGGCTCGGTACCCAACAAAATATTATCTCTTTGCCAGCTTTTACCACTTCGTCGTGTTTTTCTATCAAGTCCAAAATTATTGGGTTGGATACCTGTAAGTTTTCTAGTGACTCAAGCACTGACATGGAGTCCACGCACAATATGAATTTTTTGTAGCGGCTAATCTTGATAATTTGCATAGCTAGCTGCAGGGCTCTAACTTCTGCAGAGAAAATAGAAGACCCATCAGGGAGCCTGGTTCTAAATGTATTATTTTCTGTGACAATAGCTGCTGCAGCCTTGTCCTCAAGTTTGGAACCATCGGTATATATGAAATGGTAGTCATTATAATTATCCTTTAATTCTGCAAATTTTGACTGAAATACACACGGGTTAGTTCGTTCTTTTGTGGACTCAGAAAGAGTCTTCAAGACCACAGGTTTCGTTAACTTCCAAGGGGGTTGGTTAGGTATTTTATAATTTGCAACAGATTCAACGATTATACCTGCTTCTTGCAGGTGTGGTATAATCCTACTTCCAAGGGGGGGAATAGCATTGGTACCTCTATACGCATAATGTGATCCGAAAACAATCTGATGAGTAGGGTTATTTCTATTGGCGTAAAGTTTTATACAATACTGCATGGCAAGTTTTAACCGCCGTATATCGAGAGGTTGTTCATTTGCCTCAACGTGTAAACTGTCGGCTGGGGATGTTCTAAAGGCATTTAAACATATTCTTAAGCCTTGATTCTGTATCGGTTCTAGCATCTTGAGATATGATGGTCTAGTTGAGCCATAAACTATACTGCCATAGTCCAGTCGCGATCTAATTAGAGCTCTATACAACATGAGTTTAGTATCCCGATCTGCTCCCCAATCGTGGGAGGAGATGACTCTCAGTAAATTTAAGGCCTTCTGACACTTTCTTCGGAGGTGTTTGATATGTGGGATAAAACTAAGTTGGCTATCAAAAATTAAACCTAAAAATTTGTTTTCCTTGACAACAGGGATTT
Source organism: Protula sp. h YS-2021 (assembly GCA_949752745.1). Taxonomy (NCBI): domain Eukaryota; kingdom Metazoa; phylum Annelida; class Polychaeta; order Sabellida; family Serpulidae; genus Protula; species Protula sp. h YS-2021. The sequence continues at coordinate 83,356,523 of OX457028.1, forward strand.
GCACGTTAGAGATGTGTAAAACTGGATCGTCGTGCTGTTTTCGTTTTTTACAAAAGTGTATACAAACCGTTTTGGTTTGTGAGAATTTAAAACCATTCTTATTCGCCCAAACTTGGAGAGAATAAATACTCTGCTGAAGACGACGCTGTATTAAATTCATACTTTTGCCTCTACACGACATGGCAAAATCATCCACGAAGAGTGAGCTATCTATCCCCTGTCTCAGTGTATCTTTTATATTGTTGATTTTTATCAGGAAAAGTAGAATTGAAAGGATGCATCCTTGGGGGAAGCCTTCCTCTTGTTCAAAGTATTCTGAGAATATTGTACCAAGGCGAACCCTGAATCGACGGTCGTCCAGGAATCCTTTTATGAACTGGGGCAGATGGCCTCGGAGGCCGAAATCAAAAAGATCCTTTAGTACTCCGTGTTTCCATGCTGTGTCATAAGCTTTTTCCAAGTCGAAGAAAACGGTAACAACATGTTCCTTGTTATTGAAAGCTTCTTTCACAAAAGATTCTAGTCTTACAAGATGGTCCAGAGTGCTCCTTTGTTTCCTAAAGCCACTCTGTATGTCGGCAAGCAAGTTGTTTCTTTCCAGGTACCATTTTAATCTTTCAGCTACCATTCGCTCAAATGTTTTGCACAGGGCACTTGTCAAGGAAATTGGTCTGTAATTCTGCGGATTTCGTGGATCTTTGTTTGGCTTTGGTATTGGTATTATTGTGGCTTCCTTCCATATTTCTGGAAAAGTGTCGGAATTCCAGGTATGATTTAACAATTCTAAAAGGATCTTTAGGGTATGGTCTGGCAAATGTCTAAGCATCTGATAATGTATGTCATCTGGTCCTGCTGCTGAATCATGGGAACTACCTATGGCCTTTCTCAATTCATTGAGAGAAAAGTGCTCATTATACGCTTCGCTGTTGTCAGAATAGAAGTTAAGAGGATTAGTTTCTTCTGTTTCTTTATGGCGTCTAAACTCGTGGCTATAATTTTCGGAAGATGAGTTATGTTCAAATGTTTCGCCTAGGGTATCTAAAATGTCCTTTGGGTCGGTGATCATATTATTGTAAGCTTCTAGATGGCTTACTGTGCTAAAAGTGTTCTTACCAGATATTTTTCTAACCATGTCCCAGGTCTTTTTGAGAGAATTATTTGTGTTGAGTTGAGAAACATATTCATGCCAGGATTCTTGTTTGCTTTTTTTGACTGTTTTACGCGCAACTGCTTTGGCCCTTTGATATTCTATTTTTCTTGTAATGTCTGGGTAGTCTGAAAAATTTTTGAGAGCTTGTTTACGAAGCGCTATGGATTCTTTACAAGCGTCATTAAACCACGGTTTGTGTGGTTTCTTGCGGGATCCTGATGTCCTTGGGATAGATTTTTCACACACTCCATGGAGAAGAAAGGTAAATAATGAGATATGTTCGTCTTCATCATCAATAAAATGTTTCCTTTTGATACTCTGATGACATAATTCTTGGAATTCTGACCAGTCTGCTTTCTGAAACTTCCATTTTGGGGATCTTTTTTCGTGGTATGGTTTAGACTCAGACAATAAAATAGGAAAGTGGTCACTGCCGTGGAGATCACCCAACACTTTCCAATTAAAATCAAGATATAAATTAGCAGATGCTATAGAAAGGTCAATAGAGGTTTTTGAACCAGTACCAGGGTGAAGATATGTATATGACTTGTCGTTAAAAAATGGTTAAATTATGATGGTTAAGGAGATTTTCTACCAATTTTCCCTTCAAATCTACGTAACTATTGCCCCACAATGTACTGTGAGCATTAAAGTCGCCCACCAATAGGACTGGCTTAGGTAACTGATTTATTAGGTCATTCAACTCTTCTGGTTGAGGTCTCAAATGTGGTGGCAAATAAATATTACAAATTGTGAAAGTTTTGCCAAGCGTGATACGAATCGCCTGGGTCTGGAAAGGCGTATTTAGTTTAATTTCGCTTTGTAAGAGATCACTTCGAACAAACATAGCGATTCCACCTGTCGCTCTGTCATCCGATGAGGGTTTGTTGTATGACGTATATCCTCTAAGTTTTGGTGGATTGTCGTTTTTGCTGAATGTTTCCTGAAGACAAAATACTGCCGGATCATTTAAGTGCATAAGTGTTAACAATTCATGGTAGTTGGTCCAAAAACCTCTGATATTCCAATGAATTATTGTCATCGTTACTTGCTAAGAGCTCGATTTCTGTTAATCGTTACTTTTGGAGGCTTTTCATTTGAGCGGGGTGGCTTAGGGGAGGTTCTGCCTGCAGGTCTCCCATCGCCAGCATCCATAAGAGGGGAGTATCTATTCCCACTCATTTCCTCCGTAAGGTTTGTGCGCAACCTCTGTTTGGCAAGTTGAGCTCTTTGTTTGAGTCTTGCCTTTGTTTCGTGGCCCAGCTGAGAGGATTGGGGGCTTGGAGTACAAGACCCGTCTCTCTTCCCTGACAGCTCAGGAGATGTATTTGGTAAGGACTCACAAAGACTGGAGTCTGTTTCAGTTTTAGTTTCTTTTGTTTTTCTAGAAGGCCGTTGTTGCTTTGGTGGCGAAAAAATCTTTTGTTCCGTAATCCATGTGATGTCAGTTTGACAGGCAGAATCCTGAAACTTGGGTCTTACTGAGCTAGCATATGTTTTCGCATTTGATGGGAGGAGGGTAGCAGCCAGTTTTCGGGCTTCGGGATAAGACACCGATTTTTCAAATTTTATCTGTTGCACTTTCTTTTCTGCATGCCACCGCGGTCAATCCTTGGATGAAGCCGGGTGGCTGCCCATACAGTTTATGCATTTGGGGTTGTGAGAGGTACATGAACTATATTCATGCCCTTCCTCCCCGCATTTTGCGCAGGTGGGTTTTTGATTTCTGCATTTGTCTTTGTTATGCCCGTATTTCTGGCAGTGGAAACAGCGGATAGGGTTCGGAATATATATTTTCACTGGTAGGCTTAAGTATCCAACTTTTATATTGCCTGGTAAACTAGGTTTGCAGAAGGTAAGGACAAATGTTCCTCGTTGGCCCAAAGGTCGCGCTGCTGTCACACCCTGGTCCTGTAGTTCGTCGACTAGTTCTTTATCTGTGCAAAATCGTAGTTCAGGGTGGGTGATCACTCCCCTGCAAAAATTTAAGGTTCGGTGGGCAGAGCACTTAGCTGGGGTGTTTACGAAAGATGTTATTTTCAGGAGGTTTTTACATTGTTGTAAAGTGGCTATTTGGACTAGAATGTCCCCCGAGCGGAGTCTTTTGATGTTAAATTGATTTCCCACTATCGATGCCACCCCCTTCTGGATAGCGAAGGGGGATAGTTTGAAAGTGCCCTCTATCGGTGTGATAATTAGGTATTGTGGAAATGAAGCAGGGGGAGACCCCACCTCAATCCTTGGTCTTTTGGGTGTCGGTGATGTATTTTGTTTTTCTTTTGTCTTATCCATTAAGTGTTTTTTTGAAAATTTTCTTCCAGGTCTGCCGGCCCCGGCCTTACTATGACCACCTATTTCGGCAACGGGGGTTACCCGCCTCCGGAAAGACCGTCGAAGGCGACTCTATTTCAATGTGAGGCCGCTTTTGCGGCGTTTTGGTTGCATTTTTATAATTTTCCATAGTTAATTATTCAGTTTCGTCAGGTCCGCCGGCCCCCGGCCCTACTTTGACCGACTTTTTGGCAGCGGGAATTCCGCACGGGGCTAGGTCACCTGATATACTCTACTAGGCGTGGCGGTATTCTCCATCCTACGCCGTTTGATTAGCCCATTAGCCGCAGTATGGTTAACCTGAACGACCAGCCGTTAATGATCGTGGCGGGTCAACACGACCACCCTTCTTGGGTTGAAGAGTCGGGCCAAAGCTGTGTATTTGTCACCAGGCCCTGTATTGCCTAGAATCTGGAAACCTCAACAACCAGGTCACCGGTCTCCACGGCAAAGTGCGTTTTGGGGGGCAGGAGTGCTTTCAGCGAAGAAGACCCCTGAGACTGAATTTGATCTGGGCAAACGCACAACAGATTGCCACGCTTTTATGCGATGAACGTGGGAACGGTCTGACAAGGTAAATGCAAGGAAATAGTTTTAATTTGTAAGTATGGTTTGGGAAAATCCCAGATTGAAGGTTTACTTAATTGCTTGGTTAGTTGTCTTGTGTTATTATTGGTATTTATGGTATTTTTAGTAGAGGATTAAATATTTTGAAAGAGGTAGGTAACAGATAAAAAAGGAAGTTTATTGTTATTATTTATTTATTATCGGAGGTGAGTGATGGCAATAGTTTGCTAGTTTGATGGAAAGGTGGGGGGATAGGTTTATATTACTGTCAAGGTATGATAATTCAAGGTTGGCTTGGCTATAGTTTAGACTATTGACAGGTTATGGGGGAGGGGACGAGATACCAGTAGAACTGGGGTAAACCCAGAAAGACTGGTACCCCGAGGGGGGTCGGAATATCAACTCCGGCCCCCCATTGGGTCAAGGGGCTCCTTTAGAGATAAAGGGACGGACCCAGGCAGTTTAACGTCATGCCCGGGACAACAAAACATGTCAATAATCAATGATTAGAAGACAATATTACAAGTTACAATCCAGGTAAGTTAAAACCGTGTATATATTTTTTTAAATTGTGCAATTTTGCTAGGTTCTACTTCATCAGAGCTGTCTCAAAGAGTCAAGAAATGACGTCAGCGGGCGTCTTGGAAATCGGTAGTCTATGAAAATATGTTTCACTGTTAGGGGTGCCGATATTTATCGATATAGTGATATATCGCGATATGTTTTCTCACGATACATATCGCGATACGAATTTTGAAATATCGATATTTTTCGATATTTTCCGTTGCATGTTTAATTCAATATTTTTTGGTGATGTGCTAACGAGTGATATCTGCAATGCTGCTGTTCATCATTTTACACACCACATTCTGCTGTTTATCGTTTCAGATATGCCAACAAACTTTTTGTATTTGTTATAACGCCATTATCTATAACTGATCAATGCTGTAAGTAAGTGTTGCAATTCCTGGAAATAAAGCCATAAAACAGCTGCATTTTTTCACTTTTAAAGAATTCAAAATATTAGGATATGCATCGCGATGCACAGCCAATATCGCCTCGATACCCAACCCTATTCACTCTGTGAGGCTCCTGACACCCGATGCAGTCGGTTCACCTCTTAAAAGATGTTTATGACTCACATATGTATGTCCTATTCTTCCTTTATATATAACCATATATAATATGGTATCTGAAGTCTGAGTATGGCATTAGGAAATCGGAACAGTTCTCGTTTAGCGCCTCCTTGGCCGCTCTTTCAGCTGTCTCGTTGCCACGAATTCCTACATGGCTTGGAACCCAGTTAGTTAGTTAGTTAGTTAGTTAGTTAGTTATTTGATTGGTTTAACGACACCGCCAACCTGTTGAAGGTTATATTGTGTCATTCCTGGTAACTTTGTCGAATTTATACTTTATTGATTAAAAATGATTATAAAGTAAAATCTTAAATATACTAAAAAATATACTAAAAATAGACTTAATGGTGGTCTACACATAGGAATACATGTTAATCTCTTTTAAAAATTCTAGGACCTTGTTGGAATTTACCTTCTCAAAGAGCTCTCTCATGGAATCAACTCTATAATAGCGGGGGCGAATGTGATTGAAGTCTATACAATCTATCAAGATGTGTTTTACTGTTTACCGTTCCTGACAACTTATACATTCGGGTTGTGGTTCACCTCTTAAGAGGTGTTTGTGAGTAGTGTAAGAATGTCCTATTCTTAATCTGTGAATTACCATATCGTCGCGAAGGCCATTTAGGGAGGGCAATTTGCGCCCTACCACAGGGTTAATTTGGTATAGCTTATTGTTGGTTTGTTCATCCCAATATTGTTGCCATAGATTTTTGACATATCTAGAAATATGGCACTTAAAATCTGATGACGGTTAGTTAGTTAGTTAAATGGTTTGTTTAACGACACGATCGACCCTTAGCGGGTTACATTGTGTCAGAACATGTCGGTATTCAGTGACTAGAAGACAACGCTACAAGTTAAAATCAAGATAAACTAAAACCATGTATATTCTAAAATCATAAGGTAAAAAGAAGGCTAGAAATAGAAATGACGGTATAAGGAAATCTGAGCAGTCTTGGTTTAACGCTTCTTTGGCGCCTTTGTCGGCTGCCTCGTTGCCCGGGATTCCAACGTGGCTCGGTACCCAACAAAATATTATCTCTTTGCCAGCTTTTACCACTTCGTCGTGTTTTTCTATCAAGTCCAAAATTATTAGGTTGGATACCTGTAAGTTTTCTAGTGACTCAAGCACTGACATGGAGTCGACGCACAATATGAATTTTTTGTAGCGGCTAATCTTGACAATTTGCATAGCTAGCTGCAGGGCTCTAACTTCTGCAGAGAAAATAGAAGACCCATCAGGGAGCCTGGTTCTGAATGTATTATTTTCTGTGACAATAGCTGCTGCAGCCTTGTCCTCAAGTTTGGAACCATCGGTATATATGAAATGGTAGTCATTATAATTATCCTTTAATTCTGCAAATTTTGACTGAAATACACACGGGTTAGTTCGTTCTTTTGTGGACTCAGAAAGAGTCTTCAAGACCACAGGTTTCGTTAACTTCCAAGGGGGTTGGTTAGATATTTTGTAATTTGCAACAGATTCAACGATTATACCTGCTTCTTGCAGGTGTGGTATAATCCTAGTTCCAAAGGGGGGGATAGCATTGGTACCTCTATCCGCATAATGTGATCCGAAAACAATCTGATGAGTAGGGTTATTTCTACTGGCGTAAAGTTTTATACAATACTGCATGGCAAGTTTTAACCGCCGTATATTGAGAGGTTGTTCATTTGCCTCAACGTGTAAACTGTCGGCTGGGGATGTTCTAAAGGCATTTAAACATATTCTTAAGCCTTGATTCTGTATCGGTTCTAGCATCTTGAGATATGATGGTCTAGTTGAGCCATAAACTATACTGCCATAGTCCAGTCGCGATCTAATTAGAGCTCTATACAACATGAGTTTAGTATCACGATCTGCTCCCCAATCGTGGGAGGAGATAACTCTCAGTAAATTCAAGGCCTTCTGACACTTTCTTCGGAGGTGTTTGATATGTGGGATAAAACTCAGTTGGCTATCAAAAATTAAACCTAAAAATTTGTTTTCCTTGACAACAGGGATTTGCACGTTAGAGATGTGTAAAACTGGATCGTCGTGCTGTTTTCGTTTTTTACAAAAGTGTATACAAACCGTTTTGGTTTGTGAGAATTTAAAACCATTCTTATTCGCCCAAACTTGGAGAGAATAAATACTCTGCTGAAGACGACGCTGTATTAAATTCATACTTTTGCCTCTACACGACATGGCAAAATCATCCACGAAGAGTGAGCTATCTATCCCCTGTCTCAGTGTATCTTTTATATTGTTGATTTTTATCAGGAAAAGTAGAATTGAAAGGATGCATCGTTGGGGGAAGCCTTCCTCTTGTTCAAAGTATTCTGAGAATATTGTACCAAGGCGAACTCTGAATCGACGGTCGTCCAGGAATCCTTTTATGAACTGGGGCAGACGGCCTCGGAGGCCGAAATCAAAAAGATCCTTTAGTACTCCGTGTTTCCATGCTGTGTCATAAGCTTTTTCCAAGTCGAAGAAAACGTCTTACAAGATGGTCCAGAGTGCTCCTTTGTTTCCTAAAGCCACTCTGTATGTCGGCAAGCAAGTTGTTTCTTTCCAGGTACCATTTTAATCTTTCAGCTACCATTCGCTCAAATGTTTTGCACAGGGCACTTGTCAAGGAAACTGGTCTGTAATTCTGAGGATTTCGTGGATCTTTGTTTGGCTTTGGTATTGGTATTATTGTGGCTTCCTTCCATATTTCTGGAAAAGTGTCGGAATTCCAGGTATGATTTAACAATTCTAAAAGGATCTTTAGAGTATGGTCTGGCAAATGTCTAAGCATCTGATAATGTATGTCATCTGGTCCTGCTGCTGAATCATGGGAACTATCTATGGCCTTTCTCAATTCATTAAGAGAAAAGTGCTCATTATACGCTTCGCTGTTGTCAGAATAGAAGTTAAGAGGATTAGTTTCTTCTGTTCCTTTATGGCGTCTAAACTCGTGGCTATAATTTTCGGAAGATGAGTTATGTTCAAATGTTTCGCCTAAGGTATCTAAAATGTCCTTTGGGTCGGTGATCATATTATTGTTAGCTTCTAGATGGCTTACTGTGCTGAAAGTGTTCTTGCCAGATATTTTTCTAACCATGTCCCAGGTCTTTTTTAGAGAATTATTTGTGTTGAGTTGAGAAACATATTCATGCCAGGACTCTTGTTTGCTTTTTTTGACTGTTTTACGCGGAACTGCCTTGGCCCCTTGATATTCTATTTTTCTTGTAATGTCTGGGTAGTCTGAAAAATTTTTGAGAGCTTGTTTATGAAGCGCTATGGATTCTTTACAAGCGTCATTAAACCACGGTTTGTGTGGTTTCTTGCGGGTTAGTTAGTTAGTTAGTTATTTGATTGGTTTAACGACACCGCCAACCTGTTGCAGGTCATATTGTGTCATTCCTGTTAACTTTGTCGAATTTATAATTTATTGATTAAAAATGATTATAAAATAAAATCTTAAATATACTAAAAAATATACTAAAAATAGACTTAATGGTGGTCTACACATAGGAATACATATTAATCTCTTTTAAAAATTCTAGGACCTTGTTGGAATTTACCTTCTCAAAGAGCTCTCTCATGGAATCAACTCTATAATAACGGGGGCGAATGTGATTGAAGTCTATACAATCTATCAAGATGTGTTTTACTGTATACCGTTCCTGACAACTTATACATTCGGGTTGTGGTTCACCTCTTAAGAGGTGTTTGTGAGTAGTGTAAGAATGTCCTATTCTTAATCTGTGAATTACCATATCGTCGCGAAGGCCATTTAGGGAGGGCAATTTGCGCCCTACCACAGGGTTAATTTGGTATAGCTTATTGTTGGTTTGTTCATCCCAATATTGTTGCCATAGATTTTTGACATATCTAGAAATATGGCACTTAAAATCTGATGACGGTATAAGGAAATCTGAGCAGTCTTGGTTTAACGCTTCTTTGGCGCCTTTGTCGGCTGCCTCGTTGCCCGGGATTCCAACGTGGCTCGGTACCCAACAAAATATTATCTCTTTGCCAGCTTTTACCACTTCGTCGTGTTTTTCTATCAAGTCCAAAATTATTGGGTTGGATACCTGTAAGTTTTCTAGTGACTCAAGCACTGACATGGAGTCCACGCACAATATGAATTTTTTGTAGCGGCTAATCTTGACAATTTGCATAGCTAGCTGCAGGGCTCTAACTTCTGCAGAGAAAATAGAAGACCCATCAGGGAGCCTGGTTCTGAATGTATTATTTTCTGTGACAATAGCTGCTGCAGCCTTGTCCTCAAGTTTGGAACCATCGGTATATATGAAATGGTAGTCATTATAATTATCCTTTAATTCTGCAAATTTTGACTGAAATACACACGGGTTAGTTCGTTCTTTTGTGGACACAGAAAGAGTCTTCAAGACCACAGGTTTCGTTAACTTCCAAGGGGGTTGGTTAGGTATTTTGTAATTTGCAACAGATTCAACGATTATACCTGCTTCTTGCAGGTGTGGTATAATCCTAGTTCCAAAGGGGGGGGGGATAGCATTGGTACCTCTATCCGCATAATGTGATCCGAAAACAATCTGATGAGTAGGGTTATCTCTATTGGCGTAAAGTTTTATACAATACTGCATGGCAAGTTTTAACCGCCGTATATTGAGAGGTTGTTCATTTGCCTCAACGTGTAAACTGTCGGCTGGGGATGTTCTAAAGGCATTTAAACATATTCTTAAGCCTTGATTCTGTATCGGTTCTAGCATCTTGAGATATGATGGTCTAGTTGAGCCATAAACTATACTGCCATAGTCCAGTCGCGATCTAATTAGAGCTCTATACAACATGAGTTTAGTGTCACGATCTGCTCCCCAATCGTGGGAGGAGATAACTCTCAGTAAATTCAAGGCCTTCTGACACTTTCTTCGGAGGTGTTTGATATGTGGGATAAAACTCAGTTGGCTATCAAAAATTAAACCTAAAAATTTGTTTTCCTTGACAACAGGGATTTGCACGTTAGAGATGTGTAAAACTGGATCGTCGTGCTGTTTTCGTTTTTTACAAAAGTGTATACAAACCGTTTTGGTTTGTGAGAATTTAAAACCATTCTTATTCGCCCAAACTTGGAGAGAATAAATACTCTGCTGAAGACGACGCTGTATTAAATTCATACTTTTGCCTCTACACGACATGGCAAAATCATCCACGAAGAGTGAGCTATCTATCCCCTGTCTCAGTGTATCTTTTATATTGTTGATTTTTATCAGGAAAAGTAGAATTGAAAGGATGCATCGTTGGGGGAAGCCTTCCTCTTGTTCAAAGTATTCTGAGAATATTGTACCAAGGCGAACTCTGAATCGACGGTCGTCCAGGAATCCTTTTATGAACTGGGGCAGACGGCCTCGGAGGCCGAAATCAAAAAGATCCTTTAGTACTCCGTGTTTCCATGCTGTGTCATAAGCTTTTTCAAAGTCGAAGAAAACGGTAACAACATGTTCCTTGTTATTGAAAGCTTCTTTCACAAAAGATTCTAGTCTTACAAGATGGTCCAGAGTGCTCCTTTGTTTCCTAAAGCCACTCTGTATGTCGGCAAGCAAGTTGTTTCTTTCCAGGTACCATTTTAATCTTTCAGCTACCATTCGCTCAAATGTTTTGCACAGGGCACTTGTCAAGGAAACTGGTCTGTAATTCTGAGGATTTCGTGGATCTTTGTTTGGCTTTGGTATTGGTATTATTGTGGCTTCCTTCCATATTTCTGGAAAAGTGTCGGAATTCCAGGTATGATTTAACAATTCTAAAAGGATCTTTAGAGTATGGTCTGGCAAATGTCTAAGCATCTGATAATGTATGTCATCTGGTCCTGCTGCTGAATCATGGGAACTATCTATGGCCTTTCTCAATTCATTAAGAGAAAAGTGCTCATTATACGCTTCGCTGTTGTCAGAATAGAAGTTAAGAGGATTAGTTTCTTCTGTTTCTTTATAGCGTCTAAACTCGTGGCTATAATTTTCGGAAGATGAGTTATGTTCAAATGTTTCGCCTAAGGTATCTAAAATGTCCTTTGGGTCGGTGATCATATTATTGTTAGCTTCTAGATGGCTTACTGTGCTAAAAGTGTTCTTGCCAGATATTTTTCTAACCATGTCCCAGGTCTTTTTTAGAGAATTATTTGTGTTGAGTTGAGAAACATATTCATGCCAGGACTCTTGTTTGCTTTTTTTGACTGTTTTACGCGCAACTGCAGTGGCCCTTTGATATTCTATTTTTCTTGTAATGTCTGGGTAGTCTGAAAAATTTTTGAGAGCTTGTTTACGAAGCGCTATGGATTCTTTAAAAGCATCATTAAACCACGGTTTGTGTGGTTTCTTGCGGGATCCTGATGTCCTTGGGATAGATTTTTCACACACTCCATGGAGAAGAAAGGTAAATAATGAGATATGTTCGTCTTCATCATCAGTAAAATGTTTCCTTTTGATACTCTGATGACATAATTCTTGGAATTCTGACCAGTCTGCTTTCTGAAACTTCCATTTTGGGGATCTTTTTTCGTGGTATGCTTTAGACTCAGACAATAAAAGGGGAAAGTGGTCACTGCCGTGGAGATCACCCAACACTTTCCAATTAAAATCAAGATATAAATTAGCAGATGCTATAGAAAGGTCAATAAAGGTTTTTGAACCAGTACCAGGGTGAAGATATGTGTATGACTTGTCGTTGAAAATGGTTAAATTATGATGGTTAAGGAGATTTTCTACCAATTTTCCCTTCAAATCTACGTAACTATTGCCCCACAATGTACTGTGAGCATTAAAGTCGCCCACGAATAGGACTGGCTTAGGTAACTGATTTATTAGGTCATTCAACTCTTCTAGTTGAGGTCTCAAATCGTTAAGGAGATTTTCTACCAATTTTCCCTTCAAATCTACGTAACTATTGCCCCACAATGTACTGTGAGCATTAAAGTCTCCCACGAATAGGACTGGCTTAGGTAACTGATTTATTAGGTCATTCAACTCTTCTAGTTGAGGTCTCGAATGTGGTGGCAAATAAATATTACAAATTGTGAAAGTTTTGCCAAGCGTGATACGAATCGCCTGGGTCAGGAAAGGCGTATTTAGTTTAATTTCGCTTTGTAAGAGATCACTTCGAACAAACATAGCGATTCCACCCGTCGCTCTGTCATCCGATGAGGGTTTGTTGTATGACGTATATCCTCTAACTTTTGGTGGATTGTCGTTTTTGCTGAATGTTTCCTGAAGACAAAATACTGCCGGATCATTTAAGTGCATAAGTGTTAACAATTCATGGTAGTTGGTCCAAAAACCTCTGATATTCCAATGAATTATTGTCATCGTTACTTGCTAAGAGCTCGATTTCTGTTAATCGTTACTTTTGGAGGCTTTTCATTTGAGCGGGGTGGCTTAGGGGAGGTTCTGCCTGCAGGTCTCCCATCGCCAGCATCCATAAGAGGGGAGTATCTATTCCCACTCATTTCCTCCGTAAGGTTTGTGCGCAACCTCTGTTTGGCAAGTTGAGCTCTTTGTTTGAGTCTTGCCTTTGTTTCGTGGCCCAGCTGAGAGGATTGGGGGCTTGGAGTACAAGACCCGTCTCTCTTCCCTGACAGCTCAGGAGATGTGCTTGGTAAAGACTCACAAAGACTGGAGTCTGTTTCAGTTTTAGTTTCTTTTGTTTTTCTAGAAGGCCGTTGTTGCTTTGGTGGCGAAAAAATCTTTTGTTCCGTAATCCATGTGATGTCAGTTTGACAGGCAGAATCCTGAAACTTTGGTCTTACTGAGCTAGCATATGTTTTTGGCATTTGATGGGAGGAGGGTAGCAGCCAGTTTTCGGGCTTCGGGATAAGACACCGATTTTTCAAATTTTATCTGTTGCACTTTCTTTTCAGCATGCCACCGCGGACAATCCTTGGATGAAGCCGGGTGGCTGCCCATGCAGTTTATGCATTTGGGGTTGTGAGAGGTACATGAACTATATTCATGCCCTTCCTCCCCGCATTTTGCGCAGGTGGGTTTTTGATTTCTGCATTTGTCTTTGTTATGCCCGTATTTCTGGCAGTGGAAACAGCGGATAGGGTTCGGAATATATATTTTCACTGGTAGGCTTAAGTATCCAACTTTTATATTGCCTGGCAAAGAAGACAAATGTTCCTCGTTGGCCCAAAGGTCGCGCTGCTGTCACACCCTGGTCCTGTAGTTCGTCGACTAATTCTTCATCTGAGCAAAATCTTAGTTCAGGGTGGGTGATCACTCCCCTGCAAAAATTTAAGGTTCGGTGGGCAGAGCACTTAGCTGGGGTGTTTACGAAAGATGTTATTTTCAGGAGGTTTTTACATTGTTGTAAAGTGGCTATTTGGACTAGAATGTCCCCCGAGCGGAGTCTTTTGATGTTAAATTGATTTCCCACTATCGATGCCACCCCCTTCTGGATAGCGAAGGGGGATAGTTTGAACGTGCCCTCTATCGGTGTGATAATCAGGTATTGTGGAAATGAAGCAGGGGGAGACCCCACCTCAATCCTTGGTCTTTTGGGTGTCGGTGATGTATTCTGTTTTTCTTTTGTCTTATCAATTAAGTGTTTTTTTGAAAATTTTCTTCCAGGTCTGCCGGCCCCGGCCTTACTATGACCACCTATTTCGGCAACGGGGGTTACCCGCCTAGGGCTAGGACACCTTGAATACTCTACTAGACGCGGCGGTATTCTCCATCCAACGCCGTTCGATTGACCCTAGAGCCGCAGTATGGTTAAACTGAACGACCAGCCGTTATTGATCGTGACGGGCAAGTTCACGAACGCCCTTCTTGGGCCGAAGAGAAGGACCAAAGGCATGTATTGGCAAACAAGTCCCTCAGCAGAATGTGTATTTGAAAGGCCCGCCTAAGAGACAAGAAGCCTCAATACCCAGGTAACCGCTCTCCTTCCACTACGGGATGCATTTGATTGATTGATTGATTGGTTTAACGACACTAGCAACCCGTTAGGGTCATATTGTGTCAGTTCTGTTGCTATAGGAAGACTCGGTTGAAATTAACATCAATTAAAATAGACAAAACAAGTAATGTATACATCTAAAATCAACTAAATTCAATTTAAATCTTGCTGTACAAGTGTATTTCTTTCAGAAAAGAAATAATTTTGCTTGGTGCTACCTTTGTAAAAAGGTCTTTCTTGGAATTCACACTGTAGTAGCGTGAACGAATGTTCTGAAAATCTACGCAGTTGAGTAGAATATGTTTTGCAGTCAAACGTTCTTGACAACCAATACATTGTGGAGGAGCATCGCCTCTCAAAAGATATCCGTGGGTGATGTATGTGTGCCCGATTCGAACTCTATGCCTAACCGTTGTGTCGCGAATACTGCCAAGAGCTAGGTGTTTTTGTCCAACTGTTGGTTGGATTTGAAAGAGTTTGTTATTTCTTTGTTCGTTCCATTTTTGTTGCCAAAGGTTTTTTACATAACTTGTAATATGGGGTTTAAAATCGGAGTATGGTATGAGAAGGTCGGATATGTTGTAGTTTAGCGCCTCTTTTGCTGCCTGGTCCGCAGCTTCATTACCCGGTATGCCCACGTGGCTTGGCACCCAGCAAATTACTAGGGATTTGTCTTATTTGACTGCCCTTTCGTAACGTTCTAGTAGGTCTAGAATCATTGTGTTCGACACTTGCAGATTTTCTAGTGACTGTAAGACCGATAAGGAATCGACACAGATAACGAATTTTTTGTACCTACTAATCTTGATAATTTCCATGGCTAGTTGGAGTGCCCGAACCTCCGCGGAAAAGATGGAGGAGCCGTTTGGTAATCTTGTTTTAAGGGTATTTGATTTTGTAACTATTGAGGCAGCAACTTGGTTATCGAGCTTACATCCGTCTGTGTATATGAAATAATGGTTTTTTGATTGATTGGTTTAACGACACCGGCAACCCGTTACGGTCATATTGTGTCGGTTCTGTTGCTATATCAAGAGTCAGTTGAAACTACAATCAATTAAAGTAGACATAACAAGTAGTGTATAATCTAAAACCAACTACATTCAATTTAAAACTTACTGTACAAGTGTATTTCTTTCAGAAAAGAAATAATTTTACTTGGTGCTACCTTTGTAAAAAGGTCTTTCATGGAATTCACACTGTAGAAGCGTGAACGAATGTTCTGAAAATCTAGGCAATTGAGTAAAATATGTTTTACGGGATGCAACCCACGGCAAAGTGCGTTCTTATGACCGGTATTATCACCAGCTACTGTAGGACATCTTGGTGGACGCACAACAGGTTGCCACGCTTTTATGCGGTTTGCGTGGGAACGGTGTAGCGCAGGTTTTTGTTGGCTGCTAGTAGTCGTTGCCAAGGGTGTGACAGAGCTAATACCGTATCTTGAGTACTACAATTAAGTAGACCCCAGATGATAAAATAAAAAATGGATTGAATGTGAATCAATTAGGTAAGGAAAGATTTCTTTATTGCGATTAACGACATCATTTTTATCATAAAAGGGATATTATTAGGTGGAAAGGCATTGTTGTTATTTTTTTTTTTTTTCTTTTTTTTTTTTTTTTCTTTTTTTTTTTTTTTGGTATCTGTGTTTTTGGGAAGGTTTTATAGTACCTATGAAAATGGAAATGATGGTGAGATGATGAAATGGTGGGAGGGTATGGTTGGGAGGGGGGCGAGATACCAGTAGAACTGAGATATACCCAGTAAGACTGGTACCCCGAGGGGGGTCGGAATATCAACTCCGGCCTCCCTTTGGGTCAAGGGGCTCCTTTAAAAATAAAGGGTCGGACCCAAATCAGGCAGTTTAACGTCATGCCCGGGACTTACGTTGATAAGCCGTTCGCATTTCGGACCAGTGCGCATGTTTGTTTAGCTTGTGTTGATGCGCGTTTGACTTTTCGGACCAGTGCGCATGTTTATTTAGTTTGCATTGATGCGTGATTCTTATTTCAGACCATTGCGCATGTTTATTTAACTTGCGTCGATGCGCAGTTCGCTTTCGGACCAATGCGCATGTATATTCAACTTCCGTTGATGAGTGACTCGCAATTTGGACAAGTGAGCATATTTATTTAGCTTGCGTTGATGCGCTGTTCACATTTCGGACCACTGTGCATGTTTATTTAACTAGCGTTGATCAGCGTTTCTCATTTTAGGCCAGTTCGCATGTTTATCTAACTTGCGTTGATAAGCGGTTCGCATTTCGGACCACTGCGCAAGTTTATTTAACTTGCGTTGATGGGCAGTTGTTATTTCGGACCACTACGCATGTTTATTTAACTTGCATTGACGCGCGGTTTGCATTTGTGACCAGTGCGCACATTTATTTAACTTGCGTCGATGCTTGGTTCGATTTCGAACCAATGCGCATGTTTACCAAACTTGTGTCGATGCGCGGTCCGTATTCCGGACCAATGCGCATGTCTATTCAACTTACAAGTTTTGGCGGATCGCTCAAAAAAGTATTTTTCAAGAGGGGCCTAACTGGAGAAGAATCGTACCAGATTGGAAAGGAATTGTGGAAGAAGCATTTTGAAAATTGGCAACCGAAAAATTTAAAATGTCCCCCAATTAGCCAATTTTTGGCGGATCGCCAAAAAAAATAATTTTAAAGAGAGGCCTAACTAGAGAACATTCGTGTAAAATTTGAGAGGAATCCGATCAAAACTGAAGGAGAAGAAGCATTTTAAGTAAAAGTTTACACACATACATACGTACATACAGACGACGGATACCCCTCTATTGATAGGATAAGACCATCCCGACATAGTCGGCTGGTCTAAAAAACTGTAGGACGAAATGCATCTTGAGTCTTTTTCTTCAAACGTTTTCTGATCGACTCAAAAAGCACAAGCCGTATTCACGAACGCCTAAAGCACACCTCACACCTAAAATAAATGATATCGGATCAAAACTGTAGAAGATGCATTTTGAGGTATTTTCTTTAAAAATTCGACCAAAAATAAAAAATCCCCAAATTGAGTCAAAAAGCAGTAGCCGTATGCGTGACCCATCTAGAGAGGCATCACACCAAATATAAATGAAATCCGATAAAAACTGCAGGGGGAAATCAATTTTGAGGTTTTTTCTTCAAAAACTCCCCCAAAAATACAAAATAAAAAATAAATGACATCGGATAAGAACTGTAGGAGGAGATACATTTTGAACAAAAGTTTAGTTTTGATTGATTGATTTGTTTGTTTAACGGCACCGGCAACCCGTTAGGGTCATATTGTGTCGGTTCTATAGGAAGACTCAGTTGAAACTAAAATCAATTAAAATAGACATAACAAGTGGTGTATATTCCAAAACCAACTAAATTCAATTTAAAACTTACTGTACAAGTGTATTTCTTTCAGAAAAGAAATAATTTTACTTGGTGCTACCTTTGTAAAAAGGTCTTTCATGGAATTCGCACTGAAGTAGCGTGAATGAATGTTCTGAAAATCTGCACAATTGAGTAGAATATGTTTTACAGTCAAACGTTCTTGACAACCAATGCATTCTGGCGGCGCATCGCCTCTCAAAAGATATCTGTGGGTAATGTATGTATGCCCGATTCGGGCTCTATGCATAACCGTTGTGTCGCGAATATTGCCAAAAGCTACCTGCTCTTGTCCAACTGTTGGTTGGATTTGTAACAGTTTGTTATTTCTCTGTTCGTTCCACTTTTGTTGCCAAAGGTTTTTTTACATAGCTTGAGATATGGGGTTTAAAGTCGGAGTATGGTATGAGAAGGTCTGATATGTTGTAGTTTAGCGCCTCTTTTGCTGCTTGGTCCGCAGCTACATTACCCGATATGCCGACGTGGCTTGGCACCCAGCAAAACACTAGGGATTTTCCTTGTTTGATTGCCCTTTCATAACGTTCTATTAGGTCTAAAATCATCGTGTTCCACACCTGCAGATTTTCTAGTGACTGTAAGACCGACAAGGAATCGACACAGAGAAGGAACTTTTTGTACCTACTAATCTTGACGATTTCCATGGCTAGTTGGAGTGTCCGAACCTCCGCGGAAAAGATGGAGGAGCCGTTTGGTAATCTTGTTTTCAGGGTATTTGATTTTGTAACTATTGAAGCAGCAACTTGGTTATCGAGTTTAGATCCGTCCGTGTATATGAAATGATGGTGAGGGTAAGTTTCCTTTATCTCAGCAAACCTAACTTTGAACTCTTCAGCATTTGTTGTGTCTTTGGAAAAGTTTGTCAGAGTTTTGTTTATGGTTGGCCTTTGTATTTTCCATGTTGGGTATTTTGAAACTTTTAGGTTTGCAATTTCCTCAACTTTGATTCCAGCATTATTAAGGTGATTACGGATTCTAGTGCCAAAGGGTACGATAACCCTAGGGCGTGCGCTTAAGATTTCTGAATGGTCTTTTTGGAACACTGCCTTATGGGTGGGGTTTTCTTTATTTGCGTATAGTTTAATTGCATATTGCATTGAAAGTTTGATTCGTTGGATATCTAATGGTTGTTCATTTGATTCAACCTGAAGGCTTTCCGCAGGTGACGTTCTGAAAGCGTTAAGACAGAGGCGAAGGCCTTGGTTTTGTATTGGGTTCAGCATCTTTAAGTACGAAGGCCTTGCTGATCCGTAGACGATGCTACCATAATCTATTCTAGATCTTATTAACGATCTATACAGTTTTAATTTAGTATTGGTATCTGCTCCCCAGTCTTGGGCGGAGACGACACGCAGTAGGTTGAGTGCCTTTTGACATTTTCTCTTCACGTCTTTTATGTGGGGAATAAAATTTAGCTTCGAGTCCAGAATTAGACCAAGGAATTTGTTTTCCTTTACTACAGGTATCTGAGTGTTTGATAAGTATAAAACAGGGTCGTCGTGTGGCTTTCGCTTGTTGCAAAAGTGCATGCAGACTGTTTTGGTTTGCGAGAACTTGAAACCATTTTGGTCAGCCCATTTTTGAAGAGAGTTTATATTTTGCTAGAGGCAACGCTCGATAAGATTCATATTCTTACCCTTGGCAGACATCGCAAAGTCGTCTACAAAGAGTGAGCTCTCTATTCCCTGTTTAGTTGCCCCTTTGATACTATTGATTTTGATTAGAAACAACAGAATTGATAGAATGCATCCTTGAGGGTAGCCCTCTTCTTGCTAAAAATAGTCCGAGAAAATGGAACCGAGACGGACTTTAAACCGCCTATCATTTAAAAACGCTTCAATGAACTCAGGAAGGCGACCTCGTACACCAAGGTCGTAGAGGTCTTGCATAATCCCGTGTTTCCAAGCCGTGTCGTAGGCTTTTTCTAAATCGAAGAACACAGTGACAACATGTTCGTTATTGATAAAACCTTCTCTAATAAATGATTCGAGTCTAATCAGGTGATCTATGGTACTATGGTACTATGGCTATCATTCGCTCTAGTGTTCTGCACAATGAACTTGTCAGAGATATTGGGCGGTAATTTTGGGGATTAGTAGAAACCTTATTGGGTTTTGGGATTGGTATGATAGTGGCTTCTTTCCATATTTCAGGAAAGTGTCCTGTAGTCCAAACCTGGTTCAGTAGTTCTAGGAGGACTTCAAGGGTTTCCTCAGGTAGGTGTTTTAAAACCTGGTAGTGCAGGTCGTCTGGTCCGGCAGCTGAGTCATGTGAGTTATGTATAGCGTCTTTCAACTCAGGCGGAGTAAAGGTGCTATTGTACTCTTCCAAATTATTTGAGGTAAAGTCTATTGGTATTTGTTCTTTGATTTCTTTTATTTGACGGAACGCAAGAGAGTAATTTTCAGATGAAGAGTTGAACTGAAAGGTTCTACCAAAGGTATTTGCTATTTCATCGGGTTTTGTGATAGTTTGGTTGCTTGTATTGAGGTGGTTTATGGGTTTTGAGATGTTTTACCAGATATTTTTCGAATTATCTCCCATACTTTTTTGGTTGAATTGTTTTTGTTAAATTTGGAGATATATTCCGCCCAGGTTTGTTTTTTGCTTGCTTTGATGGTTCTGCGTGCTTCGGCACGTAGCCTTTTGTATTCAAGTTTGGTACTATTGTCCGGGCTGATGTAGAATTGGTGCAGAGCTGTTTTCCGCATGGCTATTGCTTTTTTGCAATCGTCGTTAAAACAAGGTTTTTGTTGTTTTTTAGGATTTCCGGAAGTTTTGGGTATGGTATTTTCCATGATTGCCTGGATTAGAGCCGTAAAAAATAAAATCGGATCGTCTTCGTGTGTAAACTGGTTGATTTTAATGGCCTTTTTGCAGAGTTCCTGGAACAGTGACCAGTCTGCTTTGTGGAATTTTCAATTTGGTATTCCTTTTTATTGCTGTGGATCTAGTGGTTTTAATAAAATGGGGAAGTGGTCGCTGCCATAAGTGTCGTCCAAGACTTTCCATTCAAAATCTAAAAACAAATTACTAGATGCCATTGCAAGGTCGATAGAGGTTTTTGAACCAGTGCCAGGATGTAGGTATGTAGGAGATTTATCATTGTAAAGTGAGAGATTGTGGAAATTTAGTAGGTTTTCAATTAGTTTACCTTTGTGGTCGGTGCTTGTATTACCCCATAGGTCGCTATGTGCATTGAAGTCGCCTAAAAACAGAAAAAGTTTTGGTATTTGGCGAATCAAGTCGTTGAGTTCTTCCGGTTGAGGTTTGGAGGGTGGTGTTAGGTATATGTTACAAATGGAAAAAGTTTTCTTCATTGTAACACGAACTGCTGTTGCTTGCAGGTTTGTATTTAATTTGAGTTCACTTTCAATAACGTTGCTTCGGATTAAGGTAGTGATTCCGCCCGAGGCGCGGTTGTTATTGGCGTTTTTGTTATAAGAAGTGTAACCGATTAAATTTGGTGGGTAGATATCAGTACCGTATGTTTCTTGGAGACAAAAGACAGACGGGTTATATTGTTGGCTCAGAGTTAAAAGATCTATCTGGTTGGTCCAAAAACCTCTTATGTTCCAGTTGACTACTGCCATTTTACTTACTATAGGTCCGGGGCCTTTGTATTGTTACTTTAGGTGGTCTTAATTGTTGTTTTACTGCCGCTTTGTCTTGCTCTGCCTCTGCCACCTTTTTGGGGGGGGGGGGGGAGTGGAGGGTTGTTTTTCTAGGGTTTTGGCTAGGTTACCCCCTTCGTCCGCATCCTCAAGTACCGAGTACCGGTTTCCCACAAATTCCAAATTGAGTGGAAAATTTGGGTGACTCTAGTACTTCTCCCTTGCTTGGCGAGTCCGTGAAGGTTTCGGTTGCAGCGGCAATGTTTGTAGAGACGACTTCCTCTTATCGGTAGTAACTTTCTTCGATGGAGGTTGTGGCGGTGAGCAGCCTTCAACCGCGTCGTCAGTTTCCATAAGCGCATCGTATTTGACTTCTTTTAAAGTCTGTTGTATCCTTTTTTTGACCTTGTCTGCCTTGTCTTTGAGCCTCTTCCTCGTTCCGTTATCCAGAGGGGAGGAAGGGCTTGTGTAAGTTTTCGGTCTTGTGCTCGGCGATGGAGTTTTCGGCGAGCTTCCTGTGCAAGTTTGTGTCGCAATTGTTGGTTTTGTCGGTTTTGATTGCGGTGTTGTCGGTTTTTTGGCCTGCGGTAAAGTGCGCTGCAGGTCTCCGACCCAGGAGATGGCGGTTTGGCAGCCCGTACTAACTGTTGTTAGTTTAGTTTTGACAGCAGCGGCGTAATTTCGCGAACCATCTCCTTCAGCGATTTTGCGGGCCTCGGTGTATGTTACACCCCTTTCTGTTTTTATTTGCTGGACTTTCTTTTCTTTTGTCCACTTTGGGCAGTTTCTAGATGAGGCCGCATGAGCACCTTGGCAGTTGGCACATTTCTCAATGTGCCCATATCGCTGGCAGCTGTAGCACCGCAGCGGGTTTGGGATGTATGGTTTCACTTCCAGACTCAGGTGACCAACTTTTATTTTTGGTTGCAGCGAGGACCTTTGAAAGGTGAGCATATAGGTACCTCTTTTCCCCATAGCTCTGGCTGCAAAAACACCTTTGTCTGCTAGTCCCTCGACCATTTCTTCCTCTGAACAATATATCAGTTCTGCGTCTGCCACTACGCCCTTCGATACGTTAAGGCTTTTGTGTGGTGCGCATTTTACTGTGTGACCGACAAAATGGTTGACATTGCAGAGGCTATTGCTCTGTTTAGCGGTTGCAACCCGAACCAACAAGTCCCCAGATCGCATTCGTTTTACCGTGCACTTTGAACCAATGATGGCCGTAAGCTGTTTCTCGATCGCAAAAGGCGAGAGTTTCAACGGGCCGTTTATTCCAGATACAATGATAAACTCCGGAAAAGTCATCGAAGGCGATTCTATTTGTATATGGGGCCGTTTTTGCGGCGTTTTCGTGTCATAAGTCGTTTCCATATTGTATAAATAAATTTTCGTCAGGTCTGCCGGCCCCCGGCCTTACTTCGACCGACCTTTTGGCAGCGGGAATTCCGCATAGGGCTAGGTCACCTGATATACTCGACTAGGCGCGGCGGTATTCCCCATCCAACGCCGTTTGATTAGCCCATTAGCCGCAGTTTGGTTAACCTGAACGACCAGCCGTTAATGATCGTGACGGGCCAACACGACCGCCCTTCTTGGGTTGAAGAGTCGGGCCAAAGCCGCGTATTGGCAACCAGGCACTGTATTGCCTAGAACCTGGTAACCTCAACAGCCAGGTCACCGGTCTCCCTCCCGTTAGGGGTGCAATCCACGGCAAAGTGCGTTTTTGGGGGCAGGGGCACATTCAACGAAGAAGACCCCTGCTACTGTAGTCCATCTTGAATAAACGCACAACAGATTGCCACGCTTTTATGAGATCAACGTGGGAACGGTCAGACAAGGTAGGTGCAAAAAAAATACTGGAGTACTTACATTTAAGAAAACCCCAGGGGTTGGAAAATGAAACAGGAAGGTAAGCAATGATTTAAGATGGTAACACGTATTTTCTTTGTTAAGAGAAAAGTAATTATTTGAGTATTGGCTACAGTTATATGTTATTTTATAATTACTGCGCAAAGGTATATTTATAATGAAACAGAAAGATGTACTGAAATATTAGATTGTTCGACACCTATAAACCCTTCAGGGTTATATTGTGTCTGGAAGGTAGTTCGAATATCAAGATGGTAGAAAGCTGTTTATTGGTGAAGATAAAAGTAATTATTTAAGCATTTTTTATAGATATATGTTATTGAGAAGTTATATATTATAGGCAAGGCTGGGGGGGGGGGGGGCGAGATACCAGTAGAACTGAGGTAACCCCAGTAAGACTGGTACCCCGAGGGGGGTCGGAATATCGACTCCGGCCTCCCTTTGGGTCAAGGGGCTCCTTTAAAAATAAAGGGTCGGACCCAAGTGAGGCAGTTTCACGTCATGCCCGGGACGCCAAAAGTTTAGTAAATAAAGAACTACCTAACGAACTAACCAACTAAGGGACGCCGTCTGCAAACTGATAGAGAAACCCAGCTTACGTATAACGTAAGCTGGGCTAAAAAAGAAGTATAATGCTTTTAAAAAGTATATTCTAGCAGCACTGCGACGGATTAATAGTAATGCTCTGATGAAAAGATTCTGACAAAAAAGTTTAAAGTGCGACAGACAGATAAACCGACTGACATGCAAGAAACTGAACTCGAAGTGCACCCCTAGACATGAACTTTCTTCCTGTAAAGTTTGGTGAAGCTTTTTTTTTTTAAGATTTCGCGCCGACAAAATAATTGCATAAGGACGGTTCGACGGGCGGACGTACAGAACAATAGTAATAGCCCTCTGCCAGTATTGTATGAGGGCTCAAAATTAAAAAAAAAAAAGGGAACAGAATTGAAGGAAAAATATCCAAAGAAAAATTATCAATAGAAAAAAACTAAAATAAAAAAACTTTTTTGAAGCTCACAAAAAAATTAAAATGACATTTATGACTTCGAGCAAAAAAAAAAAAGTATGGAAGACGAAAAAAAAGTAGAAAAAGTATAAAAAAGTATGTTTTTGTCGAAATCTAAAAAAAAAAGTATAATACTTTTAAAAAAGTATACTCTAGCAGCACTGGTCACGGAATCTGCAAAACCCGCGAAATTGGGTAAAATGCGCGAATTCCGCGAACTTTGCGAAATCCCGTGAACTGTGCGAAATTTAGCTAATGATTTTTATAATTAATGTAAAACTCTTTTACAAATTATTTAATGCATTAGTTGACAAAACCTATTCAATGTCGTGAGTTATACTTTGACGTCATCTACATCATATATTACACGCCATTGGTCAGTTGGTTATATGATTTGTTTAATGACACGGCCGACCCTTAGCGGGTTGTATTCTGTCTATACATATCAATCATGGATTAGAGAACAATATTATCCCAGTTGAAATTCAGGTTAGCTAAAAACGTGTATATTCGAAACTAAGCACAGCTTAGCATCAGCATAGCTTCTAGAAATACCGATACAGGTTTGTTTTCCTTTAAAAACTTGTTTGTTGGTTGGTGTTTAACGTTAGTTAGTTAGTTAGTTATTTGATTGGTTTAACGACACCGCCAACCTGTTGCAGGTCATATTGTGTCATTCCTGGTAACTTTGTCGTATTTATACTTTATTGATTAAAAATGATTATAAAATAAAATCTTAAATATACTAAAAAATATACTAAAAATAGACTTAATGGTGGTCTACACATAGGAATACATATTAATCTCTTTTAAAAATTCTAGGACCTTGTTGGAATTTACCTTCTCAAACAGCTCTCTCATGGAATCAACTCTATAATAACGGGGACGAATGTGATTGAAGTCTATACAATCTATCAAGATGTGTTTTACTGTATACCGTTCCTGACAACTTATACATTCGGGTTGTGGTTCACCTCTTAAGAGGTGTTTGTGAGTAGTGTAAGAATGTCCTATTCTTAATCTGTGAATTACCATATCGTCGCGAAGGCCATTTAGGGAGGGCAATTTGCGCCCTACCACAGGGTTAATTTGGTATAGCTTATTGTTGGTTTGTTCATCCCAATATTGTTGCCATAGATTTTTGACATATCTAGAAATATGGCACTTAAAATCTGATGACGGTATAAGGAAATCTGAGCAGTCTTGGTTTAACGCTTCTTTGGCGCCTTTGTCGGCTGCCTCGTTGCCCGGGATTCCAACGTGGCTCGGTACCCAACAAATTATTATCTCTTTGTCAGCTTTTACCACTTCGTCGTGTTTTTCTATCAAGTCCAAAATTATTGGGTTGGATACCTGTAAGTTTTCTAGTGACTCAAGCACTGACATGGAGTCCACGCACAATATGAATTTTTTGTAGCGGCTAATCTTGACAATTTGCATAGCTAGCTGCAGGGCTCTAACTTCTGCGGAGAAAATAGAAGACCCATCAGGGAGCCTGGTTCTGAATGTATTATTTTCTGTGACAATAGCTGCTGCAGCCATGTCCTCAAGTTTGGAACCATCGGTATATATGAAATGGTAGTCATTATAATTATCCTTTAATTCTGCAAATTTTGACTGAAATACACACGGGTTAGTTCGTTCTTTTGTGGACTCAGAAAGAGTCTTCAAGACCACAGGTTTCGTTAACTTCCAAGGGGGTTGGTTAGGTATTTTGTAATTTGCAACAGATTCAATGATTATACCTGCTTCCTGCAGGTGTGGTATAATCCTAGTTCCAAAGGGGGGGATAGCATTGGTACCTCTATCCGCATAATGTGATCCGAAAACAATCTGATGAGTAGGGTTATTTCTATTGGCGTAAAGTTTTAAACAATACTGCATGGCAAGTTTTAACCGCCGTATATTGAAAGGTTGTTCATTTGCCTCAACGTGTAAACTGTCGGCTGGGGATGTTCTAAAGGCATTTAAACATGTTCTTAAGCCTTGATTCTGTATCGGTTCTAGCATCTTGAGATATGATGGTCTAGTTGAGCCATAAACTATACTGCCATAGTCCAGTCGCGATCTAATTAGAGCTCTATACAACATGAGTTTAATATCACGATCTGCTCCCCAATCGTGGGAGGAGATGACTCTCAGTAAATTTAAGGCCTTCTGACACTTTCTTCGGAGGTGTTTGATATGTGGGATAAAACTAAGTTGGCTATCAAAAATTAAACCTAAAAATTTGTTTTCCTTGACAACAGGGATTTGCACGTTAGAGATGTGTAAAACTGGATCGTCGTGCTGTTTTCGTTTTTTACAAAAGTGTATACAAACCGTTTTGGTTTGTGAGAATTTAAAACCATTCTTATTCGCCCAAACTTGGAGAGAATAAATACTCTGCTGAAGACGACGCTGTATTAAATTCATACTTTTGCCTCTACACGACATGGCAAAATCATCCACGAAGAGTGAGCTATCTATCCCCTGTCTCAGTGTATCTTTTATATTGTTGATTTTTATCAGGAAAAGTAGAATTGAAAGGATGCATCCTTGGGGGAAGCCTTCCTCTTGTTCAAAGTATTCTGAGAATATTGTACCAAGGCGAACCCTGAATCGACGGTCGTCCAGGAATCCTTTTATGAACTGGGGCAGACGGCCTCGGAGGCCGAAATCAAAAAGATCCTTTAGTACTCCGTGTTTCCATGCTGTGTCATAAGCTTTTTCCAAGTCGAAGAAAACGGTAACAACATGTTCCTTGTTATTGAAAGCTTCTTTCACAAAAGATTCTAGTCTTACAAGATGGTCCAGAGTGCTCCTTTGTTTCCTAAAGCCACTCTGTATGTCGGCAAGCAAGTTGTTTCTTTCCAGGTACCATTTTAATCTTTCAGCTACCATTCGCTCAAATGTTTTGCACAGGGCACTTGTCAAGGAAATTGGTCTGTAATTCTGAGGATTTCGTGGATCTTTGTTTGGCTTTGGTATTGGTATTATTGTGGCTTCCTTCCATATTTCTGGAAAAGTGTCGGAATTCCAGGTATGATTTAACAATTCTAAAAGGATCTTTAGGGTATGGTCTGGCAAATGTCTAAGCATCTGATAATGTATGTCATCTGGTCCTGCTGCTGAATCATGGGAACTATCTATGGCCTTTCTCAATTCATTGAGAGAAAAGTGCTCATTATACGCTTCGCTGTTGTCAGAATAGAAGTTAAGAGGATTAGTTTCTTCTGTTTCTTTATGGCGTCTAAACTCGTGGCTATAATTTTCGGAAGATGAGTTATGTTCAAATGTTTCGCCTAGGGTATCTAAAATGTCCTTTGGGTCGGTGATCATATTATTGTTAGCTTCTAGATGGCTTACTGTGCTAAAAGTGTTCTTACCAGATATTTTTCTAACCATGTCCCAGGTCTTTTTTAGAGAATTATTTGTGTTGAGTTGAGAAACATATTCATGCCAGGATACTTGTTTGCTTTTTTTGACTGTTTTACGCGCAACTGCCTTGGCCCTTTGATATTCTATTTTTCTTGTTATGTCTGGGTAGTCTGAAAAATTTTTGAGAGCTTGTTTACGAAGCGCTATGGATTCTTTACAAGCGTCATTAAACCACGGTTTGTGTGGTTTCTTGCGGGATCCTGATGTCCTAGGGATAGATTTTTCACACACTCCATGGAGAAGAAAGGTAAATAATGAGATATGTTCGTCTTCATCATCAGTAAAATGTTTCCTTTTGATACTCTGATGACATAATTCTTGGAATTCTGACCAGTCTGCTTTCTGAAACTTCCATTTTGGGGATCTTTTTTCGTGGTATGGTTTAGACTCAGACAATAAAATAGGAAAGTGGTCACTGCCGTGGAGATCACCCAACACTTTCCAATTAAAATCAAGATATAAATTAGCAGATGCTATAGAAAGGTCAATAGAGGTTTTTGAACCAGTACCAGGGTGAAGATATGTATATGACTTGTCGTTGAAAATGGTTAAATTATGATGGTTAAGGAGATTTTCTACCAATTTTCCCTTCAAATCTACGTAACTATTGCCCCACAATGTACTGTGAGCATTAAAGTCGCCCACGAATAGGACTGGCTTAGGTAACTGATTTATTAGGTCATTCAACTCTTCTGGTTGAGGTCTCAAATGTGGTGGCAAATAAATATTACAAATTGTGAAAGTTTTGCCAAGCGTGATACGAATCGCCTGGGTCTGGAAAGGCGTATTTAGTTTAATTTCGCTTTGTAAGAGATCACTTCGAACAAACATAGCGATTCCACCTGTCGCTCTGTCATCCGATGAGGGTTTGTTGTATGACGTATATCCTCTAAGTTTTGGTGGATTGTCGTTTTTGCTGAATGTTTCCTGAAGACAAAATACTGCCGGATCATTTAAGTGCATAAGTGTTGACAATTCATGGTAGTTAGTCCAAAAACCTCTGATATTCCAATGAATTATTGTCATCGTTACTTGCTAAGAGCTCGATTTCTGTTAATCGTTACTTTTGGAGGCTTTTCATTTGAGCGGGGTGGCTTAGGGGAGGTTCTGCCTGCAGATCTCCCATCGCCAGCATCCATAAGAGGGGAGTATCTATTCCCACTCATTTCCTCCGTAAGGTTTGTGCGCAACCTCTGTTTGGCAAGTTGAGCTCTTTGTTTGAGTCTTGCCTTTGTTTCGTGGCCAAGCTGAGAGGATTGGGGGCTTGGAGTACAAGACCCGTCTCTCTTCCCTGACAGCTCAGGAGATGTGTTTGGTAAGGACTCACAAAGACTGGAGTCTGTTTCAGTTTTAGTTTCTTTTGTTTTTCTAGAAGGCCGTTGTTGCTTTGGTGGCGAAAAAATCTTTTGTTCCGTAATCCATGTGATGTCAGTTTGACAGGCAGAATCCTGAAACTTGGGTCTTACTGAGCTAGCATATGTTTTCGCATTTGGTGGGAGGAGGGTAGCAGCCAGTTTTCGGGCTTCGGGATAAGACACCGATTTTTCAAATTTTATCTGTTGCACTTTCTTTTCTGCATGCCACCGCGGACAATCCTTGGATGAAGCCGGGTGGCTGCCCATACAGTTTATGCATTTGGGGTTGTGAGAGGTACATGAACTATATTCATGCCCTTCCTCCCCGCATTTTGCGCAGGTGGGTTTTTGATTTCTGCATTTGTCTTTGTTATGCCCGTATTTCTGGCAGTGGAAACAGCGAATAGGGTTCGGAATATATATTTTCACTGGTAGGCTTAAGTATCCAACTTTTATATTGCCTGGTAAACTAGGTTTGCAGAAGGTAAGGACAAATGTTCCTCGTTGGCCCAAAGGTCGCGCTGCTGTCACACCCTGGTCCTGTAGTCCATCGACTAATTCTTCATCTGAGCAAAATCTTAGTTCAGGGTGGGTGATCACTCCCCTGCAAAAATTTAAGGTTCGGTGGGCAGAGCACTTAGCTGGGGTGTTTACGAAAGATGTTATTTTCAGGAGGTTTTTACATTGTTGTAAAGTGGCTATTTGGACTAGAATGTCCCCCGAGCGGAGTCTTTTGATGTTAAATTGATTTCCCACTATCGATGCCACCCCCTTCTGGATAGCGAAGGGGGATAGTTTGAACGTGCCCTCTATCGGTGTGATAATCAGGTATTGTGGAAATGAAGCAGGGGGAGACCCCACCTCAATCCTTGGTCTTTTGGGTGTCGGTGATGTATTTTGTTTTTCTTTTGTCTTATCCATTAAGTGTTTTTTTGAAAATTTTCTTCCAGGTCTGCCGGCCCCGGCCTTACTATGACCACCTATTTCGGCAACGGGGGTTACCCGCCTAGGGCTAGGACACCTGGAATACTCTACTAGACGCGGCGGTATTCTCCATCCAACGCCGTTCGATTGACCCTAGAGCCGCAGTATGGTTAAACTGAACGACCAGCCGTTATTGATCGTGACGGGCCAGTTCACGAACGCCCTTCTTGGGCCGAAGAGAAGGACCAAAGGCATGTATTGGCAAACAAGTCCCTCAGCAGAATGTGTATTTGAAAGGCCTGCCTAAGAGACAAGAAGCCTCAATACCCAGGTAACCGCTCTCCTTCCACTACGGGATGCAACCCACGGCAAAGTGCGTTCTTATGTCTGGTATTATCACCAGCTACTGTAGGACATCTTGGTGGACGCACAACAGGTTGCCACGCTTTTATGCGGTTTGCGTGGGAACGGTGTAACGCAGGTTTTTGTTGGCTGCTAGTAGTCGTTGCCAAGGGTGTGACAGAGCTAATACCGTATCTGGAGTACTACAATTAAGTAGACCCCAGATGATAATACAAAAAAATGGATTGAATGTGAAACAATTAGGTAAGGAAAGATTTCTTTATTGCGATTAACGACATCATATTTATCAAAAAAG
This sequence comes from Protula sp. h YS-2021, assembly GCA_949752745.1. Lineage (NCBI taxonomy): Eukaryota > Metazoa > Annelida > Polychaeta > Sabellida > Serpulidae > Protula > Protula sp. h YS-2021. Next base: position 83,386,873 of record OX457028.1, read on the forward strand.
GGATATTATTAGGTGGAAGGGCATTGTTGTTAATTTGGTATGTGTGCTTTGGGAAGGTTTTATAGTACCTGTGAAAATGGAAATGATGGTGAGATGATGAAATGGTGGGAGGGTATGGTTGGGAGGGGGGCGAGATACCAGTAGAACTGAGATATACCCAGTAAGACTGGTACCCCGAGGGGGGTCGGAATATCAACTCCGGCCTCCCTTTGGGTCAAGGGGCTCCTTTAAAAATAAAGGGTCGGACCCAAATCAGGCAGTTTAACGTCATGCCCGGGACGAGTGTTTAACGTTACCAACTAGGATAGGTCTATTAGAATGCACTTGCTAAGGAAACAAGTGGGGAAAAAAGAAGAAAGAAATAGCAAAAGAAGAATTATAAAGAAAGAAATTACTATTAGTCACCTCGTACGCCATGCAAGGAACAGAACGCAGTGGGTGTATTTTTAAGATTCCCCCCACCCCACATAAAAAAAACTTGCATCATTTTACCAGGTTCAACTTCAACAAACAGCTGCCTCAAAGTCAGCTATGAAATAATGTGAACAGGCGTACTTGGAGATCGGTACAGTTGGTTGGTTGGTTAGATTTGTTTTACGACACTCTCATATGATTTGTATGACGACTCTTGACGGGTAACATTGTGTCAATATATGTCAATGACTGACAAACAAACAATTTAAAATTTAGGGTAGTTGAAACCGTGTATATTCTAAAATTATAAAATAAACATTAATTCTAAAAATACTGATACGGGTTAATTTCTTTTTTAAAAATTGTGCAATTTTAATCGGTCCTACTTCATCTAACATCTGCCGCAAAGAATACCTTTGAAATGGCGCTAATGGATATATCTCAGATCAATGTACTCTATGTTTCAGAATGTATCGTTGCTGTAACCCTTGCATCAGGGTTTCTTTACATCATTGCTTATTGACGGCCCTATTTTTTTAATGGCTACTTTGTGTGGTTTTAGTTCACGGAGGTTTAGGAGACCTCTTGGGCGGATCTGTTTAACTGTTTACAGCCACTAATGGGAAACAAGGTTATTGTTTACTTCCTCTAGGAATGTGGTCGGTCTCTCTTTTGCCTGCCGCACTCGGTCTTTAAGTCGAGCCCTTGTTTCAACATCAGGTTCTGTTGATGAAGGACAGGGTGATTTTGCCTGACCTATCGCTTTTCGTGATGTACGCTCTTCATATGGCTTACTCAGTGATGCAGTACATGAACTAGAGAAGTGTGCAAGCCCACATATTCCCCACAGGCCCCCCATCAGTTAAACACGACCACCAAAAGTCCAGCTGGTCCATTTTCCTTGGACGAACCTGGCCCATTTACAATACCGATCTGTGTTTTTTCCCATAGAAACTACATACCAAGGTTCATTAAAATCCTTGCAGGAGTTTTTAAGTTATCATGTTAACAAGCTCTTGATGACAGACCGACCGACAGACCGACAGACACACGCGGTCGATCGCATATATTCCCCCTTGTGGGGAATAAACCAGCGGACGCCAACTGCGTCTCCTGGGAAGGCCTGCTCACTGGTATTAGAACTAGTCGATTCGGAGTTCGTGCAAGTAGAAACCTTCGACTTTATGGGGGTAATTTTAACACGACATGCTGTTTCAGTTGTGACTCACATAATATCTGTTTGCCAAGAAGCTTTTCAGGTGTCAATATTGGATTTGATGATGGTGCCTTGTAAACTAATTTTCGTCCCTCTGGGTACGGCATGGACTATTCATTCCTTAGTTTTTGCAATTCCCGCTCAGCGAGCCACACTAGGCAATCCTTTGGCGGACGCTGGGTGGTCTCCTTTGCAGTTAATACATTTTGTATCACCAGTACAAGATTAGTAGTCGTGACCGCCCTCACCGCACGTACACATGTCACCTCATACTTTTACACTTGCTGCTACCGTGTCCATACCACTGGCAGTAGTAGCACCACACAGGGTTAGGGATGCAGTTAGTTAGTTAGTTAAATGATTTGTTTAACGACACGACCGACCCTTAGCGGGTTACATTGTGTCAGAACATGTCAGTAATCAGTGACTAGAAGAAATGGAACAAGTTAAAATCAAGGTAAGATAAAGCATGTATATTCTAAAATCATAAAGTAAAAAACGACTAAAAATACTGATACAGATTAATTTCTTTTAAGAATTGTATAAATTTGCTCGGTTCTATTTCATCAAAGAGCTGTCTCAGGAGTCAGCTCTGAAATGACGTGAGCGGGCGTCTTGGAAATCGGTACAGTCTATTAAAATATGTTTAACGGAGTAAGGTTCCTGACAACCGACACAGTCGGGTGCCGGCTCGCCTCTCAGAAGATGTTTGTGGGTGATATATGTATGTCCTATTCTGGCTCTATGGTAAACCATTTCATCTCGCACGCTGTTAATTTGCGGGGGTTTTTGTCCGACTAAGGGGTTTATTTGATACAGCTTGTTGTTTGTTTGTTTGTTCCATCTTTCTTGCCACAATCTTTTTGTGTATCTTGTGATGTGATATTTAAAATCGGAGGCTGGTATGAGCATATCGATACAATTATCATTTAGAGCCTCTTTTGCAGCTTTGTCGGCTATCTCGTTTCCTCGGATACAAACGTGACTTGGAACCCAGCAGAACACTATGTCTTTGCCAGCTTTGGTGGCATCGTCATATCTTTCCAGAAGGTCAAGGATAAGTGGGTTTGATATTTGTAGGTTTTCAATTGATTGCAGGACGGACATAGAGTCCACGCATAACATAAACTTTTTGTATCGGCTGATCTTCACTATCTGGATAGCGAGATGTAGAGCTTTAATTTCGGCTGAGAAAATAGAGGAACCATTTGGAAGTCTTGTTTTCAAGGTGTTATTTTCAGTTACAACGGAAGCAGCCGATTTATTGTCGAGCTTTGAGCCGTCCGTGTAGACGAAATGGTAGTCTTTAAATTCTTCCTTGAGCTCTGCGAAGTTTGATCGAAATTACCTTTTACACTTGCTGCTACCGTGTCCATACCACTGGCAGTAGTAGCACCACACAGGGTTAGGGATGCAGGGAATGATGCCTAATTTAAGGTACCCAACTCTCACATCTTACACCAACGATGACCTCCGCAATGTTCGCATACGAGTTCAGCGAAAGCCGAGTTTATGTCATTCTGTGACTCCGTACTTGTCGAGCTCCTGTACGAGATCTTCCTCTGTGCAGAAATTTAGTTCAGGGTGACTAATGACTCCTTTGGTGTAATTCAATGTCTGGTGAGGGTGCTTTCACTAGTATGCTTACACAGGTTTTCATTCTAGAAGATTTGTATGCTGTTGAGCCGAAGACACTTGTATTAAAATATCGCCTGAGCAGTCTTTTGATAGAGTGTTGAGAGCCGATGGCAGAACATACACCTTTTTGAATTGCAAATGGTGAAAATTTGAAAGAATCTTGTGGAGAAACAACGATATATTCATAGTAGGGAGTAGAAGGAGACTCGATGTCTAAGTGCGGACGCTTGTTAGCGCCTTGTACTGTTTTGTGAACCTTTGTGCTTTTATTCTCCATACGTGTTTCTTTTAATTTTCTCCCAAGTCTGCCGGACCCGGCCTTACTCTGACCGCCTTACTTGGCAGCGGGGGTTTCCCACTTGGACTAGGACACTTTGGATAGCAACACTTGTACATGTTGAAACTTGTACTTAAGCCGCAGTATGGTTTACCTAAACGACCTGAAGTTTACTGTCATGCAGGGCCACCATGACCACCACTCTTGGTAGGGGCGAGATACCAGTGGAAATGCCGCGGGGCAGAAAGACCGATACGCCGAGGATGGTCGGTATGTAGGAGATCCGGCCCTCCATAGAGTCAAGGGGCTCCTTCAAAATATAAGGGACGGACCCATACGGAGCGTTGGGTTAGCACTTGCCATGTATGTCAAAAGTGTAAGAAACCTGTAAGGTATAATCGTGCCTTGCTCCTAGTGGTGTGATTCGAACCCTAAAACAGGATTCGAATATTCGAAAACATTTTCGAATATTATTCGAATATTATTCGAATATTTGCATGTTTTTGCAATTGTTGTTTACTTCTACGAAAAATATTTACAGATGATGTTTTATTGTGAAACGTCTTTTATTTATTCTAAAAGTCATACATTTGATAAATTTTCTTGCAATTTCATCAATTCTTACGTATTTTTTTCCGTAATTCACCAAACGTATAAGCATTATACTTGAATATTATGTGAAACCTAAAACAACAAATTTATACATATAACTGTAACACTATCTGTTTATTTGCTTTTTTACTTTCACAATGGCACATTCAATGAGTCTGTTTTCGTTCAAATGTAGAGAAAAAATGAAAATTTTGCTGTGTCAATCAACACCTACATTTAAAACGATTAACAAAAATTCAATTGCAAGTAATTCTCAATGTTACATATCCGGATTCTACGAGTTATTCAGAAATATAAAATTATTTTGATTAACTACGTTAAAATGAAAAATTTCTTGTTTTAATGCGTCAGATAATTTTATGCTTGTCTTTGACTTCACGATATAGCACATAATATCTCTAATATAATTTATGCTGAGTTTAAAACAAAACTCCGAATATAATCCTGCGAACATTTCAACTTTTGAAGTAACAATGCTCTTAACTAGGATTTGTAAAACTGCTATTGTTACGAATATTTCGTTTGCACCAGGAAGGCTGTTGCGCGAGACCAAGATACGTATTTGTATACGCTTTTTATGTATTCTTGTTCAACAACATGAGTAAATTCGCATTCTCAGGTTTCAGTTGTGATCTTTTTTTTTTTTTTTTACGATGCTTCCTGCCAGGCTAAATATTCCTTCAGCAGGCACTGATGTTGCAGCTATGGCTAGTATTTTCTTCGCAGCAGTCGATAGCAATGGGTATTTTGTATGATTTTCACGCCACCACGTCAGAGGTCATAAGTTAGTGTCTATCTGTGCTTCGTGCTATTTCAATTTCAATTATTTCGCTTTTAGTACGCGTCTGGTTAGAGCACTGAATGGTGTCATCAAACATGTCAGTTTTACGTGTTTTCGGTTCTGGAGCAGCTAGTTCAGCATCCTGCGCTGCCTCATCCGGGAGACATGGCAAAGGTGGCGCATTTGTTTCGACTTCAGGTTTTGGAGTTCGAGCTCTGTTCTGTCCAGCTTCGTATGTATTGTCACATTGCTCTTTCAATGCATTGGTAGCCTCATCCCTTTCTTCTACAGTTAAGAATAAAAGGCGTTTTGTTCTGGGGTCAACTAAAGATAACGCGTACATTGCAAAGTTGTTCTTTTGGTTATCGAGATTCGATAACATTGAGCGTTTCAGTTTCGGGACAGTTGGAGGGTCATCATCGTTCTGATCCAGTAGATTTTCAAGTTTCATCATCAGGAAATGAAATGGTTGGGGACTAACAACTGACAACTGACAACTTCTCAGTGGCAAACTTTAAAGGGCGAAGAAGATTCACCATTGCGTCAAGAACTGTTTGCTCATAGTACGTATAGAGTTTTACCCTTACAGTAGCACCTTGCTTGAAATTCGGGTCAGTAGCAACTGCATGCAATGCCAGTGTTTGCTCAATTATGCGCGCAAGCATGTCAACTGAACTGTGCCATTCCATCTTGTTTCGACGCCAGCGATGAGCTTGTGGTTATGTAACTCGTTGGGAAAAAGAAGTTTCTGCTTCTGTTGCAAGAGCTCCTATGCGTGTGAGCTGTGATAGAAAAATACTACTAAATTCCGACCTTTTTTAACTAGCCGTAGCACTTCCTGGAGGCCATGTCGAACAACTAACTTCAGCTTATGTCCCATACAACTGAGCCGTGTCCATTCAAGGAGTCGCAAAGCTTTTACCTCATTCGTGTCGTTATCTGTCACAGCAGCAGGTATGATTAATCCCCAGGCATCCTTTGTCCGTTCGAGAGCCTGGGCTATAAAATATATTATATATATAAAATATAAAATACGATTATATATTTAAAAGTGTAGCAACTCTTGCAAACGTACTGATTTTCTCATCTACAGCCACCCCCCCCCCCACTTCGACCCTGTTCAAATATGGTCATAATGACCGCAATGCAAAAATATAATACCTACCTAGTTAGTTCAGGTGACTGGCCAAGTAGTGAGTTGAAGAACGGGTAGCTATTTAGCAAAGATCATTAATAAGTTAGTTAGTTAGTTATTTGATTGGTTTAACGACACCGCCAACCTGTTGCAGGTCATATTGTGTCATTCCTGTTAACTTTGTCGAATTTATAATTTATTGATTAAAAATGATTATAAAATAAAATCTTAAATATACTAAAAAATATACTAAAAATAGACTTAATGGTAGTCTACACATAGGAATACATATTAATCTCTTTTAAAAATTCTAGGACCTTGTTGGAATTTACCTTCTCAAAGAGCTCTCTCATGGAATCAACTCTATAATAACGGGGGCGAATGTGATTGAAGTCTATAATCTATCAAGATGTGTTTTACTGTATACCGTTCCTGACAACTTATACATTCGGGTTGTGGTTCACCTCTTAAGAGGTGTTTGTGAGTAGTGTAGGAATGTCCTATTCTTAATCTGTGAATTACCATATCATCGCGAAGGTCATTTAGGGAGGGCAATTTGCGCAATACAACAGGGTTAATTTGGTATAGCTTATTGTTGGTTTGTTCATCCCAATATTGTTGCCATAGATTTTTGACATATCTAGAAATATGGCACTTAAAATCTGATGACGGTATAAGGAAATCTGAGCAGTCTTGGTTTAACGCTTCTTTGGCGTCTTTGTCGGCTGCCTCGTTGCCCGGGATTCCAACGTGGCTCGGTACCCAACAAAATATTATCTCTTTGCCAGCTTTTACCACTTCGTCGTGTTTTTCTATCAAGTCCAAAATTATTGAGTTGGATACCTGTAAGTTTTCTAGTGACTCAAGCACTGACATGGAGTCCACGCACAATATGAATTTTTTGTAGCGGCTAATCTTGACAATTTGCATAGCTAGCTGCAGGGCTCTAACTTCTGCAGAGAAAATAGAAGACCCATCAGGGAGCCTGGTTCTGAATGTATTATTTTCTGTGACAATAGCTGCTGCAGCCTTGTCCTCAAGTTTGGAACCATCGGTATATATGAAATGGTAGTCATTATAATTATCCTTTAATTCTGCAAATTTTGACTGAAATACACACGGGTTAGTTCGTTCTTTTGTGGACTCAGAAAGAGTCTTCAAGACCACAGGTTTCGTTAACTTCCAAGGGGGTTGGTTAGGTATTTTGTAATTTGCAACAGATTCAACGATTATACCTGCTTCTTGCAGGTGTGGTATAATCCTAGTTCCAAAGGGGGGGATAGCATTGGTACCTCTATCCGCATAATGTGATCCGAAAACAATCTGATGAGTAGGGTTATTTCTATTGGCGTAAAGTTTTATACAATACTGCATGGCAAGTTTTAACCGCCGTATATTGAGAGGTTGTTCATTTGCCTCAACGTGTAAACTGTCGGCTGGGGATGTTCTAAAGGCATTTAAACATATTCTTAAGCCTTGATTCTGTATCGGTTCTAGCATCTTGAGATATGATGGTCTAGTTGAGCCATAAACTATACTGCCATAGTCCAGTCGCGATCTAATTAGAGCTCTATACAACATGAGTTTAGTATCACGATCTGCTCCCCAATCGTGGGAGGAGATGACTCTCAGTAAATTTAAGGCCTTCTGACACTTTCTTCGGAGGTGTTTGATATGTGGGATAAAACTAAGTTGGCTATCAAAAATTAAACCTAAAAATTTGTTTTCCTTGACAACGGGGATTTGCACGTTAGAGATGTGTAAAACGGGATCGTCGTGCTGTTTTCGTTTTTTACAAAAGTGTATACAAACCGTTTTGGTTTGTGAGAATTTAAAACCATTCTTATTCGCCCAAACTTGGAGAGAATAAATACTCTGCTGAAGACGACGCTGTATTAAATTCATACTTTGGCATACACGACATGGCAAAATCATCCACGAAGAGTGAGCTATCTATCCCCTGTCTCAGTGTATCTTTTATATTGTTGATTTTTATCAGGAAAAGTAGAATTGAAAGGATGCATCCTTGGGGGAAGCCTTCCTCTTGTTCAAAGTATTCTGAGAATATTGTACCAAGGCGAACCCTGAATCGACGGTCGTCCAGGAATCCTTTTATGAACTGGGGCAGACAGCCTCGGAGGCCGAATTCAAAAAGATCCTTTAGTACTCCGTGTTTCCATGCTGTGTCATAAGCTTTTTCCAAGTCGAAGAAAACGGTAACAACATGTTCCTTGTTATTGAAAGCTTCTTTCACAAAAGATTCTAGTCTTACAAGATGGTCCAGAGTGCTCCTTTGTTTCCTAAAGCCACTCTGTATGTCGGCAAGCAAGTTGTTTCTTTCCAGGTACCATTTTAATCTTTCAGCTACCATTCGCTCAAATGTTTTGCACAGGGCACTTGTCAAGGAAATTGGTCTGTAATTCTCAGGATTTCGTGGATCTTTGTTTGGCTTTGGTATTGGTATTATTGTGGCTTCCTTCCATATTTCTGGAAAAGTGTCGGAATTCCAGGTATGATTTAACAATTCTAAAAGGATCTTTAGGGTATGGTCTGGCAAATGTTTAAGCATCTGATAATGTATGTCATCTGGTCCTGAGCTGAATCATGGGAACTATCTATGGCCTTTCTCAATTCATTAAGAGAAAAGTGCTCATTATACGCTTCGCTGTTGTCAGAATAGAAGTTAAGAGGATTAGTTTCTTCTGTTTCTTTATAGCGTTCAAACTCGTAGCTATAATTTTCGGAAGATGAGTTATGTTCAAATGTTTCGCCTAGGGTATCTAAAATGTCCTTTGGGTCGGTGTCATTTTATTTGATGTAAGTTTTGCTTAGCTTCAAAATGAATTGGCGTCACTGGTTTGGTCAAACAGTAAAAAAAACCTAAGGACTTCAAGTTTTCGAATATTCGAACCCTATCAAAACGAATCGAATATTCGACTATAAGGCACACCACTACTTGCTCCAGTCTTATGTTCATAGATCTCCAATGGAGCGCACTGCCTACTCTCTCCCTAATAAAGAAGTTGAAACTGGCAGAAGCATTATTCCAAAATTGGATCTCTTGGTATGGTTTACAGAAAATCAGGGTTTACGGGGGCTCAAGTTTCGAATCGTCTGTTTTTTTTTCAAGAACTATGCCGCCTAGTTAGTATGGAGTAAACAAGAACTACTCCTTATCATCCACCTACTAATGGTATGGGTGAGCATTTTAATCAAACTGTTATGACTGTTCTCAAGCCTGCAGTGGGAAGAGATCATAGTGATTGGGACATGTTTGTTCCATATGCTACTATGTGTTATCGCGCAACGGTCCATAATTCGACCGGGAAAACATCCAACATTATGCTCTTTGGGCATAAAATCAAACAGCCAATTGAGTTGCAATTCAATTTTGTTGACGAAACAGACATGCAAAGTACTCCACAATACGTTATCAGCCTTCAAAAACAATTAACAATAGTTCACCAAGAATTTTTAAAAACAGTCACGCAATGCAAAATCATGTTATGTTGCCAAGTCAAATCAAAATCAATACAAACGTATTAACTTAATGTTATTACACGACCCCTCCAGTAAGAAAGGTGAGTGTAAGAAAATGCGTCCAATCTGGACCGTTATCTAACGTGACTTTTCGTATCGGTTTTAACGGCAATAGAAAGAATTGGAAAATAGTACACTTTGACCGTATACATAAACATGTAGACAATAATTGGGAACAACGTTTGGGGAAACTAGCGCAACGGTTGAAGATCAACCGGCAGAGCTTGATGATCTTGATTTACATGCCAATTAGCCGCAACGGTTAGCTCAGTCGGTAGAGCGTTGGTCCTGTAATCCCGTGGTCCCTGGTTCGAATCCGGCCAGGGGTGGAAAGCGGGGGATTGACCTTCGCTCGAATTGCCTCAGCTAAACGACTGCACAGGATTATTCACCACCACGGAATTCAAAATTAGCACAAATGAGTCTTCCGGCCATCCCTTTTTTAAAAAACAAAAAAAAAAAATTAGCCGCAACTGGTAGTTTTACCGCAGCCGGCTGCAGAGTCTAGACACTTCAGGGGCCGCTACAGCCGCAACTGCGCCTGCCGTTTCTATGCCAAAATGTAGACGTCTCAAACCAGCCTTCCTTAAGGACTACGACTTTGAATAACAGATATGATTATGACTGCCAGATAAGCTCGGATGTACTCATCCATTTTAAACTTGGATGTAACTTATCCAATAGATGAACTTGGATGTAACTCATCCATTTACTTAGATTTAGCATTGAAATTTATTGAATATTATTTGAATTTCACTTAGTTATTTTGACTCACTTCATTAACATTTATATTGCCTTCTAGAAACTTTACTTTCCAGTTAGATGGGAGCTGCAGCTCTACGCAAGATTTCAAATATGTTTTGTCTTTTATTTTTCAGGAGTATTATGAGAAGGGAGTTAAACATTTTCTGTAGTATGTTTTTGTACTTGAGGGGAAATATGTCCTGTGTGAGAGAGAGACGGGGAACGTGCAGAGGTACATCCGAGAAAGAAGAGAAGCTGACGGTTTGGCGCTGCGAGCACCGTTCCTGGTGCTCGAACAGGAGATTGGACATGCGTCGTCATTACCGCCCAGCGCATCTCCAGATCCTGCCGACGGTGTTTCTACCGAGCAAGATCTTAGAGAGGATGTGCGGAGCTGCCCGATGTGCAATTTCCAGACACCAAAGAGGGGAATTCGTTACTGTGACTACTCGAGGCACCGTGACTGCCATCGCGGGCTGTTTGTCAGCAAGGAGCGGACACCCATACTCCAGGAAAACTGTTTTCCCGCGATACCGGAACAGTCAGCCCGTCCTGTCAGGCGCTTGCACTCCCGTGCTTCACAAAAAAAAACAAGGATAACAACTACAAATTTTGAACAAAAGAAGTCTAACTGTCATTCAGCAAAACATAAAAAACAATCACTCAGACGTCCGAGTCGCGACATCTCGCTAGTGTTCCTCTACATCAAGGGTGTCAAGAGTCACGCACACCGTCTCTAGACCGTCCCACTCTCCTGTGAAGTCCGGCAGCTGGACAGAATGACATTTAGACTCAGCTACTTAGTTGCTTGAGCTTCAGAATTACAACACTGCATTTAAGCTTACTTACATGAGCTCCTGAATTACTTAATGCTTTCATCTTGATTAGTGGTGTGCACAAATATTCGAATATTCGAATATCGTCTTAGGGTTCGAACCCTAAAATAAATATTCGAATATTCGAAATATCAAGATTGTCCAAGGACAACAGCCAAGATTACCTACATTTTATTCATAATTGAAAATAAAGTGATACAAGTTGATAAAGTCAAATGTGGAAAGCAAAAATAGAGCAAGTCTTTCATAACCGTATAATGGAAACTTGTGGCATGCCATTTATCGTGGTGCCTATGCAGTTGCATCCTTACGCTGCGGAAATTATTGACCAATCAAATTGCTCGTTACATCCAGCGTTCGTAAAAAACTGAAGAGAAGGCGTGATTCTAGACAAGTGGATATTTTCATTAACAAGTTTGTCCAAGGACAAAGTCCCAGCTTACGAAAAGCAATAAGACCAATTCCAGCGTGCATGAGTAAGGGAATTTCCCTGAAAAATTGGGCTTCAAAAGACACGGCAAAGAGCTAGCTCAATAATTAATTTAGCACCGGACCAGAACATAGACCGATAAATGCATACAAAGATTTCTTTCTCAGAAAAATGGGAAACAGATTTTTTGTATCTCTGGTAGACTGGATAGTCTGATAGAGATACCTTCAAACGACGCTCCCATTTCGGATCAGTGCGCATATTTATGTAACTTGCCTCGATGCGCAGTTCTTATTCAGACAAGTCCGCATGTTTATTTAATTTGCGTTGATGTGCGGGTCTCATTCTGGAACAATGCACATGTTTATTTAACTTGCGTTGATCAGCAGTTCGAATTTCGGACCATTGCGCATGTTTATTTAACTTGCGTTGATGCGCGGTTCGAATTTCGGATCAGTGCGCATGTTTATTTACCTGCTTTGATGCGCGGTGCTTATTTTGGACCAGTGCAAATGTTTATTTAACTTGCGTTGGCGCGTCGCTCGCATTTCGAACCACTGCGCATGTTTATTTAACTTGCGTTGATGCGCGGTTCGAATTTCGGATCAGTGCGCATGTTTATTTAACTTGCTTTGATGCGCGGTGCTTATTTTGGACCAGTGCAAATGTTTATTTAACTTGCGTTGGTGCGTCGCTCGCATTTCGAACCACTGCGCATGTTTACTTAACGTGCGTCGATGTGCGGTTCTTATTTCAGGCCAATGCACATATTTCTTTAACTTGAGTTGATGCGCGGTTCTTATTCTGGACCAGTGCGCATGTTTATTCAAGTTGCGTTGATGCGCAGTTCTTATTTTGAATAGTGCGCATGTTATTCAAGTTGCGTTAATGCGCAGTTCGCATTTCGAACCAGTGTGCGTGTTTTTTTAACTTGCGTTAAAGCTCGGTTCCCATTTCTGACCAGTGTGTTTGTTTATTTAGCTTGCGCTGATGAGCGGTTCGCATTTTCCACCAGTGCGCATATTTATTTAACTTCTGTTGATGCGTGGTTCGCATTTTGGACCAGTGCGCATATTTATTTAACTTGCGTTGATGCGCGGTTCTCATTTCAGACTACTGCACATGTCTATTCAACTTGCGACAAATGCGCATGTTTGTTTAACTTGCGTTGATGTGTGGTGCTTATTTTGGACCGGATAGCATGTTTATTTAACTTCATTCGATGCGCGGTTCGCAATTAAGCGCTATTGCCCATGTTTATTTAAATTGTATTGATGCGTGGTTCTCATTTCAGACCAGTGCGCATGTTTCTTTGGGTTACGTTGATGCGCTGTTCTTTTTTCGGACCAGTACGCATATTTATTTAACTTGCGTTGATGCGCGGTTCACATTTCGGACCAGAGCGCATTTTTATTTAATTTGCCTCGATATGCGGTTTGCATTTCGGACCACTGCGCATGTCTATTCCACTTGCATCGATGCGTAGTTCTTTATTCGGACCAGTGCGCATGTTTATTTAACTTGCGTTGATGCGCGATGCTTATTTTGGACCAGTTCGCATGTTTATGTATCTTCAATCGATGCGCGGTTCACATTTCGGACCAATGCGCATGTCTATTTAACTTGCATCGATGCGCAGTGCTTAATTTGGACTACTGCGAATGTTCATTTAACTTGCGTTTATGCGCTGTAGGAGGAGACTCATTTAATTTTTTTTCTTAAAAACTTCGAAAAAAAAATTCATAAGTTTTCCAATTCACTCAAAAAACACAAGCCGTACGCATGACCCCCTGGAGACGACTCATATAAAAAATAAATGGTTCAAAATTGTAGGGTAAAATGCATTTTGAAGTTTTTTTCTTCAAAAACTCCCTAAAAATACAAAAATTGTCCAATCGACTAAAATGCACAAGCCGTATGCACGACCCTGTAGGGTGCCTCATACCAAAAAAAAAAAAAAAAACCAAAAAAAAAAAAAAAAAAAAAAAAAAAAAAAAAATGACATCGGATAAAAAATGTAGGAGATACATTTTAAACTTTTTTCTTCAAAAATTCGCCAAAAATTAAAAAATCACCCGATCGACTAAAAAAAAGCAGAGGCCGTATGCACGACTCCTTGGGGATGCCTCACACCAAAAATAATTGACATCGGACTAAAATTGTAGGAGTAGATGCATTTTGAACTATTTTCAAAATTTTTGCTTAAAAAATGCCCCAAAAATACAAAAATTGTCCGATCGACTAAAAAAGCACAAGCCGTATGCACGACCTTTTAGGGGTGCCTCATACAAAAAAAAAAATGACATCGAGTCAAAAATGTAGGAGGAGATACATTTTAAATTTTTTTCTTTAAAAATTCGCCAAAAATTCAAAAATCACCCGATCGACTAGAAAAGCACAAGCCGTTTGCACGACCCTTTAGGGATGCCTCAAACCAAAAAATAAATGACATCGGATCAAAATTGTAGGAGGAGATGCATTTTGAAGCAAAGTTTACTAAATAAACAACTAACTAACTAATTAACTAACGGACGCCACCGCAAACCGATAGGAATACCCCAGCTTACGTGTAACGTAAGCTGGGCTAAAAAGGGATAAAATAGCGAACAAAAAGGTAACTTTTATATGTCATTATATTCTCTAGGATTTGTAGATTCTGTTGATATAAATTTTAATTTAAATTTTCCTTTTTCGGTCAATCTAAAGCATTCCAAACACAAACGCGTTATGATGTCATCAATTTTCATTATGACCTTGACCTCAATGTCGTTGACAATGACTTAAGATATAACTACTTATGCTGTATCTCAAGTCTGCTGTATTTAATCACCACATTGCTTTGTATTTTATACATAGCATCTCCCGTCCTTCCAAGTTCTATGAAAAATTATTTTAAAGAATGTCTTCAAACGATGAGAGTCAACTTATGGACTTTAAAGGGAATGCGAGATCTTCAACATAGGAGCATTTTGGATTCCGCAGCAGTGATTCAGCACAGAAAAGGGCCGTTTGTAAACATTGTAGCAAAGAACTCATTTACTCTGGTGAGCACAACTGATATCGATTGATTCCCACTTGTTATTGAAAATACCAAATGGGGATGGATTGCCTCGAATTCTTCACCTATTTTTTTTCCTTGCTTTTAAAAAATTTTTTTTACTTTCGCCGAATCGGTTCCCAGACATCTCCAAGACTGCTGAAGCTAGACCAACCAAACTTGGCACGTGTTTGGAGGGTCATCTGAAGTGGTGTACCTGATAACAATTTTTGACCTTGACATTACCGGTCAGGGTCAAATCGCGAAAAAGGTCAATCGGTTTCCAGACATCTACAGCAAGGCCGTTGAAGCTAGAAAAGCCAAACTTGGCACATGTATAAAGGACGATGTGATCTAAAAAATTTTGACCTTGACCTTGATGGTCAAGGTCATATCGCGAAAAACATTATTTAAGAAAAACAATGAATTATCTCGAAAACGGTAAGCAATTTTGACCTCATTTTCGACCTCCACCACCTATACGACGATACTAAAGGTAACTTCCGGTGTCTTTGACCCCAGGTCACTTTCGAGCCCCAAACCGGAAGTTAGCCTTTCTTCTCAAAAACGGTAAGAGATAAAGCAATCGGTTTCCAGACATCTCCTCCAAGACCGCTGAAGCCAGACCAACTAAACTGGGCATATGTATGGAGTGGTACATCTGATAACAATTTTTGACCTTGACCTTACCGGTATAGTTGGTAGTATTTAGGAGGATGTTTCTGCATTCAGACATGTGAAAATTGTTAACAAATAGCAATAGCATCTACCTTCCGTTTTGAGTTATCATTCCAAGTGGGGTCTAATTCGCTGTGCGAATTTCGGTCTAGTTATTCCTCGTACAACGCAAAAGTACATGTTGCAGCGTGTCCGTCTCTCCGGTTTCCTTTCATGAGTTTCACGGATTTTCCAAACCTTGGATAATTCACAGAAGTAACATTTACGGCACGTAGATGTCAAAGCTCAAGTTCAACTAGAAGCTAATTGCGCGAGCGAAATTGTCTCAACTGGTATATTGGGGTACACTGGGAAACTAAGACAAAATGCAGAATCATGGAGCTTACACTAACTGTATTATTAAAGGTTATTAATAAAATAAAGAATTTGAAAGCACTTTTCACATTTGGACAATTTTTTAAAACCAAAACACAACCCGAAGGGTCGAAAATTCGCTCTAACCGTTTTTCGAGATATTGGCCACCTTCCGGTTTCGACGTCGATCGTCACCCGACCGGGTCGCGCTCGGATTGCCCTCTGTCTGTCTGTCCGTCTGTCCGTCCGTGTGTCACACAAAATGGCGACTTGTGTCCGGTTGCAGTCTGCGCCTTCGTCGATAGCTTGTTCGTGTAGATGTGAATGAACATATGATGTTGTCTGTGTCGGACCGTCCGTCTTTGGTTATTCTATCTTTTCCTGTTCCATTCATTTGCCGGAATGTTGTGTGAAAGAACACTGTTTAACTGTAAATATTACATGTAACAGATATCTATATATTTACAGGAACCACAACGAATTGTCATTTTATACCCATATTACATTTGTGGAATACAAAACTATCGTTCAGCAATAAGAAAAGATAATGATCAAGGTAGAAAAAATGTGGATTTCCTTTATGAAAGGGCACAAGCTATAGCAGTCAGTAACCAATTTTCGTTCTTAAAAGTAGAATGTTAGGACGTCTTTATTTTTAGGAAATCAGTAGAATCATTGTCATTGCAAAAAGCTTATTTAAGGTTAAATGATTTTTTTCAATAAATACTAAATAAGAATTAGTTTTCTTTCTTTTCTAGACATTTATGCAAAATATTCGAATAATATTCGAATAATATTCGAAATTTTTTTCGAATATTCGAACCCTGTTTTAGGGTTCGAACACCACCACTAATCTTGATGAATGCAGTTATTTATCTGCTATATTTAGACGTTGCAAGCTAGTTTAATGCTTGTTACCTTGTGTTTCTATTCATTTGCCTTATGTGTTTGACGTAGGCTGATCATTGTTGCAAAGACATATGTATTTGACACATAATCAACATATGGTGTGGAACAAGGGTTCCTCATCCCCCCCCCCAAAAAAAAATGCTTTTATTTCTCCCTCGTTGTGTAACGTGCATGAACTCTGTGCTATGCACTATCAATGTGTACTTAAAACTACGTCACTCGTGCTATGAAGGAATTTTATTCATCAGCTGATAACTTTATAAAGAGAACGTTTTTATTTGTGATTTCACTAATGCATGAGAAACGGAATGTGGGATCACTGTAAACCACACGGACCTGCTGTGAACCACTCGGACCCACTGTGAACCGCTCGGACCCATTCAGAACCAAGGGATTCCATTCACACTTTTATAAAGCGCTTCCCCTCTGCTGAAGAACAAGTAAACTCATATAGTTAGTGGGATATTTATTATAATACGCAACAGAGGCATAGTTTTATAACACAATGATATGATTTATAGATAAAATAAGCGTTACTTATAACAATTTTAGAACCGAGTAACCTGACCCTCCCACGTTTCCCGCTGACAGCTGACAGGAAAAAGCTTATTTAAAACAGATTTTATTACATTACCGATACATCCTCCCAAGCCCCCCCCCCATAAAACTTATGATACTAACCTTATTGATTGATTGATTGACTTGTTTAACGACACCGGCAACCCGTTAGGGTCATATTGTGTCGGTTCTGTTGCTATATCAAGAGTCAGTTGAAACTAAAATCAATTAAAGTAGACATAACAAGTAGTGTATAATCTAAAACCAACTAACTTCAATTTAAAACTTACTGTACAAGTGTATTTCTTTCAGAAAAGAAATAATTTTACTTGGTGCTACCTTTGTAAAAAGGTCTTTCATGGAATTCACACTGTAGAAGCGTGAACGAATGTTCTGAAAATCTACGCAATTGAGTAAAATATGTTTTACAGTCAGACGTTCTTGACAACCAATACATTCTGGAGGCGCATCGCCTCTCAAAAGATATCCGTGGGTGATGTATGTATGCCCGATTCGAGCTCTATGCATAACCGTTGTATCGCGAATATTGCCAAAAGCTAGATGCTTTTGTCCAACTGTTGGTTGGATTTGAAAGAGTTTGTTATTTCTTTGTTCGTTCCACTTTTGCTGCCAAAGGTTATTTACGTAACTTGAAATATGTGGTTTAAAGTCGGAGTATGGTATGACAAGGTCGGATATGTTGTAGTTTAGCGCCTCTTTTGCTGCCTGGTCCGCAGCTTCATTACCCGCTATGCCGAAGTGGCTTGGCACCCAGCAAAACACTAGGGTTTTGCCTTGTTTGACTGCTCTTTCATATCGTTCTATTAGGTCTAGAATCATCGTGTTCGACACTTGAAGACTTTCTAGTGATTGTAGGACCGATAAGGAATCGACACAAATGAGGAACTTTTTGTACCTACTAATCTTGACTATTTCCATGGCTAATTGGAGTGCCCGAACCTCCGCGGAAAAGATGGAGGAGCCGTTTGGTAATCTTGTTTTCAGGGTATTTGATTTTGTAACTATTGAGGCAGCAACTTTGTTATCGAGTTTAGATCCGTCCGTGTATATGAAATGATGGTGAAGGTAGGTTTCCTTTATCTCAGCAAATCTAGCTTTGAACTCTTCAGCATTTGTTGCATCTTTGGGATACTTTGTCAGAGTTTTGTCTATGGCGGGTCTTTGTATTTTCCATGTTGGGTATTTCGAAACTTTTGAGTTTGCAATTTGTTCGACTTTGATTCCAGCATTATTAAGGTGGTTACGGGTTCTAGTGCCAAAGGGAACGATAACCCTAGGGCGTGTGTTTAGGATTTCTGAATGGTCTTTTTCGAACACTGCCTTATGGGTCGGGTTTTCTTTATTTGCGTATAGTTTAATTGCATATTGCATTGAGAGTTTGATTCGTTGGATATCTAATGGTTGTTCATTTGATTCAACCTGGAGGCTTTCCGCAGGTGATGTTCTGAAAGCGTTACGGCAGAGGCGAAGGCCTTGGTTTTGTATTGGGTTGAGCATCTTTAAGTACGAGGGCCTTGCTGATCCGTAGACGATGCTACCATAATCTATTCTTGATCTTATTAATGATCTATACAGTTTTAATTTAGTACTGGTGTCTGCTCCCCAGTCTTGGGCGGAGACGACTCGTAGCAGGTTGAGTGCCTTTTGACATTTCCTCTTCACCTCTTTTATGTGGGGAATAAAATTTAGCTTCGAGTCCAGAATTTGACCAAGGAATTTGTTTTCCTTCACTACAGGTATCTGACTGTTTGATAAGTATAAAATAGGATCATCGTGTGGCTTTCGCTTGTTGCAAAAGTGCATGGAGACTGTTTTGCTTTGAGAAAATTTGAAGCCATTTTGATCAGCCCATTTTTGAAGAGAGTTTATATTTTGCTGGAGGCGACGCTCGATGAGATTCATATTCTTACCCCTTGCAGACAAAGCAAAATCGTCTACAAACAGTGAGCTGTCTATTCCCTGTTTAGTTGCGTCTTTGATACTATTGATTTTGATTAGAAACAACAGAATTGATAGAATACTGCCTTGAGGATAGCCCTCTTCTTGCTCAAAATAGTCCGAGAAGATGGAACCGAGACGGACTTTAAATCGCCTATCATTTAAAAGACCGTCAATGAATTCTGGGAGACGACCTCGTATGCCAAGGTTGTAGAGGTCTTGCATGACCCCGTGTTTCCAAGCCGTGTCGTAGGCTTTTTCTAAATCGAAGAAAACAGTAACGACATGTTCGTTATTGATAAAACCTTCTCTTATAAATGATTCGAGTCTAACCAGGTGATCTATGGTACTTCTTTCTTTTCTGAAGCCACTTTGGATGTCGGTAAGCAGATGATTCTTTTCTAAATACCAAATTAGTCTTGCAGCTATCATTCGCTCTAGTGTATTGCACAAAGAGCTTGTCAAAGATATTGGGCGGTAATTTTGGGGATTAGTAGAATCCTTATTGGGTTTTGGAATTGGTATGATGGTGGCTTCTTTCCATATTTCAGGAAGGTTTCCTGTAGTCCAAACTTGGTTGAGTAATTCTAGGAGGACTTCAAGGGTTTCCTCAGGTAGGTGTTTTAGAACCTGGTAGTGCAGGTCATCTGGTCCGGCAGCTGAGTCATGTGAGTTTTGGATTGCGTCTTTCAACTCCGACAGGGTAAATGTGCAATTGTATTGTTCCGAGTTATTTGAGGTGAAGTCCATTGGTGTTTGTTCTTTTGCTTCTTTTATTTGACGAAAAACTTGGGAGTAGTTGTCAGATGAGGAGTTGAACTGAAAGGTTGTACCAAAGGTATTTGCTATTTCATCAGGTTTTGTGACAGTTTGGTTGTTTGTAGTGAGATGGTTTATGGGTTGTGAGATGTTTTTACCAGATATTTTTCGAATTATCTCCCATACTTTTTTGGTTTGAATTGTTTTTGCTTAATTTTGAGATATATTCCTCCCAGGTTTGCTTTTTGTTTGCTTTGATGGTTCTGCGTGCTGCGGCACGCAGCCGTTTGTATTCAAGTTTGGTGGTGTTGTCCGGGCTGATATAAAATTGGTGAAGAGCTGCTTTCCGCATAGCTATTGCTTTTTTGCAGTCGTCGTTAAACCAGGGTTTTTGTGGCTTTTTAGGATTTCCGGAGGTTTTAGGTATAGTTTTTTCCATGATTGCCTGGATTAGAGCAGTAAAAAGTAAAATCGGGTCGTCATCATGTGTAAAGTAGTTGGTTTTTATAGCCTTTAGGCATAGTTCCTGGAACATTGACCACTTTGCTTTGTGGAATTTCCACCTTGGTATTCCTTTCTGTTTCTGTTGATCTAGTGGTTTTAATAAAACAGGGAAGTGGTCGCTGCCATAAGTGTCGTCCAAGACTTCCCATTTAAAATCTAAAAACAAATTACTAGATGCCATTGTAAGGTCGATTGAGGTTTTTGAACCAGTGCCAGGGTGTAGGTATGTAGGAGATTTATCGTTGTAAAGTGATAGATTGTGGAAATTTAGTAGGTTTTCAATTAGTTTACCTTTGTGGTCGGTCCTTGTATTACCCCATAGGTCGCTATGTGCATTGAAGTCGCCTAAAAACAGAATAGGTTTTGGTATTTGGTCAATCAAGTCGTTAAGTTCTTCTGGTTGGGGTTTGGAGGGTGGTGGTAGGTATATGTTGCAAATGGAAAAAGTTTTCTTCATCGTAACACGAACTGCTGTTGCTTGCAGGTTTGTAATTAATTTGAGTTCACTTTGAATGACGTTGTTTCGGATTAAGGTAGTGATTCCGCCAGAGGCACGGTTGTTATTGGCATTTTTGTTATAGGAAGTGTAACCGGTTAAATTTGGTGGGTAAATATCAGTACCGTATGTTTCTTGGAGGCAAAAGATGGACGGATTGTACTGCTGGCTCAAAGTTAATAGATCTATCTGGTTGGTCCAAAAACCTCGAATGTTCCAGTGAACTATTGTCATTAGGTACTGTTGACTCTAGGTCTGCTGATTGCCACTCGTGGTGGCTTGGGATGGACAGGGAGAGTCTGAAGGGAGATCTTACGATCCTCTGCTGAAAATATTTTTGGAGAGGGATGAAGCGAGGCGCCAGCTTCATCAACCTCCATTAGGGCAGCAAATCTGTTCTCAGATTCCCTGTTTCTTTGGTTCGGTTGCTGTCTCTGCGTAACGACTTGGGCTTTGTTTTTCAGTCTTGCCCGCAAATCTTTGTCAGCATCTCTTGGGCTCGGTGTTTTAGACCGGGCTCTAACTGAGTTTGGTTCTGGTATTTTCGAGGTACTTGGTTTTGGAGTTTTAGGTGGGGAGGAGTTTATTGTTGGTTGCTTTCGTGATGTTGATCTTGGTGTGGTTTCTTGAACTGTTTTATTTTTTTCTTTTGTCTTTTGTTCATTTACCCAGGCCCAATCGGTCTGGCATGAAGCAGTTCGGTTTTCTGGCTTTGTCGCCGCAGCATATGATTTAGCTGGATTTGTAGACAGCATGGCCAGTTTCCTTGCTTCTGGGTAGGTGACCGACTGGTTGAACTTGATATCCTGCACTTTTTTCTCAAGGGACCACCGTGGGCAATCTTTTGAAGAAGCCGGGTGGTTTCCTGAGCAGTTGGCGCAAGTTGGTGTTCTTGCGGTGCAGGATTCGAAGGTGTGGCCTTCCTCCCCACATTTTGCGCAAGATGGCAGTTTTGCTTTGCAGGTTGTTTTGGTGTGCCCGTATTTCTGACAATTAAAACACCGCATTGGGTTTGGAATATAAGTTTTAACCGAAAGACTAAGGTAACCCATTTCAATTTTGGCTGGAAGTGTAGGTTTGTTGAAAGTAAGAACCAAGGTACCTCTCTGACCGAGAAAGCGCGCATCTGTCACTGCTTCGGTTTTCATTTCTTCCATGATTTCCTCCACAGAGCAGAATTTCAGCTCTGGGTGGGAGACAACTCCTTTAGATGTGTTGAGTGTTCTATGGGCAGTTGCTCTCACGGGTACGCCGACGAAGTTTTCTAACTGTAGTAGTGCAGCGCTGTGTCTACGATCAGTAACATGAACCAGTAGAGAACCTGATCCTAGTCGTTTGACTGTGTACCGCGTTCCGACTATCCCATTAAGTCCCTTTTCAATTGCGAAAGGAGAGAGCTTAAGGTGTCCGTCCTGAGGTGAAACGATGATATACTCGGGGAAAGGCGCGGGGGGCGATTCAATTTCGATATGTCGCCGTTTTGTCGGTGTTCTTGTCTTGTCGGATTCTATTTTGTTGTTATTTTTGTTTTTGTCCATATATTTTAGATAACTCTTCTTCCAGGTCTGCCGGCCCCGGCCTTACTCTGACCACCCATGTCGGCAGCGGGGATTGCCCGCCTAGGGCTAGGGCACCTGGAATACTGTTGGCAGACATGACGGCTTAGCCAGTTATGAATGCCGCGATTGACCCGAATGGCCGCGGTATGGCTTACCCTAACGACCAGCCGTTAATGGTCATGACGGGCCTCACGACCATCCTTCTTAGCCGAAGAGAAGGACCAAAGTCAAGTGTTGACAAGCAGGTTACTTAGCAGATGTTTGAATTGTGAAGGCCTGCCTAAGTCACAAGATGTCTCATTGACCAGGTTACTTGCTCCGGCATTAAGGGATGCAGTCCACGGCAAAGTGCGTACATATGACTCGGGTACTCACAATGAAGGAGACCCAAGCAGCTGAAACAATATTGAATAACGCACAACAGACTGCCGCGCTTTTATGCGATGTGCGCGGGAACGTTGAACAGCGATACTGTGGATGGGCAGAGACCAACAAGGTAAGACTGGAGTGCATACAGTGAAGGAGACCCCAGGTATATCATAGTTATTGCGCAAAGCTATATTTAATATGAAACTGAGAGAGGTATTGAAGTATTAGATTGTTCGACACCTAGAAACCCTTCAGGGTTATATTGTGTCTGGGGGGTAGTTTGAATATAAAGACGGTAGAAAGTAGTTTGTTGATGAAAGGAAAGGTAATTATTTAAGTATTTATTATAGGTATATGTTATTGTAAGGGTATATATTATAGGCCAGGTGGCGGAGGGGGCGAGATACCAGCAGAACTGAGAAACACCCAGTAAGACTGGTACCCCGAGGGGGGTCGGAATATCGATTTCGGCCTCCCTTTGGGTCAAGGGGCTCCTTTAAGAATAAAGGGACGGACCCAAGTGAGGCAGTTTAACGTCATGCCCGGGACGAACTAACCTTATTGAAAAAGATGGTATATTTTGACGCCGATAATTATTACTTTTACAATTACTATCGCTTTTCGTTGGAAATTTTGTTCTGGAATAATGTTATAATGTCAATAATGTAATTAAGACTTGGTATCACCTTATCCATGGTGAATTAAATAAAAACTAAAGTCTGGATACTGGATATATATCCCCCCTACCCCGCATTGGAATTTGACATCGGTCAACAACAAAGAGTCATTGCATCACATTTTTGGTTAAAACAAACGCATTTTTACTCTGGAATTTTCTCCCTCATGCCAACCAATGACAGTCTTATGATATTTTATGTGCTTTTTTAGATTAAACAGGTTAAAGGCTACATTACGAAGCATCATATTACATTATAATTACACATTTTTTAAGAAAAAATAAGAAAAAATAACCCCCCCCCCCCCTGCATTACCCTCCCGTCTTATGCAGGTGTTTTGGAATTTTAGTCGGTGTTCAGAGTTCGAACGGATCAAACCGAAAACAAAATGTCTTTCATTTTTTTAATTTTATGTTCTTTGGCTCTTGCAAAATCGGAATATGTTAAAAACGGGTATGGTGTTACATGCTTTAGGGAGAATGAATTTATCACAATCTGAACCAATGCGTAAACGCTTACACTTGTAGACTCTTTCATTACCGCCGGAGTTTTCCGAGGTGTATTTCCGCAAGTTTTTCGCGTGGAAATACGAGGATTGTTTGCAACAGATGTGTGCAATGAGTTGCACGGTATTCAAGGTGTGGAACTTTGCGGTTGCCCAAAAAGTAAATATTTATACTTTCAATGTAAAAATAAAATAAGCTTATGTGAATATATTTCAATTTCTGAACTTAGGTTATACTTGAGGGCTAGAATTTGATATTCAACTGTTGGAGGTCACTTGCTTAGAACTTACTTTTATTGTTTCAGAATTATCAAAAGCACCAACTACCCAGACCAAGCCGACATCCACCACCCAGACCACTACGTCAACCCCCGATGCTGGCATGGATATGATTAAGGAAACGTACACTCTGGTGCTATGTGTGACTATAATTCTGGTGTTATCTCTCGGATTTTTTTGTAGTCTTGTGTTTTTGGCCTTACGCCGGAGGAATAGACCACTTGTGAACACTGTACCGAAAGAAAGAAGGATAGCTGTTCCTCGGATATTTAACTTGGATAGCAGCTCAGAGGAGGAAGAGTGGTCACTCCCACCAAGGGATTCCATTCACACTTTTATAAAGCGCTTCCCCTCTGCTGAAGAACAAGTAAACTGATATAGTTACTGGGATATTTATTATAATACGCAACAGAGGCATAGTTTTATAACACAATGATATGATTTATAGATAAAATAAGCGTTACTTATAACAATTTTAGAACCGAGTAACCTGACCCTCCCACGTTTCCCGCTGACAGCTGACAGGAAAAAGCTTATTTAAAACAGATTTTATTACATTACCGATACATCCTCCCAAGCCCCCCCCCCCCCCCCCTCCCCATAAAACTTATGATACTACCCTTATTGAAAAGATGGTATATTTTGACGCCGATAATTATTACTTTTACAATTACTATCGCTTTTCGTTGGAAATTTTGTTCTGGAATAATGTTATAATGTCAATAATGTAATTAAGACTTGGTATCACCTTATCCATGGTGAATTAAATAAAAACTAAAGTCTGGATACTGGATATATATCCCCCCTACCCCCCATTGGAATTTGACATCGGTCAACAACAAAGAGTCATTGCATCACATTTTTGGTTAAAACAAACGCATTTTTACTCTGGAATTTTCTCCCTCATGCCAACCAATGACAGTCTTATGATATTTTATGTGCTTTTTTAGATTAAACAGGTTAAAGGCTACATTACGAAGCATCATATTACATTATAATTACACATTTTTAAAGAAAAAATAAGAAAAAATAACCCCCCCCCCCCTGCATTACCCTCCCGTCTTATGCAGGTGTTTTGGAATTTTAGTCGGTGTTCAGAGTTCGAACGGATCAAACCGAAAACAAAATGTCTTTCATTTTTTTAATTTTATGTTCTTTGGCTCTTGCAAAATCGGAATATGTTAAAAACGGGTATGGTGTTACATGCTTTAGGGAGAATGAATTTATCACAATGTGGACCAATGCGTAAACGCTTACACTTGTAGACTCTTTCATTACCGCCGGAGTTTTCCGAGATGTATTTCCGCAAGTTTTTCGCGTGGAAATACGAGGATTGTTTGCAACAGATGTGTGCAATGAGTTGCACGGTATTCAAGGTGTGGAACTTTGCGGTTGCCCAAAAAGTAAATATTTATACTTTCAATGTAAAAATAAAATAAGCTTATGTGAATATTATTCAATTTCTGAATTTAGGTTATACTTGAGGGCTAGAATTTGATATTCAACTGTTGGAGGTCACTTGCTTAGAACTTACTTTTATTGTTTCAGAATTATCAAAAGCACCAACTACCCAGACCAAGCCGACATCCACCACCCAGACCACTACGTCAACCCCCGATGCTGGCATGGATATGATTAAGGAAACGTACACTCTGGTGCTATGTGTGACTATAATTCTGGTGTTATCTCTCGGATTTTTTTCTAGTCTTGTGTTTTTCACCTTACGCCGGAGGAATAGACCACTTGTGAACACTGTACCGAAAGAAAGAAGGATAGCTGTTCCTCGGATATTTAACTTGGATAGCAGCTCAGAGGAGGAAGAGTGGTCACTCCCACCAAGGGATTCCATTCACACTTTTATAAAGCGCTTCCCCTCTGCTGAAGAACAAGTAAACTGATATAGTTACTGGGATATTTATTATAATACGCAACAGAGGCATAGTTTTATAACACAATGATATGATTTATAGATAAAATAAGCGTTACTTATAACAATTTTAGAACCGAGTAACCTGACCCTCCCACGTTTCCCGCTGACAGCTGACAGGAAAAAGCTTATTTAAAACAGATTTTATTACATTACCGATACATCCTCCCAAGCCCCCCCCCCCCCCCCTCCCCATAAAACTTATGATACTACCCTTATTGAAAAGATGGTATATTTTGACGCCGATAATTATTACTTTTACAATTACTATCGCTTTTCGTTGGAAATTTTGTTCTGGAATAATGTTATAATGTCAATAATGTAATTAAGACTTGGTATCACCTTATCCATGGTGAATTAAATAAAAACTAAAGTCTGGATACTGGATATATATCCCCCCTACCCCCCATTGGAATTTGACATCGGTCAACAACAAAGAGTCATTGCATCACATTTTTGGTTAAAACAAACGCATTTTTACTCTGGAATTTTCTCCCTCATGCCAACCAATGACAGTCTTATGATATTTTATGTGCTTTTTCAGATTAAACAGGTTAAAGGCTACATTACGAAGCATCATATTACATTATAATTACACATTTTTTAAGAAAAAATTAGCAAATGAATATTTATTGTGGCTTAATCTGATGATTCTTGATATGAGGTATTTATAAAGCCATGCAGTTCAATGTCGCAGGGCGGGTTCCTCACTGTCTCTCTCATCCGTAAATAAATTAGTCCGACAGTTACAGTGATAAAAACGATAAAAACGGTGATCGATGACGTCACGACTGTTGTGTGATGTCTATTGCTGTGATGTGGGAGGTCGGATGATGCAATACTGGTTGATTCCTGGGCTGCGAGCGTATCTATGACTGTTGATGATGAGGGGTATGACATTATAGCCGAGGTGTGCTGTATTGTGGCCCCATCGGTGAGTGTTGACGGCGAGGGGTTTGTCGTCACAGCCGACCTGTACTGTACTGTGCTTACGCCACTGCTCACTGCTGCTTGGTATGACCTTTTTGGGGCTTCACGCGATGAATGGCAGGACATATCGGATAATACCGATACGTCGGGCCTGGCGGCTTCAAATTTCGAGACATCCCTGCAAGTCAAAAATGGATTCTTATTAAGTACAAGCGTTTCTAACCCTTGATATTCGTCTTGTGTTAGAATAGGGAGATCTGAAATAGCGGTGCTTTCATAAATTAAATATTTTATCCATTCATTTGGGTTAAAATCCACCCATCTCTCTATTTCAAATCCTAGACACGTTGCATATATGGTTCTTCGCAAATACATAAGTCACAGTTTTTTTTTTTCCAAAAGCAACCATTAACAGAACTGCATTCATTTTTGCTTCTGTCTTTAATGTGATGCGAGCTAATTTATATATTGGTTCAGGGCACTCCAATTTTGGAGATTGCGATTGAATATATTAATTATTTTACATCTAATTAAGATATTACTCTTCAAATGACAATGATAAGTAAATTTATAGAACAGCCTGTGAATGAGCACCCACGTTGTTAAACTATTTTAAAGACAGAACTCATGGCCTCAAGGATGTACCCCTCATAAAAGTTTTATTCCTGTTTTTTGCGGAAAAAAGAACAGTGGCAGATCTGCTTCCGCTGAAAATACCGGATAACCCCCCCCCCCCCCTGCATTACCCTCCCGTCTTATGCAGGTGTTTTGGAATTTTAGTTGGTGTTCAGAGTTCGAACGGATCAAACCGAAAACAAAATGTCTTTCATTTTTTTAATTTTATGTTCTTTGGCTCTTGCAAAATCGGAATATGTTAAAAACGGGTAAGGTGTTACATGCTTTAGGGAGAATGAATTTATCACAATGTGGACCAATGCGTAAACGCTTACACTTGTAGACTCTTTCATTACCGCCGGAGTTTTCCGAAATGTATTTCCGCAAGTTTTTCGCGTGGAAATACGAGGATTGTTTGCAACAGATGTGTGCAATGAGTTGCACGGTATTCAAGGTGTGGAACTTTGCGGTTGCCCAAAAAGTAAATATTTATACTTTCAATGTAAAAATAAAATAAGCTTATGTGAATATTATTCAATTTCTGAACTTAGGTTATACTTGAGGGCTAGAATTTGATATTCAACTGTTGGAGGTCACTTGCTTAGAACTTACTTTTATTGTTTCAGAATTATCAAAAGCACCAACTACCCAGACCACGCCGACATCCACCACCCAGACCACTACGTCAACCCCCGATGCTGGCATGGATATGATTAAGGAAACGTACACTCTGGTGCTATGTGTGACTATAATTCTGGTGTTATCTCCCGGATTTTTTTGTAGTCTTGTGTTTTTCGCCTTACGCCGGAGGAATAGACCACTTTTGAACACCGCACCGAAGGAAAGAAGGATAGCTGTTCCTCGGATATTTTACTTGGATAGCAGCTCAGAGGAGGAAGAGTGGTCACTCCCACCCTGCCCATGGTCCCCTAGTACGTCTCCCGTCCGCCCTCCTCCTCCGCCGCCCTTGCCCCAACCTGCCCCCCTCCCGCCCTCGCCCTTGTTTACCCACACGCCACACCTCACCTGCTGTTCCCATGCGATCCGTTGCTCCAAAACCAAAACCCCCTCCCACCCCACCCTTGTCTAAAATTCTTATCCCGTGCAAACAGTCTCCGGAATCACCCAAACGTCCTCTCACACCACCTTTGTCTGGAACTGTTATTCCTAAGCCTCCTCCCCCACCTCCCTTGTCTCGACCTGCTGTTCCCAGTCCGACCCAACCCGTCACGCCCCCGACACTACCCTCTTCCCCCACCTCAGCCCCGTCTCGTGCCCGGATTCCTGTGACAACAAAATACAATGTGAGGGTGCTGAGATCAAAAAGGGAGTACTGAATAAATTGATGAAAATGAGTTTACATTTTATTATTAGTTAATACCAAGAGACATAAAGTAAGTACTCACCTCTACGACTTCCAGAACATCTCCCGTGCCGCCAGCTCTCCTCCCGCTCCTCCGGCAGTCTGGCAAAGATGAGACCCTTTTCCTCTATCAGGGTCATGCCGCGGGCGCCCAGTACGGCTTTAAAGATCCCGATCCGGGATCTGTCGCCAAAGCATTCCAATAGCGTGCCCGTTCGCACACACAACACGCTCTCCTTGCTGCCACCAAACCGCAAAACATGGAATCGTGTCCCTGACATGAGCGAGGCACCACCGTAGCTGAGGAACTCAGCGTATTGTTGTTCAAAAATATCCTTTTTGCTAAATTTGACAGCCATCTTCCGTATTCGTAGAATAAATGACCGTCGAGAGGGATCAGTTGATGCTCACTTGTGGCACATAATTTCTAAAGGCATCAAGGGGAAGCAATAGATAAGAAACTCTGATATACCCCTATCAATTCTTTACAAGTGATATATAATTGTAAAGCTATGAAATAAAACTTTTGAAAAGAGTGAAAATATATAATTTAGATAAACTTATCATTTCCCACGAGATAAAGTTACTTCATCAGAAGTATTGTTATAAAATGGAGGGTTTAGCATGAAAGGAGACTAAAGTGCATACAATTAAAATTATCTGATATTAAAGAACGAGGGTTCAAGTTTTATCAAGAAATGACCATCAAGTGTGGTGTCACCTCCTGAGGCATTCTATACACACGTGCACACCTTGAAACCCAACCCCCCATTAGTCGATGTTCTTTGGTTTTTTTTTTTAATTTATCTGCAAGTCAGTCACTCCATGCTACGATAAACCTTGACCGCGTGCACTTGTTCGTCTTCCTCCGTTCTTATCTCCTCCTGAATCCAAACGGGGTCATTAAATACTATTATTGCTATTATTTGCGACCTGAAGTCTACAAGTTCTGTATGCTCCGCGTTTGCTAATATCAGTTCAAAGACAAACCCGTTCCATCCGTAATTTAGTTTTGAGTTTACACATGTTATCCCGCTTCGGTGCAGCTCCGTACATAGCTGAACATGGCCGCGAAGGAACATAACGAACATAAGCTGAAACTGTATACCCGTATTTAATCTCATCTTGATGAAGTGTCAGGATCCGTGTGCCTAAGCACTTGAGCCCTCGTGATGTTACACATGTACAACTCCTCTTGTGCGTTTAAGCGAGCTGTGTTCCAGATCAAACGGGTGAGCAGCTGACGACGCCGATTGTTTAATACCTGAGCGAACCACTCAGATAATGACAGGTGCGATGGCGTATTGAAAATATCTTGGTCCGAACCTTCAGAGTTCTGCTCGAGTGAGGTTCTGTACCGCCAGTATTGCGTTCTCAAAATATGGTTGTAGGCAAAAAGAAGTAGCGTTGAAGTGATAAGTAGATCTTGCTGGCGAATCCATGTTTAAAGTTTGCTAAATTAACCCTCTTAAAATTATTTTATTCTCAATTTTTTAATGGAAAGAGGGAGGGGATGTAGTAGCTTATATATGGAATTGAAACAAAGAAATAAACCTCTTTGTGTGATCTTATGATTTTATACAGCAGAGTAAACGTCTTAAGGGTGGATAGGATGTGATCTTCACAAGCCTCATGTTTTGAAAGGGTGATAACCGTGATCTGGTTTTGGAAACAGGTAAGCTGTACATACATTATGAAAATTAAAGACCAACGTCAAGTGCATAAAGGGGTGTGAGATTGCGGTGTACCCTCGCTGTTAATTCAACAGCATTTCTATTTATAGCCTCACCATCAGGCAATTTCAATTTTGAAACCAGGTTGTTTATAATTTTACAGCGCGAAATTTGAAATGAGTGCATTCCGTCCCCGAGCCCTGTGGTTACACGCAATATTCCAAAACATGATTTCGCGCAAATGTTTCGCGCAAAAAAATAAATTCTTAACCAATAATATAACGTGATCATAATTCTATTATGATCACGTGACTTTAACATTTATAATGTGTAGAATTTGTCTATTCACTACATATTAATTATGGATCTCTCAGAGCAAGAGCTCGGTCAAGTTTTGACTTGTTTTTGTCAATCACTTGTTGAACTTGATATTTTATTACTGCTTGGCAATTAGATCCGAATAATACAGTCGTGTGTGAACACAGAGCTCAATTACTCGGTAAATTAATTAGACAGTGCACGGAGCAAAACCTCGTACACCATGATGGAGTACTGGATGACATCATGGACGCCATACAACAGGATATGCAAACCGGAGCAGCTATTAAGGTGAGATATTTCAATTTTTATAGGCATTTATTTAATAAAGTAGTTTCGTTTTTAAATATGTTTGGTATGTGAGTGATTATACTCAATCCCATTTACTCTATACATTATACAGATGAATGAACACCCAACGATTAAAGGTCAATCTGGGGGAATGGATAATTGTGCGAGCACATCAGATACACATAAGGTAAAATGTATATTACTTGTGGTATAGCGAACTTGTTAAATATTGGTATAAATGGTATAACGCCCTCCTTCAGATATACAGTGGTGCAACGTGCTTTTCAAATGCACTCGTTTAAATATTAAGAATATATTTTGGTGAAATTTCTCTTCCGTCTATCCCTCTGTTGATTGTTTTCATATGAATTCTTTATTATACAGACAAGTGAACACGAATTCGGTGAAAGCAGTGTGTCAACGAGCACATCAGCTACAAATAAGGTACAATGTATATTTCTTGTTAAATATTAGTATAAGTAGCATAACTCGCTCCTTCAGATATACAGTGGTTTTTCAATACACTCGTTTAAATATTATGAACATAGATATAATAGTTAAATATTTTAATTTCAGAACAAGTGTTGCGGCATTGTCACCGCCGAATTCTAAACACCTCGAAAAGAAACAGACACGAGAAGGTCTGCACTGAACAGCGACGATGCAAAAAGTGTAACTCAGTGCTAAATGTGAAGAAAGACTTGCCCTCTCATGTAAAAATATGTAAAGGGGATCAAGGGTCTACGGTTCATGGTAAAAAAAGAAAAAAACTCGGAAACAGAGTTGGATACGAACAAAAAACAAAAATGCGGGTTTAAATGTAAACAATGTCGAGTAGTATGTAGCGATCGTTCTGAGCTATATCAACATCAAGGTATTCAGCATGAGACCCAAGACTTGCAGGACTTTCAGTTTAGCATCCCGGAAAATAATGACAAGCTGAAACAAACTTATGAAGCCAACAAAAAACACAGTTTAGCCAATCATAACGTTTCCGACTCGCTTAGTCTCTTCGACTTTCCGACAAATGATGTATCGGACAACAACGAAGAGATTATTTCTCATCTAAATGAAATTGAAAATAATCAAAAACAAAGTTACAAAGTAAACATAGCTTTGGGACTCATGCTGAGAAAACAGGGAAAAATCAAAAAGTATCGATACTTCATTCCATATGAGAATGATATGGTGTTTGATACTCCCCATACAGTTAGCAACAAGGGTGATCTACGACGACTTGAAAATCGAATAAAACGAATCGATCTGGATCAATATGCTCGAGATCACAGACCGAATTCCAAATGGAAATATGAAACTATTAGTAGCATTGTTTATTAGGTATACAACACGAATTATCCAATAGGACAGGGCTTAGTACCAGATTATGTCAGAAGTTGTAAATCCGCAATCACCCTTGATGTGAACAGAGCCAACAATCGCTCGTTCGATGATCATTTGTTTGTATTTCGAGCACTGACTTGCTTTTACAATCGGTTTAAGTATCCTAGGGAGGCAAAGGTGAAAGAATTGTATAGAAAATGGTGTGATTTTACCAAAACAAAAATTCCGGCCAAAAGGTTTAAAGGTGTCAATTTTTTTCAATTTCCTTATATCGAGCAGTGCTTTCAGGTTAACTTGAATGTATATGAACGAAAGGAAGATCAATCAGTTGTTCCGAGGTACAGATCAAAATGTAATTTTCAAGATACCGTAGTTTTTAATTTATACGAAGATTATGTTAGTCTAGTCAAAAATTTAAAAGCCTACGCTCAAAAGTATAGCTGCCCCAATTGTGGAAGAAACTTTAATCAGCTTGGTCATTGGAAAAAACACTTGCGCGTATGCACGAATACCACACTCTATGTGTTACCCTGGTGGATTCTTAGTAAAACCACAAACAATTTTTGAGAGGCTAAAAAACATAGGCATTCAAGTTAATGGTAATGACCAGCTGTATCCCTACTTTATAGTCTATGATTTTGAAGCTTTACTTAAAAAAAACGAGAATTCAGACATCGGAAAAACTTACATGGACACATGAACACATCCCGGTTCCAGTGTCTGTGTGTTCAAATTTTGTGGATTATAAGGAACCAGAGTGCTTTGTTAACTCAAACCTAAAGGCATTGATCACCACGTATGGGGGTACTTCTGTAGAAAGAATGCAATGCAATCAAACAAACCGACACCCAATTTATTACATACTGCTCACAAATTCCAGTGTTGAGTTTCAATGGTGCTCGGTATGACTTGAACATGATAAAGTTGAAAATAGCCAAAAAGCTTAATTTACACACAGATAAGAAAGCTTTTACAATCAAGAAGAGCAATGCATACGTTGCTGTTGCCAATGAATCTTTTAAATTTCTTGACATAGTTAACTACCTGGATGCTCATATGCTTCATTTTTAAAGGCTTATGGGATCGAAGAGGGGAAAAGTTACTTTCCTTATGAATGGTTTGACAATATGGACAAGTTAAATCACACCAATTTACCTCCATATGAAGCTTTTTTTTCATCGCGCAGAAACATGAACGTGTTGGATATGGATGGGAAGGGAGAAGAGAATTATAAACAGTTGCAAGAAATTTGGCAGAAGGAACACATGCAAACGTTTAAGGATTTTTTAGAGCATTATAATAATCTCGACGTCAAGCCGTTTGTAAGCGCCGTGGAGTAAATGCAGGAATTTTATAAAGGAAAATCTATTAATATTTTGAAGGATACAATTAGCGCGCCTGGCATCGGTAGGCGATTATTGTTTCGCTCGTCCGGTTGATACGCATTTCCCACTACTTGATCAAAATTCAGCTCATTTGCACTAGTTACTGCAGGGAAATATATGCGGAGGCCCGTAAATCGTTTTCGCGCGGTATCACAAAGTGGGTGAAACCTTTATTCGCAATAACCCGGAAAAACCATGTAAGTCTATTCAAGGTCTGGATGCTCATTCTTTATATTTGCATTGCATTGGTCAAGAATTCCCGACTGGTGCATTTGTTGAGCGTAGGGCCGAGAATTTTTTTAAACCTGAACCGAATATTAAGTTTATGGCTACGTATTTTTGGTTAGATCACTTGGCTGAGAAACAAAATATTTCCATCAAACATCGACTTAACAACGGAAATAAAGAGGTTAGAATAGGAATGTATAGCGTAGATGGGTTCTAAGAAGAAACCAATACTGTTTATGAATATAATGGGTGTTGGTACCACGGCTGTCAAAATCTGGATTGTACAATTGTAAAACAGAATAGGGATCCAAAATATAGAAAGCCCTTGGAGAAAGGAATGGTGCGCACAAAGATTAAGCGAGAATATTTGGTGGGTTTGGGATATAATGTGGTAGAAATTCAAGAATGTGACTACAAGAGAGATACTCAGCCTAATATTGAGCATATAATCGATCGATATTTACCCGAGTACTATTGTAACAACAAACATAGTGTAAGCGAGCAGAAAATCAAAAAATATATTTTAGTTTAGAGGACAAGTTATTTGGCATGGTATACTGCGATGTTAAAGTGCCTCCAAAGTTCACTCACGAATTTAGAAACAAGGCTACCGTTTCACCAGATATGACGCCATATGATTATTTTTCTGAAATGGCTCCAATTTTTTGCACCACCGAGATTTTATTCGAGAACTTTGGACAACACATGCAAGATTATGTGCGAGAGTTTAAGATGTCTGAAGACCCACGTACTTTATTAGTAGGAGGTATGTCAGCTAAAACATATTGCTGACTACTCCTTTATTGAAAAGGTACCTTAGTCATGGAATTCAAGTTACAATTATAAGGTCGTAGACATGACACCAAAAAAATGTTTTGAGTCTTTTGTAGATGAGATATGTGAAGCTAGGAGGGCAGGGGATAAAGACAAAGCAAAGAAAATCCTGTCAGAAACACAAAAGTTGCCTGGCAATTCAGCTTTCGGAAGTTTATTAATGAACAAAGAAAAACATTGTGAAACTATTTATGTCAGCAGTGATCATGATCTCAAGCTAATTATCAATGATCCTAGATTCCGTCATCATGCAACTAAAATTGAACATGGATTCTATGAAGCACAAATGAGTAAACGAAAGACTGAATATGATATTCCTAATTATTTAGGGTTTTTTATTCTGTGTCAAGCCAAATTGGTGATGCTTAGATTCTATTACGATTGTCTAGACTATTGCTTACCGAGAGAAAATTTTCAGGCTTGTCAAATGGACACCGATAGTTTTTACTTTGCACTAAGCGAGGAAAAACTCCTTGATGCTGTCAAACCAAATCTAAAACTCCTTGATGCTGTCAAACCAAATCTTCGCTCAGAATTTAAACAACATATAGAATGCAATTGTGATAAAGATAGAATAGTAGCAGACGATAAACATTTCTTTCCGAGAACATGCTGTGAAAAACATTCAAAGCTGGATGTT
Source organism: Protula sp. h YS-2021 (assembly GCA_949752745.1). Classification (NCBI taxonomy): domain Eukaryota; kingdom Metazoa; phylum Annelida; class Polychaeta; order Sabellida; family Serpulidae; genus Protula; species Protula sp. h YS-2021. The sequence continues at coordinate 83,422,684 of OX457028.1, forward strand.
CGGGAACCGGGATTATTTAAGCAGGAGGCGCGTGATGACGTCATGATATCATTATGCTCTAAACCATATATTTTACAGAGCGGGGAAACTTATACAGTCTCCTCGAAAGGCCTTAATAAGTCAAAATTAAACTCACCAATGGACATATTTCAAAACGTTCTCGAAACAAAGAAAAATCATGAAACAGAAAATGTAGGCTTTCGTGCAAAAGACAATCGCGTTATGGCGTATAAGCAAAAGAAAATAGGATTCTCCTACTTTTATGTTAAGAGGGAGGTGCAGTCAGATGGAATACAAACAAAACCATTGACCATAGACTTAACGCCCGTGCGCAGCAAGTGTTTGCTTGTAGATGCAATCTTTCCCTTAGTCAATTTTAACGCCACGCCAATAATCAATGGATATGAATCAGCGATAACTGATACATTTACTTCGGCTCACCAAATGTATCTTTATGCCTTGGTTTGTTTTCACCGACAAGAGTTGAACAAACACGAACCAAACAGCAATGAGTGTAACGAGCATGATGAGTATTATGAATATATTGCAGACTCTATTAAAAATTGCTCAAATCCCTTTTCACTTTTTCGAAAAAATTTTTCTGCTCAACTAAAAGAACCGAGCGAGTGGAAGTTAGTTCGAGAGGAGAAAATGAAAAATATCTTGATGTTAAAATGGCTGTGGAGTGAAGATGTAAGGACAGAACTTTTCGTGAACAAATGAGAGTGTGTGTGGGTAAGGATCGATTTTGGTGTTCAGGTCATGACCTCCTTACTTGTACTTACTCAACTCCTTCTCAATACATCGGGCACAATAGGCTTGGGAACATGTGGATGGAAATTCGAGACTTAGTCAAAGGGGTGGACGTTGAACAGTCGAGAGGGAGAATGAAAGTGTTGAAAGCAAAGGAAGATCGATTGTTCGAGACACTGTGCGAAGGTATTGATAGTGATACAGAGGCTGACGAAGTGCAGTTGCCATGCAGCAAAAGTGTTATTGAATGGTTTTGTAGAGCCAAAGAATTGATCTCAATAATGGAGATTGTTATATTGCTGTGTATATTGTGTTAGTAATGTTATAAATTTTGTAAATACAACTTATAATGTATGAGCGAATGTTGTTATTTATATTACTTATTATGTATGACAGATGTTGTTAATAAATAAAATGCAACCAACCTTCGCGTTTGTTATCATTCGACACTTGGCTACAGACAAAGCAACATGAATTTCCTTTCACCAACCACTATAACTTTAACTGGAACAACTTCAACTGGAAAAACCACCTGACTTCGCAAGCTTTTGAATGAAAACCTATTCGAAATCCCTCCAAAGCGAGTTGTATATTTCTATTGCATCTTTCAAAAGATATTTGATGATATGAAAGGTGTTAAATTTGTACATGGATTACTGTCATCTTTCGAGAGCTACATCGATGGGAATCATAATCTTTTAATATTTGATGATCTCCAAGATGAAATTAGCAAGAGTAAAGATGCTGAGTTCTTATTTACAAGGTCATCACACCATAATAATCTCACGATAATCTATATTTCTCAAAATCCGTTTACCAAGGACAACATTCACGAACAATTGCACTGAACACGCATTACACAGTTTTATTTAAAAATCCAAGGGCTTCGTCTCAGATACGAACACTGAGTTCTCAGATGGGAATCACTAAACTGCTAGAAGCATATCAAGATTCTATGAAAGAAAAATATGGTTATCTGATCTTGGATTTGCATCCGCGAAGCGCTGATGAGTTTTGCTTAAGAACACACATCTTTTCAGGAGAGGATCCTATTATTAACCATTAAAATAAGTAAGGAACAATAGTTTTAGTCATTTGTGCTTTGGATGTCGTCCAGGCAACATGTCAACACATATAACAAAGAACAAGGAATTTTTACACCTTATTCTAACTTCATCAAGAGATCAGGCTGCGGCACTCCTCCATACAGTAACTGACGAGCTAATATTATTGCTGAGTGAAATTGCATACAATATTTTGCAACTGCCTCTGCCGGAAAATCAGAAGATAAAACTGTTTGAACGCATTGCAAGCAGGAAAATTAGCAAAGCACTGAAAAGGAGACTGATACACAAAAACTACAAGCATCTGCTTTTGACGCTTTGGTCTCTTGGGCTACAACTATCACAGCTACAGTGAAAAAGAGTGTACTCGTTCCTTACCAAAGATATCAGTTTTATCAAAACCTTGCTAAAAATAAAACAACAGCTGACACATCAGAAGAAAGAGTTCGAAAAGAAGCCGTCACTAATGTTGACGAAGTTTTGAATTTAGTTGAAGAAGTCGATGTTAATCCTGAATCAAAGCTTCCGTCTGATAAATTAAAGACAGCTGTTATTCTAGCACACCTGCCAAAGCGCAATCGAACAAAGGTGCAGGCGTTGCTTGAAATTATTGATCAGCATCCAACTCTAAACTGGAACAAGAGTGGTGAACTGCTAGTTAACAACGAGCCGATAAAATTTTCTCACACATCGGATTTACTGCATGACGCATTAAACAACACTCGTCACGAACCCATGGGTACTTTGGAATTCTATAGTAATTTGGGAAATATTCCTATTTCGCCTGTCACAAATCCTAAAAGAAAGCAGTTGTTAGGAGGACGAACATTACCTCCATCGGGAAGGCCTCATATAAACCAGCAGTTCTTCTAAACAACTGGAGAGCATTGTGGAAAAACCTGTGATGTTAACAGAGGAACAGGAAGATTACTTAAAGCAAATATACTTCACTCCGTCTAACCCCGCTGCATTTGGTGGATTAAACAAATTTTGGAACATAATTAAAGGAGATGGGAAGGTTTCAAAGAAACAGCTTCGCAAATTGGTTACTGGAGCAAGATGCATACACGTCATATAGGCAAGCAAGAATTAAGAGACCAAAAATTGTAGTTGCTTCAAAGAATGCAGTGTTTGGATCTGATGAGGCTTATATGGATCGATTTGATAAACACAATGACGGATACAAATTTTTTGTGGTGTTCATAGATATATTTACAAGGCATGCATGGGCGCATCCACTAAAGACATTGCGTGGAAGTGAAATGGTTAGAGTCATTAAGGATCTATTTGAAACGGGAAAATGTGAAAAGCTGTTTACTGATAGGGGCTCAGAATACAACAACGCACTCGTGAAGGCATATCTTAAGAAAGAAGACATAAGCCACGATACAAGCACGGGCGAAAAAAAAGTTGCGCATGCTGGGCGATTGATAAAACAAATAAAGCTAAAACTTATTAAGTATATGAACGAGAACAACACATCGGTGGATAGATGTCCTCGATGATTTTGTAAACGCCTACAATAATTCAACACATAGAGTTTTAAAGGTTACTCCAGCACAAGCTCGAAATACTGAACAATACACTCTGTGGACCAACCAGTACGGACCAAAGCATAAAATAAAACGGGTCCCAAGAAAACCTCGAAATAAAAAACCCATATAAATTAAAGGAAGGTGACAGAGTCAAATTACTGGCTACGAAGTGACCCTTTGCTCGAGAATATGACGAGAGGTTTACCACAGAAGTGTTTACAGTTACAGACAGACACATGCAAAGCGGCATACCGTTTTACACTATAAAGAATGAAAAGAACAATCCCATTATACTTTTACGGGAGTGAGCTGCTTAAAGTAAAAGTTCCAGAAGACAAGACTTGCAAAATTGAAAAAGTGCTGCGCACACGAGGTAGAGGACAAAATAAAGAATACTTTGTTAAGTTCAAAGGACTGTGACTGTAAAGATGATACGCCTATTTTTATCTTCAGAAGATTCACTGCAGTATCACCCAATGAAATTCAAGCTACGATTTTACATGTGAATTATCGAACCCACTCACTGGAATTTCTAGATGTGCACTGGCAGAAATCTCATTCGTCTCTCCCGCTGCAGAAGCTTCTCCCAGTCTCGAACTGTATGTGTATTGTGATATTTGCGAGCAGAGCTATGTCCGAGACACATCATCACCGATAATAAGGATTGTTACTGAACCTACTCAGTTAATAAATCCTTATTTTTTCGCTGATAGCAGATCTACTATACAACGTGTGTGCATATATATTCCAGAATAAAACTTTGAAGTACCATCTGAAGATATCGGACCAATTACATGCACACTTCTGCTTATATAAGCACAACATTTTAGAATTTTGCTTATTTGGTGATTGCACGTCGACCACTAAACATGGATTATTCTCCAGTGCAGAAGAAATGAGTGGAATTTTTCGATAAAATGGGAAGTGGACAAATTCCCTTTAACTCGAGATTTTATGTCATTGATGACTACATATCAAATGCCACACCTCAGGAAGGAAGTGCAGCGGTTCAGCTTGTAACACCGACTCAACAACAAGTAGAACAGGCTAAGATGCAGTTAGCCTTATCCGAACCCCAAAACCAGCAAAGCGACGAAGAGTAAATAACAAGCGAAGAACAACAACTCGAAAAACTAAAGTCACAAAAGCTAACAAGGCTCGCAAACCGCAGAAAAAAACATAAAGAAAAAGGCTAAGACTGTTAAGAAGCAACAACGGAAGCAGAGCTGGCGAAAACATAAATATTAACTGCTACATAAATAGTGATAAAACTCTACATTATTCATTCTCCTTTTAGAGTCCGAGCCGTAAAGATGTCCGCGGTAAACAATGAATTGGCTCTATTTCAGCCTCCAGTGAAAGAACATGCTGTGCATGAGACTATCTATGTACAGTATAGACCCACTGGTCAGTTCTCTCCAGGATCAGCCATAGAATTTCAAGTTCCTGGAACAAGTGCTGATTGTATCGATCTTTCTAAAACTCGACTGCATATGAAGGTTAGGATATTACGACCTGACGGAATCACCCCAATCGACGATACCGATGAAGTTGCACTTGTCAATTGTTGATTGCATGCTCTTTTCAGACAAGTAGATGTAGCTCTTCAACAACAGCTCATAACCAGTTCGACTGGGATAAATTACCCAATAAAGGCCTACCGATATTCTCTTGGAATGCGGCATGACGTTAAGGAAAGTCAGCTAGAAGCGGAAGGATATTACAAGGACACTGCTGGGAGTATGGAAGAAACATCGATGAATGCGGGTTATGTGAGACGTAGGACGCTCACAAGATCACTTTTTACTCCAACTGCTAACACACCTTTTCAATTGTTGAAATTGTCGATGCCGTGCTTTTGGTTTGCCACATGAAACTCGAGCCTGCTGTAATTCTAGCACACAATGAACGTCTTAAGAAGTCGCCTGCCATTTACCCATTCTGGAAATCGGACATAAAGACGTTTACAATAAGTTCCGGTTTATTTACATGGAGTATGGATGACCTGTACAGCGGCTTCTGTCCCGCGCGTTTGATCGTTGCATTGACTTCAAGTGCTGCGTATTCGGGAGACTACCGCAAAAATCCCTTCAACTTTCAACATTTCAAACTGAATTACATAGACCTTGCAGCCGACGGGAGGTCTCGGCCATCGCAAGCTTACACCCCGAATTTCTCACTGTTACCAGATACTGATGATTATTTACCAACAGGAATCGTTCATGAATACCTCAGTTTGTTCAAGAAACAATACCCAAAGGAGGACACTAACTTTATTCGCCGAGAAGACTACCCACGGGGTTACACTATATATCTGTTTGACCTGAAGCCTGGAACCGGAGAAAACTTATTTAGTGAGCTGGAAAGAGGACATACAAGACTGACCATACGCTTCGAGACAGGGCTAGAGAATCCTGTTACCGTTTTCGCATACGATATATTCCCAAGCCAGTTTCGCATTGATCAGGCTCGCAACGTTTTACTATGAACACTTTACAGCTAGAAAAGTATATGCTGATTGACCCATACATCCGAGAGTTCTGTGGAGGTGTCATTGCAAAGGATCAACTACCCATAGCTGTGAAGAAACCTTCTGTGTTTATTGTAAACCTAGATCCGATATCATTACCGGGAAGACACTGGATTGTTTTATACATGGATCATGTGTGTGAACACTTTGACTCTGCTGGCATAAAGCCACGACCAGACTTTGAATTCTATTTAATTGCGAAAGGACCTAATTATATGTATAATTACAACCGCTTACAAGATTTTAATACAGAGACATGCGGACTATTTTGTCTGTTTTACTGTTATTTTAGGTGTAGGGGGTATAGCTTCGATCAGATTTTAAACATTTTTAGCAACAACCTTAAATTAAATGAAATAATTGTTACGATGCTCTATAAAAACACTGCATAATGTATCCAAGATTTTGTAAATAGTGTACTTCAAAATATACATTGTTTAAATATATGTCGTATGTATAATTGTGTAAATAGTGTAATTAGAAATATATATATTGTTAACTCGCTTCTCATTGTGCACAAGTAAATTTTAGCAAAATAAAATAACACAAAAATACAAATTATATATTTCATTGTGTTAAAAGCTTAATACAGTACAAACATTAATTTACAGGAACGATAATGCGCTAAAAAGCTAAGGGTAGGTTTATTTGTTAAAGTTACCACAAATGTGTTCACCAAGTTATCCAATCATTTCTGTCATGATCACAAATTAAATCTTCCAAAATTAACAAAGTTATGTCCTTAAAGCTTGAGATATACAAAGAGCCTGTCATACAGTTCAGGAAGCATATTATCAATGCAGGAACAATCACACTGAATATACTCCCCCCTATGCTGGGTTAACTTGTACAGCTCGGTTTCATCAATATATTTCGGCATAATCACTTCCCATCCCATTGCTTCATTCAAAAGCTCCAAAGACTTCTCCAGTACCACTTTGCCCTTTGCAGTTGCAAAATGATACATCACTGCTTCCTCCCATTCCTGCAAACAGCCCGTCACGGGTGAAATGTGCGACCATTGCGAAGGATCGTCACACGAACATCCACTGCAGTTCTGTTCCAAGTAATTGTCAATTTCTTCACATATCCGGTGCGCGTACAATCTTATCACAATGTCTCCATCTTTCATTCGCGGGACGACACTGTAGCTGAGGACTTCGTCATTTTCTGATGCGGCTGCTTCTTTGAAAAGGTGCCAGTTACCACTTGAAGATTTGAAGATGATGTCTTGTTTGGTCCCTTTTTGATTATGTCCAACTTAGCCACAAAGGTCTGCCATTCGCACGAGTTGAGATTGATGTATTTATCGAACACGATGTCGTTTTTTTGTTACTCTTTCGTGGAAAGAGACGTAACCTTGTCCACGAAACTGCGATATTTTAATATCCTTTGTGGACGAAATAGTCAGCCTATATTCGCTTTCAGTCAAAGTATATGATATTGCTCCCAAGTTATTGTTCACAAATTTCCATGCCTTATGTTAAAAGTTAATGCATTTCTCATTCCGGAAGAACTGGATATATATTCTATACTTCCCAGCTGCCACCCTAATCTTTAATCCGTTGGCCAGGCTAAAAGTGATCCCGGCTTCCATCTTCACTTCAGTTTGAGAATGCTATGAAAAGATGAGCTTAAACTTCACTGCTGAATGTGCATGCAATGACGATTTGGCGCGAATTGTGTGGTTATATGCTGACAATGATCCAATCATAGGGGTGAAAGGGCTAGTATTAAGTCATTTTAATGGAGTTTCAACTTGTTATAAGAAATTCCGCTAGATGTCGCTACCAATACTAGGCTCTAGAATAATTAACCATCATTTATCTTCAAATTTTCTAACATTTGAGTCAGCAAATTGTAATCGCGGATGGTTTTATATATATTTTTTCGTCCACCACAACGCGCTCATTTTCCCACTTAACCACTTCAGCAGGTTAAAGGCATATCATCATCATACAATTTTATTATGTGATCACACACTTGAAGCATCAGTTCAATTGTCCACTCATTGTTTGCTTTCTGAAAGGCATTCTCCATGTTGTAGCTTTCTGCGGGAAATTTTAATTCAATGCATTCCTTTGCAAAGCTATCGAAAAACCTTTTTTTGTCAATACGTTTTCCAGCATCCTGCCACAAATTGTGTATATTCAAGACTTAAGTTCCCATTCTGCTCCAATTTTAGGTAACAAAGAAAATATATACGCTTCATACCGATGTTTAAAAACTTTATCCATATTTAATCTATGCACTTGTTGCTGCTAAGCCTTCAGTGGTGCAAATGTTGTATATGTCCCCGATAAGTTGAACTGCAGAATCAAAACTAGATTGGCCAGTGTTTTTGTTAAAACAAAAACGGATATGTCTCCCCCGTCCCCCAATCAGTCAATCAGTCAAAAAAGTTCCTTGCTTAAAAGTACAACGTTGGTGAGGCCAAAAAATTGAAAAAATCACCAAAAATACATTTTTACAGAAAACGAATGAAGAAAAACTTCGCAGTAAACATTTCCACTACATATGGGTTCTTCTTGCCATGTTTCAGCCTAATGGAACAAACTGTTTCGAAGATATCACAACAATATGACCAAAAAAGTAAAAATTCAAAAATTCAAAAAATCGCCAAAAATACATTTTCCACGGAAATGAAGAAAAACTTCGCAGTGAACACTTGCACTATATGTGGGTTCTTGTCACGTTTCAGGGTAATCCAACACACTGTTTCGGAGATATAGCAACAATATGGCCAAAAAAGTTCAAAATCAAAAGTTAAAAAATTCGCCAAAAATACATTTCCAGCGGAAATGAAGAAAAACTTCGCAGTACAAATTTGCACTATATGTGTGTTGTTCTTGCCACGTTTCAGCCTAATCCAACAAACCATTTCGGAGATATCGCAACAATATGGCCAAAAAAAGTTCAAATTCAAAAATTCGCCAAAAATACATTTTCAGCGGAAATGAAGAAAAACTATGCAGTAAACGTGTGCACTATATTTGTGTTGTTCTTGCCACGTTTCAGCCTAATCCAACAAACTGTTTTGGAGCCTGCCAAAGTGAAAAAAATGCACGAAAACCCCCCTATGTTCAAAAATTTGCCAAAATTAGAATTTTTGAGGAAACGACAAAAAATAACACGGGCATCATCTAGACATGTACCCCAATACGTATGTATGTTTTGAGAAAAATCGACTCTTTAATTTCATAAGAACTCACTGCGGACAGACGGACACACCAAATGCTATATATATCTCCCTTAGGGGGAGACATATAACTAAAATAACTCGGTTGTAGGTTTTCGTCTTCACATACATCAATAAAATCTTTATATAACTCACACAAATCAATTCCCGAGTGAAGGAAAGGCCAGTAACCATCTAAATTCTGCACTAGTTCAACTGGATCTCCCTCTTCCTCCAACATTATATATACATGTTCTAAATAGAGTTTTTTAAATACCTCCTCCATTTCTTCTTTGTAAATTATTTAACAATATGGATCAGCCACAAGATATTACCTATCGATTCAATAAATTTAAGACTTGGAACTCCCAGTCGGGTTGAATTTTAGGGAGTAATGCAAAAATAAAAATTTATATTTTTTTCTTAAAAACTAACTCTCTATAAAATGTTAGATTTGTTCGTTCCAACTGCACACAAGTTACCCTCTTCTTTTGTTCATCTTCCACCCTCAAGGTCTTCCTTTGTTAATGTTCAACCCTTAAGCGTGAATCAATCATTCCACATGACAGCATCACAATAGCGTTGCGCAATTTAACAAAAGATTTCCATTTATGAATAGTTTCCATTTTTCTATTCAAAAATACGTAACGAAAAAAACATCAATGTACTACTTATAACTTAGACAAATTTGCTCACACAAACAATAACTTTTGCAAAACGGGCTCATTGAAATTGTTAAAATGAAATGTCTTATATTGATGTTTAAGGTATACCACAATTTATTACTGAGGAGTCTGCACAGTCGCTTTGAGATGGGGCAGTTTTCAAATAGTTAATACAAAACACGACAATGTAATAAATTTAGAATTAATCATTGTAGAACCGGGATTAAATCAAACTGTATATCTGTTCTTGGACCAAAATTTTGGAATAGTCTTCCACTCCATGTAAGAAGATGCAACTCTATGTGCACTTTCAAAAACGAGTTAAAGAAGCATTTGTTAGACGAATATTGCGATATATAACTTTATCTATTAACCTGTACCTCAATTATTCTTGAAAAGCAACTATTATATCATGTAGTGTTGATTAGTGTATTTCAGGAAATATAAACGGTGTTAGAACAATGATCTGATAAAGGCCGTGTAAGGGCGGGTTCAACAAAGGCTACTGGTTCTTACCCTTGGCCCTTCTAGTTTCCACTGTTACTAACATTTTCTCAAAAATTTATGTGTAAAAAATTTTTTACTTGTATATAAGAACATTGAAGACAGAATAAACTTATTTTATATTTATATTTTATATAAATACAAGAAATTGAAAATAGTAAAAATGACAGTCGACATTTGTTCAAAGCTATCCGTGTTCTACAACAACAGACAAATAACAATGTGTGTGTCAAAGCAAAAAATGGAAACGTAGTCAATAGCACTGATCAAAAACTGCAAATAATTTCAGACTATTTTGAAAGTGTACGAGTAGTTAATCCAAAAGACATAGATCCGTTTCTAAACATAGAAACGAAAAAAACCAAGTCTTTGTAAAACACGAGCAGGTCCCAACCGCCCCCAAATTCAAAGGAGTAATAAGTCAATTTTTGACCACTTCCGGATGACTAAATCTGAACAAAAGTGCCAAAAGGCACATCTACAGATCGAGACCTTTCATTTGAGCCTATTCTCAATGTTCTCCGCCTAATAGAACCGAACATATAGCGTGTATAAGCTTATTTCCTTAAAACTCCAATTATCGCACAAAGGTCGAGACCTTTCATTTAAGCTAACTTTCAATGCTCTATGACCAATAGAACCGGAGATATGGCGTGTACAAACTAGATGCTCGAGAAGCATGAATCCGCCGGGTTCGCGCAAATTGTATACCTGATTATGATGTTCCTGTGAACAACTGTTCCAAAGAACACCATACAGCCTTGTGGTCAGTGAAGTAGAGGTTTGTAGAGCCAGTGGTACATGGTTGATTTGGTGTGAAGATAATATCGATACATCGACCAGATGGCATTGTTGCTTCAAACGAGGTTGGCAGAAGATTTTGCTCGGATCCGGTCGAATCCTGGTCACTGCACTGCGGGATGCTTAGGAGCAGCCATGGGTAAAATCTTAAATCAATCCACTAACTAATGCGGCCTGTAGGCAGGTGAGACCGATATGTGTCATGCTCATTCCTAATTCATTTCTTCCATTTTTTTAAGCTTTGTCATTTTGACAATTTTGCTCGGATCCGGTCGAATCCTGGTCACTGCACTGCGGGATGCTTAGGAGCAGCCAGGGGTAAAATCTTAAATCAATCCACCCACTAATGCGGGCTGTAGGCGCGTGAGACTGATGTGTGTTATGCTCATTCCTAATTCATTTATTCCATTTTTTAAAGTTTTGTCATTTTGACAATTTTGCTCGGATCCGGTCGAATCCTGGTCACTGCACTGCGGGATGCTTAGGAGCAGCCATAGGTAAAATCTTAAATCAATCCACCCACTAATGCGGGCTGTAGGCGCGTGAGACTGATGTGTGTTATGCAAAGTCCTTATTCAGTTTCTGCAATTTTTTAAAGTTTTGCCATTTTGGCAATTTTGCTCCGATCCCGTCGAATCCTGGTCACTGCACTGCGGGATGCTTAGGAGCACCCCTGGGTAAAATCTGAAATCAATCCACCCACTAATGCGGGCTGTAGGCGCGTGAGACTGAAATTGCACAGACGGACAGACGGACGGACAGACAGACGGACAGAATGAAAACTATATCCGTCCGGTTCCCGGCGGATAAAAAGCGATAACGGATAGACAGGCGGACACCCCAAACCTATAGGGCCCAATCCGAAGGGTTGGGGCCAAAACAAGTCCTTTCAACGGCAAAGAAATAAACAAAGCAATTAAATCACTAAACAACAACAGAAGTGCCGAAATTGACAAGTTAAGAGCAGAACATTTAAAGTGCGCTCCTTCGAGCTTAGCTCCAAGAAGCGGGGCGCTAAAAAGTCTCCAGGCACCGCTTCAAAGCCTCGCTATATAACGATTAGCAAGCCAACTGCGCTCGCTTTGAGGCACCCCTGTGGCTACTCTGTGCGAGATTCAACGACCTATAGGTTTTTATTCGCATTTGCTAAAGGCAGGGCTTTACGTTAACTTTTTTCGGCACCTTCCCGGTGGGGCAAGTAGATTTTAAATCTACCTGCCCCAACAGCACTCTTACCTGTCCCACCTTTTGTCTCTTCTGTTGGTCACCCCCTCTCCCCGCCCCTTCCCCAACTCCCCCCTCCGCGACACTCTTAAACATTCCCCTTATATAGCATGCATCAATGTATAGAAGTAGTATAGGATATGGGAGTTTGATAATATTTTTGTTGTGTTGCGCTATCAAGAAAATGAGTCGTCAAGAAAATGAGCATCAAGAAAATGGATAACAAACCAGTGTGAGTCAAGAAAATGAATAGCCAATAGGAATTGAGCTTGGAATATTGTGATTATAAGGTTGTAATAATGACAACAATGGCAAAACGCTAACTTAAAGTGCAATATGTGTGTACAACAGAAAAAAAATACCAAAGAATTCGAAATAATGACTAAATAATTAAAATTCAGGTAACATGGCAGCATAGAAGTGTGAAAAAAAGACTCAGTGGAGCGAATTTATCTAATGCCCATGGGTGGAAAGTTGGGTGCATTGGATAAACACAAAGACCTTCACTGTCAAGAAAATGAGCAGCCAATTAGAGAAAGGGAGGCATGAGGTGGAATGTTAAGGGTGAATGAATAAGGGGTGGTGTATACTGGGTGCAATGGATAAATACAAAAGACGTTCACTGTCAAGAAAATGAGCAGCAAATTAGAGAAAGGGAGGAATGAGGTGGAATGTTAAGGCTGAATGAATAAGGCGTGGTACAAACGCTGTGCAATGGGTAAGTGTAAAAGAAGTTCACTGTCAAGAAAATGAGCAGCCAATTAGAGAAAGAGAGGGATTAGGTGGAATGTTAAGGGTGAATGCTTAACGCCAATCATTTTTTTTTTCACTTTAATATTTGCTGCCCATTGGCAAATGCGTTTTTCCGCATCAACACCGTTCAGACCCGATAAAAGTTGTCGTTTTCCAATATTTTCTATAATTCACGATCCCGTATCGGAGATCAGCAAGATTATTGCAGAGTAACCATGGAATCATCATTGAGAAAGGCAACAGGAAAAGAGGAACATGTACAAACTTTCACTGATTCACCTCAAAATATTTTTGCAAAAACTCATGGTATAAAAATACCATGGACAGTGTTCGAAAAACATTAAGATTTGATGAGAGCGCGCAGGAAGCGGAAATGCAAGAGGAGAAATTGATGAGGAGAAAGAAAACGGTGAACAGGATGAGGAGGAGGAGCAGAAGAAAGAAGAAACAGAGCGTAAGGAGGGCGAGAGGAGCTCAATCATAACAAAAACGTGGAGGAAGACGACAAGGAAAACAATGACATGATAGGAAACTGTAAGTACCCACGTTTAAATAAATCAGTTGAAGAATGGGTTTTTAAAATCTTGTGAAGCAGTAAGTATTGCCACGTTAGGAAAATGATCAGTTCATACCAGCAAGTAGTAAAAGCAGAGGTTTAAATTTGTCATTCATCAAAGAATTTTTTCATTTCACTTGTTGCACAGGGATGAGGCAGAAGTGGACAGTAAGAGATCCCAAAAATTCCCTCAGAACCTTTTTTGGAGGTGAGTTTTTCTAATTGATTCAAAAATTACAGAATGCCAGTGCTAATGGACATATTAATGATAAAAGAACAACAACCGACAACTATCATTTATAATAATAATAATAATAATAATATTTTGAACAAATTTATTTTGTTTTACTTTACAGACGACCAGGTGCAGTTCCGAAATATAGACGCGAGGCACCCAATTCTTGTATATGACCGTAATATGTGCGACGGTGTGGGTGATCGGTACCAACTTAGTGTAAAGAAGAAAGCGGATACGGACGATTACGTTATGACAATCAAACAGGAAGGCTGCGGGCCGTTTTATGGCATCCAACAGCTCAGGATGCGTCTGGAGGTGTGGAAGACGCTTGAAAAGCAGATGCCATTTTTGCTGTCACATGTGGAGAATGTTCTTGAGCAGGAGTCCTACTCTCTCTTCAATTTCCACGTGGCAGAGGCTCTCCACGCCGATATTGTGTATGCAGGCGACCGCGGTCTGACTGTCTTTCTATTTAGCGCTGTGTTCAATCACATAACCAGCTCTATCGAGAAGGATATTTTTGGAATTGTGGCTTTGGACATTGATGCATTTATGCGTCTAAGCGATCAGTTCGAAATAATAAATGAGAAGTTCCCCACAGTTGCCTCCTACCAAACATGCTATATGATGCACAGTGGACAGACATCTGCTATCTCTTGCAGTGTCTGTAACATGTGGGGTTATCGCTATTTTTAAACTCTTATTTAAAAAAATATTAAACAATAATCTTGAACCGAACTTCAGATGTTAGAAGATGATGGCTCACAAAGCTCATGTTCAAAGCAGGGGCCATCTGAAGCCATGTCTTGCAAGTATCATTCCCCGCCAAGCTCAACACTGAATAGATCCGATTTGACGGCACTCGGTCTTTCGTGTGTGTGGCAACTGCGTTCGCTGGGTTCCGAGGCAGCAAAGACATCTGCATGTAATGACGGACCCATTCAAAACCCAATCTTTTCCACTGAGCAACGTCAAAAACAACATTGACACGAATTTTAGCCCAATCTCGCAAGACTCAACACCGGCAAGCGCTGATTGTGCATCGCTTGATTTTACTTGTCTCGATGAGTTAATTACTTCCTTTGGTCCAGTCGATATACATCCAGAAGACGTTACGTCATCATCATCATATAAATGCGAATGAGCTCGAGCCACAAATTCAGAAAGCTGTCGCCAAGCCGAAAACAATGGTGAAGCCATCAAACTGACAGCCAGTGCAGTCACTGAAGACACGCTGCCCCGCGCCTTGCCACTTTATTGCGCTAAGCAAAAAACGTTCAACTCAACTTTCCACAGCAGCTTTGCGAATGATAGAAATGAAGAAAAACCCAGCGCTGCTTCATCTTCCATGAAAAGCACTGACCTGAAGATGCAATCGAATGTTCGTATATGCGCTACTGCGAATAAAATGAAGATGAGGAGGCGCGGGGAAACAAACGTCATATCTGTGACCGGTGCAGCAAAACTTTTGAAAGAAAGTTCAACTTAAAGCGTCATTTAGCAACTTGTAAAGGAATTACTCGACATATTTGCAACTCGTGCAATGAGCAGTTTAAATATGAATCGTATTTGAAACGCCACCAGTGTGAAAAAAACAAAGCCAGGCACTCAAGTAAAAGCAAGGGGGACATTCCGAGGGCTCCATCCAGAAACGGTGCATACCACAAGCACTCACATTCGCCAAGTGCAGCGTAATTAGTTGCAATCTTCATGAATTTCGACGCCATCAGCAACGCCCAAAGGTATACAGGCAAGGCATTCTTCTAGTTCTGACAGCCCGCTTTCAACATGTGGCGATGCAAAGCAACAGCGCAAACCTCCTGGTTGTATGGTAGGTTTTGGATCTGCCAAAGATGGCTCTCAGAAGACTAGCCTTGCCCATCGTGCGGAAAGTGCTTCCCAAGTGGATGGCAATTGGAGAGGCATAAAAAGAATTGCAGCACAACGCAAACATCGCATCTGTGTTCACAGTGTGACCAGCATTTCCATTCACGCGTTAAAGGAAGAGCCCACGAGCGCCAGTGCGGAAAAATGCGCCACCAGTGCAAAAAATGCGGCAGCTGCTTCCCCACGAGAAAGTTGAGGGCATCGCACCGGAAGAAATGCGGCATCCTAAACAAACCGCTGCTATTTGTTGGAAATGTAGAAAAAAGCTACAAATGCCCGCATTGTCCGGCTACTTTTCAGAACAGGGCAGACCACTATGCCCACATTCATCTGTCGCATGATCCGCATCAGCTGGGCTATGGCGACCTACAAAGTGAACCTTTTGGCGATGAGAATGCCCCATGGATCAACGCCGACGGTTCAGTAGATGAGGCCCTTCGAATGACCTGCATGGCTGACAGATACTTGATCTAAGCGCCGTCTCAAGTGAATAGCCGTCCTCGTGTCTACAACTTCCCAATTACAAGTGAAACGGATGTAGATGGACTCATCTATTTTGTGCGTCAGATTTACCAGAATGAGGACCAAGCCTTTCGGCTTAATATAGATTTTGGTCTTATTCTGTACGACGCCGAAAACGATCGATACCGTTCATTTCGAATTGGCAAGAAGGAAGACATTGAGGGGCTGAAAAAGGTTCTGCAGAAAAAAAACATCATCGCTCATGTCATGCAACGCAGACCGAACACAAAATATATTTTCAAGATATTAACAAATGCCCAAATAGTCGTTTATCCTTCCGAGTTCTTGTTGAGCAGCGGACTGCTGCCTGCGCACATCAAAAATTCCAGATCGATAAAGGGAATGGACGTGGACTCGGCAGAACAACCTTATGACGACCATCTCTTCAGCTTTCGCTGTTTAGCGTTCCACAAATATCGGAGATGTGGCTCTCACATAAAATGCCCGCATTCTTTTCTACAAATAGACGACGCACATCGGCAAGGCTCATGTATCCTTAGAAAGTTTTAAAGGGCTCGAATTTTCATCCCTGCCTGAATTCGAGAAGTGTTTCGAAACCAACGTCAACGTTTACTCGCTCGATCCAAGTGGCAGTGCAACTGTGGTGCATAGGTCGCTGGGCCACTACTCCTCAACAATGTACCTCAATCTGCACGAAAATCATTTGAGTTCATTACAGATTTTAACAGGTACTCAAAGTTCTTCACATGCAGATTATGCAACAGCAGTTTCAGGAGAGCGGACCAGTGCAAGGTGCACGAGCAAAGCTGCGGGAATAAATCGAAATACCGCTTTCCAGGGGGCTTTCACACGACACAAGCTAATGTTTTCGAGGAGGCTGAGCGGCTCGGTATATCTGTTGCGCCACAAGATCGTTTCTCGCCCTGCGTCATTGTGTTTGATTTTGAGGCGTGGATGGAGAAGTGCCAGGACAGCAGTACAGGCACGAGACTCCAATGGATTGCGGAACACAAGCCCATACCCTTTGCTCTGACATCAAACGTACCAGGATTTGAACAGCCAGTCTGTGAAGTCAATGGCGATGCTGATGCGCTGGTCAAATCTATGAAGGAAAGCATGACTGCCATTGCTGAGCGCACAGAGCACTTAATGCGCGAAAAATGGAAGGTGGTCTTTGACAAGATAGAGTATCTAAAACTCTTGTGGCAGCCAGAGAGCAGCACAAATGACAATGATGGTGACCATTATTGTAATGAAATTGAAGACGACGAGGACGACGACGAGGACAACCATGAGGAAGTGCCGGTGGATCTTTCCCAGGAAGCCATGGCAATAATTTCAGAGGTTGCCAGAAAGATTATGCACCGGAAAATCTTGCGTTTCAGCAGAAAAATGGAAGGGCATATACGACAAATTGTCGTTGTTGGTTTCAACAGTTCACGCTACGACCTGAACCTAATAATGAAATATTTTCTGAAGCACTTTCAGTCGCTTTCAAAAATACAACTGTTATCAAGCAAGGAGATAAGTATGCCAATCTAAAAACAACTATGTTTAATTTTGTTGACATTTGTCAGTTTTTACCTCAAAATACAACCTACTCGGCCTTTCTGCGCGCTTTTGAAGTAGAAGATAAAAAAAGTTTCTTCTGTTATGAGTGGCTGGACAGTTTAGACAAACTTGATCAGTCGCTGCCGGAATCGGGGCCAGCCTGGCATTCGACAGTCAAGGGACGCTCTGTTCTTGACGATGGACTATCGTCGGTAAAGGCAAACTACGATTATGTCAAATCAATTTGGACGAGCTATAAGATGAACACTATGCGGGAATATTTAATGCACTACAATCTGTCTGACGTAGTACCTTTCTTTACGACGGTCCTCAAAATGATGGCCTTATACAAGAATCGTGGCATCTGCATCTTCAAATGCGCAATATCAGTGCCTGACTGTGCCCGCCAGCTAATATTCGAAAGTGCAAAAAAGCAGGGCGCCGTCTTCTCGCTCATTGACAACCAGAACAAAGACCTCTTCAACTCGATTAAGGCAAACCTGGTAGGAGGTCCCAGCCAAGTGTTCCACAGATGGCAAAAGGCAGGCGAAAGCTATGTGGATGAGGGGAAGAGTAACAAATGCCAAAGGATACTGGGCTATGACTGCAACAGGCAAGTTTATTATCTTCCCACCTTATTCCCTTCCTTGCGACAAAACTGCACAATATTGATATTAATGAATAGTTTTACGTCCTTTAGTGCCTGATATGTTTTTCTGATTTTGTTTTTTTTTATGTTTTCAGCCTATATTTGTGGTGCATAGGTCAACAGATGCCAGTTGGATCGTTCATACGACGAAAGTCGGCGTCGAATTTTAAGCCAGAGGTCAGAAAAAAATACGAGCAAATGTTCTAGTGGATGAACTGGCTTAACTCGACTGCTGGCCATAGAATTCAACATAAGAGAAACAATGGTAGGTATTCAATTCAAGATTGAAAAAGTTAGTTAGTTAGTTAGTTAAATGATTTGTTTAACGACACCACCGACCCTTAGCGGGTTACATTGTGTCAGAACATGTCAGTAATCAGTGACTAGAAGAAATGGAACAAGTTAAAATCAAGGTAAGATAAAAAATGTATATTCTAAAATCATAAAGTAGAAAACGACTAGAAATACTGATACAGGTTAATTTCTTTTAAGAATTGTATAAATTTGCTCGGTTCTATTTCATCAAAGAGCTGTCTCAAGGAGTCAGCTCTGAAATGACGTGAGCGGGCGTCTTGGAAATCGGTACAGTCTATTAAAATATGTTTAACGGAGTAAGGTTCCTGACAACCGACACAGTCGGGTGCCGGCTCGCCTCTCAGAAGATGTTTGTGGGTAATATATGTATGTCCTATTCTGGCTCTATGGTAAACCATTTCATCTCGCACACTGTTAAGTTGCGAGGGTTTTTGTCCGACTAAGGGGTTTATTTGATGCAGCTTGTTGTTTCTTTGTTTGTTCCATCTTTCTTGCCACAATCTATTTGTGTATCTTGTGATGTGATATTTAAAATCGGAGGCTGGTATGAGCATATCGGTACAATTATCATTTAGGGCCTCTTTTGCAGCTTTGTCGGCTATCTCGTTTCCTCGGATACCCACGTGGCTTGGAACCCAGCAGAACACTATGTCTTTGCCAGCTTTGGTGGCATCGTCATATCTTTCCAGAAGGTCAAGGATAAGTGGGTTTGATATTTGTAGGTTTTCAATTGATTGCAGGACGGACATAGAGTCCACGCATAACATAAAATTTTTGTATCGGCTGATCTTCACTATCTGGATAGCGAGATGTAGAGCTTTAATTTCGGCTGAGAAAATAGAGGAACCATTTGGAAGTCTTGTTTTCAAGGTGTTATTTTCAGTTACAACGGAAGCAGCCGATTTATTGTCGAGCTTTGAGCCGTCCGTGTAGACGAAATGGTAGTCTTTAAATTCTTCCTTGAGCTCTGCGAAGTTTGATCGAAATAGAAAGGGGCTAGTTGTTTCCTTTGCGTAGACCGTGAGGTTCTTTAGAACCACAGGTTTGGTGAGTTTCCACTGTGGTAGTTTTGGTACTCTGTATTTTGCAATTGATTCTATGGTGATGTCAGCATTATCGAGGTGAGGCTGAACTCTCGCTCCAAATGGAGGTATTACGGTGGGACCTCTTTCATGGAAGCGGGAAAAATCTGATCTAAAGACTGAGTTATACGTGGGATTCTTCTTATTTGCATAAAGCTTTGTTGTGTACTGCATAGCGAGTTTAACTCGACGAATGTTAAGCGGCTGCTCATTGGCCTCCACATGGAGGCTTTCTGCTGGTGATGTTCTAAAAGCATTTAGACACAGTCGTAAACCTTGGTTTTGTATCGGGTCTAGCATTTTTAGGTATGAAGGTCTTGCTGATCCATAAACAATGCTGCCATAGTCTAATCTAGACCGTATCAAGGCTCGGTAAAGCATAAGTTTTGTATCCCGATCAGCGCCCCAATCATGGGCCGATATTACTCTTAGGAGATTGAGTGCTTTTTGGCATTTTCGTTTGAGTTCTTTGATGTGTGGGATAAAGCTTAGCTTGGAGTCGAACAGTAAACCCAGAAATTTGTTTTCTTTAACAACAGGTATTTGAATGCCAGAAATGTATAGAACGGGATCGTCGTGTTGTTTGCGTTTATTGCAGAAGTGCATGCAGACTGTTTTAGTTTGTGAAAATTTAAAACCGTTTTGGTTAGCCCATGTTTGAAGTGAGCGTATGTTCTGCTGTAAGCGTCGCTGTATTAGATTCATATTCTTGCCTCTGCAAGATATTGCGAAATCGTCAACAAAGAGTGAGCTGTCTATCCCCTGTTTTATGTTATGTCGGATGCTATTTATTTTTATCAGGAACAGAAGAACGGAAAGGATGGATCCCTGGGGGAAGCCTTCCTCTTGTTCGAAGTAGTCTGAGAACACGGCCCCAACGCGGACCCGAAAACGTCGGTCTTCTAGAAAGGCTTTAATAAATTCAGGTAGGCGGCCTCGCAGCCCCAGGTCAAAGAGGTCTTGTAGTACTCCATGTTTCCATGCTGTGTCATAGGCCTTTTCCAAGTCAAAGAAAACCGAGACGACATGTTCGTTATTGATAAAGGCTTCTCTTATAAACGTTTCTAGTCTTACAAGGTGATCCAGGGTATTTCTTTGTTTTCTAAAACCGCTCTGTATATCGGCAAACAAATTATTGCTTTCTAGATACCAGGTGAGTCTGTCAGCTATCATGCGTTCAAATGTTTTACACAGTGAACTTGTTAAGGAGATTGGTCTGTAATTTTGTGGGCTTGTGGGGTCTTTGTTTGGTTTTGGTACTGGTATAATAATAGCTTCTCTCCATATTTCTGGAAAGTTGCCAGATTTCCAGGCTTGGTTAAATAGGCCCAATAGTATTTCCAAGGTTTCATTTGGCAAGTGTTTAAGGGTTTGGTAGTGTATGTCATCTGAGCCAGCAGCGGAATTGTGGGATTTGTTTAAAGCCTGTCGGAGTTCATTCAGTGAGAAATCGCAGTTGTAGGATTCACTATTGTCTGAGTAAAAGTTTATGTTGTTTCGTTCTTTATGTGCCTTATATCGTCTAAAGTCTTCGTTATAGTGTTTAGAGGATGAGTTGTGTTCAAATGTTTCTCCCAGGACGTCAGATATTTCCCTTCTTCCCGTTACAGTGGTATTGTTAGTTTGTAAATGGCTCACAGGGCCTAGAGAGCCTTTGCCTGATATCTTCCTAACCATGTCCCACGTTTTCTTTAATGAAGTTTTCCCGTTTAACTTGGAAACAAACTCCTCCCATGAGCGTTTCTTACTTTGTTTTACAGTCTTACGAGCGATGGCATTGAGTCTTTTATATTCCATTCTTCTAATTGTGTCCGGATGATTGATGAACTGTTTTAGTGCTTGTTTTCGAACAGCTATTGACCGTTTGCATTCATCGTTGAACCAGATTTTGTGTGATCTTGTGCGAGATCCGGATATTTTCGGGATAGTCTTTTCCATTATTGATTGTATCAAAGCGGTGAATAGCAGAATAGGGTCATTATCACTTTCAAGGTGTTCTCGTGTAATTGACTGGTGGCATAATTCTTGGAATTGAAGCCAATCTGCTTTGTTAAAATTCCACTTGTCTACTCTTTCTTGTAGTTGTGGAATGCTTTGTTTAATTAAAATTGGAAAATGATCGCTTCCATGTAGATCGTCTATAACTTTCCAGCTAAAATCCAGGTACAAGTTAGCAGAGGCTATACAGAGGTCGATAGAGGTTTTTGAACCAGTGCCCATATGAAAATATGTCGGTGTTTTGTCATTGAGTAAAGACAGATTGTGATGGTGTAGTAGGTTTTCTATGACCTTTCCTTTTTGGTCTGTTGTATGGTTGCCCCACATTGTACTATGGGCGTTGAAATCACCGACCCATAGTATGGGTTTTGGCAGTTGGTTTATGAGGTCTGAAAATTCGTGTGGTTGTGGTTTTGAAGGTGGTGGCACGTAGATGTTGCAGACAGTGATTGTTTTGTTAAAGGTAGCCCTGACAGCCTGGACCTGTAGGGTGGTATTTAGATTTATTTCACTTTGGGGTATATCGTTTCGAACAAACGTAGCAATTCCTCCGGAGGCTTTGTTGCTAACGTGGTCTTTGATGTAGGGTATATATCCCTTCAGCGTTGGTTGGTTGTTGGTTTTAGAGAAGGTTTCTTGTAGGCAAATTATTGCTGGGTCACTTTGGGATATGAGTGTTAAAATTTCGTGATGGTTGGTCCAAAAACCTCGTATATTCCACTGAATTATTGCCATATGGTCTTATTTATTTATGCCTAGGGGTCTTTGTATTCCGACACTAGGTCTTGAAATTTGGTTCTTTTTATGGCCACTTTCCTTTGTTGTTTTGGAGGAGAGGGGTTCTGACGGTGTATGTTATCGTCTTCTTCCATTAGTGGAGAGAACCTATTCTCTACCTCGCTGGTTAAAGAGGAGCGCAATCTTTCCTTGGCTTGTTTGGCTCTCTCTTTAAGGTTGGCCTTTACCTCCTTGGGTAAATTAGATGGAGGACTTGTTCTTTGTTGCGGTGTTGGTGGGGAGGGGGTGGGGCGTGCGGCCACCACTGCACCATTCCTCCTTGATGGTGGTGAGCTTTTTGCACACCGCTGATTTGGAGTAGTCGCTTTTGGTCTTGCACCACCTTGCGTTTGAGAGCCAGTAGCTGTAGTACGCGGTTCGCTCACTTTTGTCACCTTGGTGCTTTGTGGTGGTATGTTGCAGGTTTTCTGGACTGTCAACCATGTCACCTCGGTCTGGCAAGCTGTGTCCCGTGATGTCGGTTTGACCGCGTTGGCGTAGCTTTTAGTCCCAGGTAAGGGTTGCGTTGCCAGTTTTCGGGCTTGCTGGTATGTGACCGACTGTTGATATTTAATTTCTTGCACCTTTTTTTCCAGCTTCCAGCGCGGGCAGTCTCTAGAGGACGCCGCGTGGTTTCCTTCGCAATTTGTGCACTTTGTGGTGGCAGCGGTACAGGTGTCGTGGATGTGTCCTTCCTCTCCACACTTGGCGCACCTTGGTTGATTGGCTCTACATTTAATTTTAGTGTGGCCAAATCTCTGGCAGTGAAAACACCGCATGGGGTTGGGTATATAGGTGGTGGTCCGCAGGTTTAGGTAGCCCATTTTTACTGTGGTTGGCAATGTAGCTTTACAAAAGGTAAGGACAACAGTGCCCTTTTGGCCGAGAAATCGGGCTTCTATAACACCCTGTGGTTTCAGTTCTCTGACGAGTTCGTCTATGGAGCAGAATTTGAGGTCAGGGTGGGCGACTACTCCTTTTGAAGTATTCAATGTACGGTCTGGTGTGCACTTTACGGGGACATTCACGAACGTCGTGAGTTCAAGCAGGGCTTTGCTGTGTCGTCGTTCATATATATGAATTAATAGGTCACCCGATCGAAGTCGCTTTACCGTGAACCGCGTGCCGACAATACCGTTAAGCCCCTTTTCGACTGCGAATGGAGAGAGCTTAAGGCGTCCGTCTCTTGGCGTTATGATAACGTATTCCGGGAAGGGTGTCGGCGGTGACTCTATTTCGATATGAGCTCGTTTTGCTGGTGTCCTCGTTGCAACTTGTTTATTCGATTCTTCTTTATTTGTCTCCATAAAAATTTAAATAGATTTCTTCCAGGTCTGCCGGCCCCTGGCCCTACTCTGACCAACCTTTTGGCAGCGGTGTTAGCCCGCTCGGGGCTAGGACACCTGGAATACTCTACTACATGACGGCGACGTCCACAGCCAGTCATGCCTCGATTGACCCTACAGCCGCAGTGTGGTTAAACTAGACGACCAGCCGTTATTGATCGTGACGGGCCAGTTCACGACCACCCTTCTTGGGCCGAAGAGAAGGACCAAAGGCATGTATTGGCAAACAAGTCCCTTAGCAGAATATGTATTTGGAAAGCCTGCCTAAGGGACAAGAAGCCTCAATACCCAGGTAACCGCTCTCCTTCCACTAAGGGATGCAACCCACGGCAGAGTGCGCCCTTATGACTGGTACTATCACCAGCTACTGTGAGGTATCTTGGTGGACGCACAACAGGTTGCCACGCTTTTATGCGCTTTGCGTGGGAACGGTGTAACACAGGTCTTTGTTGTAGGGGGTGTAACAAAGCTAATGTCTGGAGTACTACAATTAAGTAGACCCCAGATGATAATCCAGAAATGGTTTGAGGGTTAAACAAAAAGGTAAGTAAGTATTTTCTTTATTTCAATTAATGGCATCATGTTTATTTAAAAAATTGTATTATTAAGTGGAAAAGGATTGTTATTAATTCTATTTTGCTATGTATATTTTTTGGAAAGGTTGTATAGTAGCTATGAAAATGGTAGTGATTATTAAGGAAGTAATGATATTTTTTGAAGGCAGAAAGGGAAATGTTGGTGAGATGATAAATTGGTGGGAGGGAGGATGGTTGGGAGGGGGGCGAGATACCAGTAGAACTGAGATAAACCCAGTAAGACTGGTACCCCGAGGGGGGTCGGAATATCTATTCCGGCCTCCCTTTGGGTCAAGGGGCTCCTTTAAAAATAAAGGGTCGGACCCAAGTGAGGCAGTTTAACGTCATGCCCGGGACAATCAAGATTGAAAAAAAAACAAAGAATGAATTAATCCTCAAGCCTGCTTTATGCATCCACTATTTATATTGCTTTCAGGCAAAGAAATTCGTATTGGCCCATACCTCGTGGACGGATATGAAAGTGGCCAAGTGACTTCTGGTGGCGGTGGCGATAACGCCAATACTGGCGACGTGGGACATGCTAATGCTGCAAACAGCGAGGACGAGGGCGTTATGGACGGAGCAGCAACCGTTTATGAATTTCAAGGTGCGCAATTTTAATTGCTGAGCAACGCAATGTCAGTTTGAACGCTTAAGTCTTTGCTGTATGCAGCTTTATCTTTTGTTTGATATGTATCTCTGTCTGTCTTTCTATCTGTCTGTCTTTGTTTGTCTGTCTGTCTCTCTCACACACACACATATCTGATTTTCGATATTTTTTACAGGATGTCACTTCCATGGACACAAGTGTTTCATGATTAAAAACAATACGGGAGAAGAATGGGAGAAGGAAAGAGAGAAAAGTGCCTCTCGAACAGCGGCAAAAATTAAATTCCTTCGAAAGTTGGGTCTCAAAGTGGTGGAAATGCGAGAATGCGATTTTCGACGCATGCTCCAGTCCCATAGCAGCCTGAGGAACTTTGTGCGAAGTCAAAAGCCATTGTTTTACCAGCAATTTCCTTACATCGTCAGCGAACAATGCATATTGGATGGGGTGAAAAACGGTTCATTCTTCGGCATCCTGAAGGTGAATATAGAGGTTGAAACCGACGAGCATACTAAATGGAGTGAGTTTCCGCCCCTTTTTGCAACACTGTCATTCCTTCTGACGCCATAGGAGAAACCATGCAGAGCTACTGGAATTCCACGCAGAGACTTCCCAATGGCGAGGTGAAAACCTTTCCTGAAACGAGGCTTTCAATTGGACTAAGGGCAGAAGGTATCGTGCTGAGTTCGGAACTCCTCCGCTGGTAGATTGATCATGGTCTCCGTGTCACCAAGATATACGAAGTGGTTGAATTCAAACCCATGCGGTGCTTTCAAGCTTTTGTGCATGCCGTCACTGAAGCGGTCAAAACGCAGATGCCCTAAAAAAAGTCTTACATATCAAGCATGTTCTTCGGGAGCACCGGCGGCAGCTGGTAAAAGTTTTGGTTTTTTTTCTTGCACTGGCCTCCCATGAACCAGCGCTATAGTGTTGTGTGTGCTTGATAACCTTCAAACGGCGGTCTTTCAATTGATATCAGAAGTAAATCCGACAGCATTTCAGTTTCTAAGCTGGCGCACCAGTCGCTTTTAACAAGTTTCACTGCAGAGAAATCTCGCTCACATATCGCGGTTGATATGGGTTGATACACTCTAAAATTTTTTTAATGTTCTGCAATTCGTTCGCGTGTTGTTGAAAAGTGGTAGCATTTAAATTCCGGGGCTTGCTTAGCCCGACTGCCTGACACTTTGAACGTAGTATACCCATGAAAAAGATCCTCTTTGTCAAACTTTCTAAACAGTGGTTCAAAATGATTTGTCAAATTGACAGCAATTCAAAATTTGCTGTGCCGTGTTGGGTCAGGTTTTCTCTATCATCAGGCCACTCTAGTGGGTCAAAAATACAGCGGGACAACCTGTGTTTGTTTGAGACAAAGTGACTCTTAATATTTGAATGTCTGAAAGATTCAGTTCCAAGAACAAAGCTAGATTTTACTGTAGCTCCAGGTCCATGTTTGATACATGTATCACGATAAAGTTTTCCATCTTTCTCAAACAGTATAGGAAAATCAACTTTCCATCTTTCCACGAAGTTCGGAATATGTTTTCTACTTTTCAGTCTTTGAAATAACTTTAAATCCAAATTTGTCTAAAGTCATTTTTAAGTTCTTAACTTTGATAATTTTACATATTATTCTGCAATTATTGTATCACAAGTGGCGCGACGCTATATCTGGTGCATGTCTAGGCACAGTCCATCACCAACATAGAAACTGGCAACATGCCAGTGGCTAGTATGTAGGTCAGGAGCAGCTAGCGGACACTAATCAATAGCTACAGTCGCGTTCTTGACAAGTATGTTGTTAAGGTATTATGTCACGCAACCCCCCCCCCCCCCCCCCCATCGGATCTACCTGCCAGGTGGGGCAGCTAACCGGGCGAGTCTGCCCGCCCCGCCAGGCCTTTCACCTGCCCTGGCAGGTGGGGCAGTCGTTAATGTAAAGCCCCGAAAGGCCCTCAAAGTACAACGGTAATCATAAACAACCTCCGTGTTACGCTTTCTTTAAAAGAAAACAATACGGAAATAACCCCAATCTCCCGCAATAATTGACCTTTGTTTGTATACAGGGAGCACACTTCATTACGTGAAATAGCAACAATACTTTTTTGCAATTATCCACCAAAAAACTTTTAAATTGATATTTAAAAAAGAACGTAAACATAAAAAGTCAAATATTGTGGGTGTACCAAATAACTTTATACGTAGTTCTACATCTATCAACTGTGTAATATATATTGTCCAAATAAACTATAACCCCTTTATTTAAATTTTCGGTCCCTTGACTTTGGTCACCAGACATTTAAAGGCCAGAATGTAAAGAAACATTTGACAAGTTGATGCGGAAGCTAACTTTTCTGCACTTTTATGAACAAATAAAAGATATACAGCTCACTAAAAACTGTGCCTGTTTTACAAAAAGGGCATATTGGGCATGAACTTTCTGTAGATGTTTGAATAATAGGGGCTGGTATGCAGGATTCGTGCCTCAGAACATATGAAATTGACCCCTATTAGTGGAGCAATGGAAGGCTTTGAGCTCTGACAGAGAGATGTACGATGTTATAGAAGTAAGAGCTACTCGGAGCTACTTGGAGCTTAGCTCCAAGAAGCGGGGCGCTAAAAAGTTTCCAGGCACCGCTTCAAAGCCTCGCTATATAACGATAAGCAAGTCAACTGCGCTCGCTTTGAGGCACCCCTGTGGCTACTTTGTGCGAGATTCAACGACCCATAAGTTTTTATTGCCATTGGCTAAAGGCCCTCAAAGTACAACGGTAATCATATACAACTTCTGTGTTACGCTTTCTTTAAAAGAAAATAATACGGAAATAACCCCAATCTCCCGCAATAAATGACATTTGTTTGTATACAGAGAGCATACTTCATTACGTGAAATAGCAACAATACTTTTTGCAATTATCCACCAAAAAACTTTTAAATTGATATTTAAAAAAGAACGTAAACATAAAAAGTCAAATATTGTGAGTGTACCAAATAAGTTTATACGTAATTCTGCATCTATCAACTGTTTAATATATATTGTCCAAATAAACTATAACCCCTTTATTTAAATTTTCGGTCCCTTGACTTTGGTCACCAGACATTTAAAGGCCAGAATGTAAAGAAACATTTGACAGGTGGATGCGGAAGCTAACTTTTCTGCACTTTTATGAACAAATAAAAGATATACAGCTCACTAAGAACTGTGCCTGTTTTACAAAAAGGGCATATTGGGCATGAACTTTCTGTAGATGTTTGAATAATAGGGGATGTTTGAATCCGGGACAAAATGACTCCGCCCAAAATGACTCCGCCCAAAATGCCTCCAAAAACTGCAAGGGGGGACAAAATGACTCCGCCCAAAATGCCCCGAAATATTATTTCGAATTTTTTTTAACTATTTCTGGCAAAGTGCCAGAAAATGTGTTTTGAGTAGACGGGCTTAATCCTGATCACGGGGAGTGTGAGAGGTGTGGCTTCGTTTCCGCAAAGCTGCCAGTAACGGTGTTTTGAGTAGACGCACTTAATCCCCCTGCAGTGCACTGCCGGCCTGAAACGCATGTTAATCCCACTCCGGAGGACTTTGATAAGCGTGGTTTTGTTTCCACAAAGCTGCCAGAAACTGTTTTGAGTAGACACACTTAATCCCGCAGCAGTGTAATGCCGGCTTGAAATAAAAAAAAAAAACGCTGGCGACATAGAGGCGCTTTTTTTTTGTTTTCATAAATCTGCCAGAATCTGTGCCTTGAGTAGACGCACGTTACCCCGACTCTGGTCAGGATGCATATATATGGGGGGTGGGATACATAGCAGTTATCAAATGTCCATTGGTAATATTGCAATGGAAGTGTTCGAAAGCAATAAAGGTGGACTGAAAGTTTCACACAATGGCTTCCTTTATGTCAAAAACAGAGAGTTGAAGACTGGTAGGATTTCATGGCGATGTTGCCGGCGTACAAATCATTGCAAAGGCACATTGTCAACGTCATCCGAAATGAACGATCCTCGTCTTGGAAATGGTCATAATCATGATTCGTGTCAAGAAGAGGTAGATGCCGTGAAGGCAAGATCCGAGTTGAAGTCCAGAGCAGTGGATCGGGGCCATAACCCAGCAGCCATGATTAACGCCATGCGCACGACTGTAAATGACCAGGCCCGCACGCGCCTTCCTTCGGACGAAGCAATGAAAAAAATGATTCGCCGCAACCGCGCAAAACACAACCCTCCACTTCCAGACACTTTGGATGAATTGGTTATACCCGATGAATGGGCCGAAACCTTGAGTAACGTTCCAGACAGATTCTTGTTTTACGATAACGGCAATGACGCTGCCGCTCGCATACTGCTTTTCGGTTCCCCCGCCTCCCTGCGCAAGTTATCTACTGCTACGATGTGGTTCATGGATGGGAATTTTGCCATGGCACCACGAGGATTCCTACAAATGTACGTCATCCGTGTTCCGCTTGGGAACACGGCCATAACATCGGTGTACGCCCTCCTCCAAAACAAGTCGCAGGACACGTACGATGAAATGTTTCGGGCGATCTTAGATTATTGTGAAACTCTCGAGTTGTTTCCCGATCCAATGACCGTTTTGTGCGACTTCGAACTGGCCGTGATCAGATCCGTGCATGATGTTCTTGGTGCCGACATTAACATCCAGGCATGTTTTTATCATTTGACGCAAGCCACCTATCGCAAGATTCAAGAACTCGGATTGGTTGCGCGATACAAAGTGGATGACGGCTTCAAACTCTTTTGCGCAAAACTGGATGGATTGGCATTCTTACCTATCGATGAAGTGGTGCTTGGCTTCGAACATTTACGTGCCACTGCACCAGAAGGTTGTGAGCTACTTCTGGACTACTTCGCCAAGACTTACGTTATTGGCAGCTACCGCAGGGCCCGAACTGCCGGGGATGGCGCCATACGAGTGCGCATGCGCAGAACTCCCCCACGATTCCCACCAGAGGTTTGGAATGTTCACGACGCGACCATCAAGGATGAGCCGAGGACCAACAACCAATGTGAGGGATTTAACAA
The DNA here is from genome assembly GCA_949752745.1 of Protula sp. h YS-2021. Classification (NCBI taxonomy): domain Eukaryota; kingdom Metazoa; phylum Annelida; class Polychaeta; order Sabellida; family Serpulidae; genus Protula; species Protula sp. h YS-2021. The sequence continues at coordinate 83,452,795 of OX457028.1, forward strand.
TAGATTCTTCCACCTGGTTGGCCACCATCATCCAACCATCTGGACGTTCATCACGGCTATTCGGCAGGAAGACTGTGCCGTCCGTGCAGCTATTGAGCAAGATTTGCGCGGAGAACCACCGAAAAAACGAATTCGCAAGGAGTATGTGGCACTTCAAAGACGACTCAAGACCCTGTGCACAGATCGCGCCGAAGGACGGAGAACTATGGCAGACTTCATCGACGGTATCGGTTACAACGTGCGTTGGATGCCAGTGAACTTGGAAAACCAAGAACTCCAGGGTTGATTTGCCAGCGAGTTAAGAGACACTGTGATTTTTAACTGAGTTGATGAGTAAAGTGAGCCACTGAGTGAGTGAGTTAGAGACACTGTGATTGCTAACTGAGTTGATTAGCTAAATGCGCCAGTGAACTTGGAGAAACAAGAACTCTGATTATCAGTTTTGATAAAATGTGAATTAACAAGAGTTGTCTTTTTCATTTATTAAAATAAACCATTCTTCCCTTCACTTTGAAAAAATAAGATTTCGAGGTATTTTGGGCGGAGTCATTTTGTCCCCCCTTGCAGTTTTTGGAGGCATTTTGGGCGGAGTCATTTTGGGCGGAGTCATTTTGGGCGGATACCGGTATGCAGGATTCGTGCCTCAGAACATATGAAATTGACCCCTATTAGTGGAGCAATGGAAGGCTTCGTAGCTCTGACAGAGAGATATACGATGTTATAGAAGTAAGAGCTACTCGGAGCTACTTGGAGCTAAGCTACAACCAGCCTCTACGGTGTCTGTTGTATATAATACCTTTTTACTCCAATGACCCACTTGGGATTCCGCTAAAATACCACTCATACAAAAGCGGGACTACCTTTTAAAATATCCATCCGCTCTGTGTTCATATATAACAGATGTCATCACAGCTCAGCTGTTTTATAACTACGCGTACAAACCTTATATTGTCGCTCATAACACCCGCCCCTTTACGTACCATGCTTTCTACGAGCGGTATTTTGATGTCAGAAAATATATCCAGTTACAAGAGAAGTGTTCAAGCTATTCTTCGTTCACAATTTTATTTCAAATTACTTCAGACGCACAACAAATCGCGAAACACGTGTGAAAGCACATAAAAAAAACAACGAGTAGTTCAATTGGAGTTTGGGAAAAAATCGCTGCATATTTTTAATTAAACTGGTTCCCACAGCCAGTCTATAGTAGCTGTCGGATTGGCTTATTTTTCTGTTATGTACGAACTGAATTAGGTTTTAAAAAGACTATCAAGTATTGGCATAAATGCACAAAAATAGATGAAAAATTTGAAAAGATACATCAATGTGTTTTGTTTGTCTTTATTGTATTTAATATCTAACATTCAATATTATCGCCTACATTGAAAAAAAAAACTACGACCTTGCGTTCTTGAAAAGGGAGAGAAGACTTTTTTTCAGTACGGATACCTATATCAATGGGTTCTTTGTTTAGTGAATTATACTCTATCATTTCATTCAGTCTCAATCTGTAGCTTCGAAAATATTGCCCAATATAAGCATTTAACACCCATGGACTTAGCTTCGAGTTATTTCCAGGTCCGCTCCTCATTATTTTTACTTGGCATATTTCTTTACGCCGAACCTCATTAGCAGGCCGCTTCTTAGAGCTAGCTTCGTGATAGCTAATCTTTACCTTTGCTCCGTATGAGACAAAGACTATCCAAATTGAACAGCACATCGTAATTGGTAAAATTACACACTGGTCTGACAACGGCATAATCTCATCACGATTTAAAAACAGAATTGCACTGTGAATTGCGTGGAGTCTAGTTTGCAAAAAAAAATCTGAAAGAACCGACGAAGACACGGGTTTACCGTTAAGAGAACATTTTCAGTTTTGCCAATTAGATGTGCTGTTCACTTTCATTTTCTCTACTTATTTTCATGTTTCTATATCTTTCAGTAGGATAAAAGTGGGGCTCCGAAAACAGGAAGTGACGTCATAATGACGTCACGAGGTGACGTCATTGTTTTCGAATTCGCATGGGTATTTTGAAACAGGTAATCGAAAGAGCGCGCGCCCGTTCAATGACGTCATGATGACATTATAATGACGTCATCATGATGACGTTATAATGACGTCATCATGACGTTATCATGACGTCATCATGATGTTACGGCATATTAAGACAGTTCTAAGCAGTATAACCCTAAGTCGCCTGTCAATCATCATGGTGTCATTAGTCACGTGACCTGTCTATCATCGTTGGTCACATGACCTGTCAATCATGTGTGATGTGATTCCAACCGCATATGAGGAATATTTTCCTGCTCATTAACCTTCTGGCCTGAATGGCTCAGTTGGTAGAACAGAGGACCCGTAGGCGGACCCATGATCTGAAGGTCGGTGGATCGAACCCGCCCTCGGGCATCACTTTCATGTCATGGGTCCTCAATCTTAGAACACCCCCCTGGTCCTCAATCTTGGAAGACATGTTCAACATGTTCAACAAGTTCAACATGTTCAACATGTTCAACATGTTGTTGTTCAACATGTTGTTCAACATGTTCAACATGTTGTATATAAAGCTATGTTTAAAGACTTTCTCATCATTTGAATAGTGTAGGTTGAACCGAAAGGATGTATAAATGCAACATTTGTTCGAAATCTTACAATTGGCCGCAAAGTCTTAAAAGACACTTAAAGGTTGCTCACGCTTCAGAAGTGGATGAAGAATCGGATATGGAAAACCCTGTAAAACTACCTTTCACGGAAACTTTAGATGAGTCTTCTATGGAAAGTCAAAGCGTCAACATAGCTGAAAAGAATGCACATGCTTGTACAGAATGTGGTGCATTGTACAACAGCGAAGAAGCTTTGCTCAAACATATGGAGCAGTGTGGTGAGGATGCTGATGACAGGAGTTCTGAAAGTGAGTCAGAAACAGACTCTGAAAGTGAGTCAGAAATAGACTCTGTTTGGCATGATGTGGTTCAAGACGTCTACGATGACTATGATAACATATTTCAAGAAAAGGTTTCAGAATATGAAGAACAAGGACTTGAACTGTTTATGAGACTGTTCAACTATACCCAGCGTCTACAACAAAGCAAACATTATCAAAAGATTTTAGAGGACTTTAATTACTTTGTTGATGAAAAACATTATAAGTATTCAAAGGCATTAAAGGCGGCTATAAGGAAAAACAATGCATTCTTTGAAGAGCTACTAGATATGGAGGAGCAGGATGGTAGCAGTGACAACAAAAGTGGCATGGACAGTGAACAGAGTGAAACAGATGCAGACAAATAGACTTATTTGACTAAACTTTATAATAAAGACTTTATAAATGTTGTAATATTTTATTAACTTAAGCGTTGTGTAATATATGTCTTGCTTTGCAACATATAAAGTCGTAAAGTTCCTGACACGGTTTTAATTGACCCGTAAACCATATATCATATATTGGGTATTATAGTTAATTTTGTATTATTATGTATTATTTTCAAGAATTGTATTATTATGTATTATATTCAAGTATTGTTTTATTATGTATTATATCCAAGTATTGTTTTATTATGTATTATATCCAAGTATTGTATGAGAAAAATAAAAAATTGAAAAGCATCATATGTGTTTTTATTGAACATTACAAATATGTACAATTATGATAAACACAAAACTATTTCAAATACATATTATGTTAATACATGTGCAGAAGAACTTAACTTAAAATTTTATAACAACTGACTTCACATGAACATAGATAAAGTTAATTTCATAGTCTACATATGAAGACAATTTAATTTGAACTACATATCAAATGTACATGTCCATATGAGTCAAAGCTAAGTTCTTGTCAAGCTTCAAAACCGTCGGTCCAATCTTCTGCACTGTGATGAAATCACAGCATCCACTAAGCTCGTCATGCTGTTAAAACTGTATACAGTCATCTCGCTGTCTACTCAACCATCTTCTGACAGTCACTGCATTTATACAGATCCATTTTCTGAAGCATGAGATCCACTGACGTCGTTTGCTTCTTCAACATGTGCCAGTCTTTCAATGACAACAAAATTCCCTTCTTGGTAGGATATAACCTCCCAGATGCATGATTCGTAATATATTTACGAATGTTAACCATCACTTTCTGTTGATAATTCACCAATTTAATATATGTTTCTCCATTAATAGGTATCATAACCGGTGAATCGTCTACACGCATCTTCTTCATAGTGGTATCAGCTTTACGCTCCGGTTCTCGCTTCATATTAGGCTCTGTCGTATTTTTTCGCATTTTACACGGCGGCGTCATAGCTGATAACTCATCTCTTTTTATCTTTCTAAGATGTGGTCGCTTTTGACGCTGCTGACGTGACTTCGCCTTAGACTTTACCATGGGCATTGCCTTAGACTTTGCTGTAGGTATTGTCTCAGGCTTTGCTATAAAATTTTCTGCAGGCATTGCCATAGATGGTAGTTGTTGTTCACTCACTGCAGACATGTTCACTCTTCAGTATCTTGATACAGAATGTGCGTTATGTCTGAGGGTAGGTACCTTTTATGCTCTATAGGGAGCTGTCACACTCGAGGTTGGACACACTATGTCGTAAAATGTTTAGAAATAACTTTACCATATGCGACTTTGCAGCCAATTGTAGGATTTCGAACAAATGTTGCATTTATACATCCTTTCGGTTCAACCTACACTATTCAAATGATGAGAAAGTCTTTAAACATAGCTTTATATACAACATGTTGAACATGTTGAACAAAATGTTGAACAACAACATGTTGAACATGTTGAACATGTTGAACTTGTTGAACATGTTGAACATGTTGAACTTGTTGAACATGTTGAACATGTTGAACGTGCTGAACATGTTGAACAATTTGTTGAACAATACCACGACGTAATATTTTTCAAAAATTATTCGAACACGTGTTTTGAATGGGCTTGCCATTCGAAAACGTCTTTTGAATGGGCTTGCCTTTCGAATACGTCTTTAAAATGGGCTTGCCATTCGAACACGTCTTTAAAATGGGCTTGCCATTCGAACACGTCTTTTGAATGGGCGCAGTTTTCCTACATAACTATCCACATTTTCACTTCCCATTTTCCAACAATCAACCAATCAACCAAGTGGTAGAATCGTCTGAAACGTGTAAAAAACTAAATTTGTTAAAGTTGGTCTAGAACCCTTATTTTTACCTACTACACCATGGTAAAATGTTCAAACTTATTTTATGCATCATATTTTGTCAAAAACGAAATTTGTTAAAGTTGGTTTAGAACCCTGATTTTGACCTTACTACACCATGGTAAAATGTTCAAACTTATTTTATACATCATATGTTGTCAAAAAACAAAATCTGTTCAAGTTGGTCTAGAACCCTTATTTTTACCTACTACACCATGGTAAAATGTTCAAACTTATTTTATGCATCATATTTTGTCAAAAAACGAAATTTGTTAAAGTTGGTCTAGAACTACCATTTTTCCACTACTATGACTTTAGAATATTCAAATAAGTAGCATGCTAAAATGTTCAAACTTATTTTATATATTATATGTTATCAAAAAACTACATTTGTTAAATGTGCTTTAGAAGTGTCATTTTCAAACTACTATAACATAAAACATAGAGTTGGGGAAAATCTCATTCCTTCTCAAATTTATTGATCGTTCCCACGGTCTAGGCCTTTGATATTTTCAAATTTATCGATCGTTCCCACGGTCTGAATTAGTGCACTCTGAAATTTATTGATCGTTCCCACGGTCTAGGCCTTTGATGTTTTCAAATTTATCGATCGTTCCCACGGTCTGAACGAGTGCACTCTGAAATTATCGATCGGTTTTCCCCCACACTCTGTACGAGTGCACTCTGAAATTTATCGATCGGTTTTCCCCCACACTCTGTACACATGTACTTATGCTGTGTGTGTGTGTGTGTGTGTGTGTGGTTACTGTAATGGGAAACCATTGAAATATGACTTATTAAATATTATCATAATAATAATAATAATAATAAAAGTCACAGAGTCACATAATGTCACAGAGTCACATGATGTCACAGTCACAAGTGGTCACATAATGTCACAGAGTCATAAAAGTGAACAAAAACCAAAAACCAAAAAAAAAAGTTTGCCCCGAGGTGGGATCGATCCCACAACTCTCAGTTGCTAGCCGTTTACGCTACCAACTGAGCTATCACGGCTTGTCTGTTGAACGATCTGATAATGACATACATACGTTAGACTAATTATGTTCACATAGCAATTACTTAATTATGTAGCTATATGATGTTACATAGTCACATAGTGTCACACGATGTTACATTATGTTACAAGTGTTACATAGTGTAACATTGTGTTACATAGTGTAACAGTGTTACATAGTGTCACATAATGTTACATAGTGTAACAGTGTCACATAGTGTCACATAATGTTACATAGTGTAACAGTGTTACATAGTGTCACATAATAATACATATTGTAACAGTGTTACATTATGTTACCCCAAAAAATGTTTGAGTTACATAATGTTACATGTTACATAGTGTAACAAAAAAGTCACAGATTCACATAATGTCACAGAGTCACATGATGTCACATGTTGTCACAAAATGTCACAGAGTCATGAAAGTGAACAAAAACCAGAAAAAAGTTTGCCCCGATGTGGGATCGATCCCACAACTCTCTGGTTGCTAGCCGTCTATTCTACCAAGTGAGCTATCACGGCTTGTCTGTTGAACGATCTGATAATGACATACATACTTGAAACTAATTATGTTCACATAGCAATTAAATAGTCATATAGCTATATGATGTTACATAGTCACATCCTGTGGGGGGGGGGGGGGTCTTCCAAGTTTGAGGACCCGGGGAGTGGGTCTTCCAAGTCTGAGGACCCGGGGGGTCTTCCAAGTTTGAGGACCCAGGGGGGTCTTCCAAGATTGAGGACCAGGGGGGTGTTCTAAGATTGAGGACCCATGACATGAAAGTGATGCCCGAGGGCGGGTTCCATCCACCGACCTTCAGATCATGGGTCCGCTTACGGGTCCTCTGCTCTACCAACTGAGCCATTCAGGCCAGAAGGTTAATGAGCAGGAAAATATTCCTCATATGCGGTTGGAATCACATCACACATGATTGACAGGTCATGTGACCAACGATGATTGACAGGTCACGTGACTAATGCGTCATGATGATTGACAGGCGACTTAGGGTTATACTGCTTAGAACTGTCTTAATATACCGTAACATCATGATGACGTCATGATAACGTCATGATGACGTCATTATAACGTCATCATGACGTCATTGAACGGGGGCGCGCTCTTTCGATTACCTGTTTCAAAATACCCATGCGAATTCGAAAACAATGACGTCACTGTTTTCGGAGCCCCACTTTTATCCTACTTCTTTCCGTCAGAGCTAGAATGTCTTCCATTGTTTACTTGATTGGGGTCAATTTAGTATGCTGTGAGCTCAGGAGGCGACTCACATACGAACTGGTTACCATGCGTGTCCGAGACATTTTAAAGCAACCCCAAACGCAAGGTTTCAAATTTGAAATGACACTCCTTAGTTGCATGTTAGGCAATTCAGATCCATTGTCCGCCAGTGTTAAGGGTGACGGGAATTGTAGAAAAGAAAGGGGAGGATTGATATAGTGGTTAAATATAATTCTTTTTTCAACCAAACCTGAAGTAAAATTCTTCAATAATGCTTTTTTGTGGAAAATGTTGCGTATTGAATAAAAATTACCCTTTTTTAACGCAATTGCCATCCACGAGGACAGCTTCCGGCCTCAAAATTACCCTCCCCCTTCTCTACATGGTAACACATTTCAAAACAAGTAGCCCCTTTCCCTCCGGGCTTATGAGGCTGAACTTGTGATGCGCTGAGCTGGTATTATCGCACGAATGGAGGCATCCGTCGTCTGTTTGCACGTATATAAAGTTTAACTTAAACTGTTTCTTCACCTTTCAGGTTTTAGCCAAGCTGAGTTTCGTCAGTGGCCTATACCCATCAACATCGTCCGCTATGTGTGCAAGAAATTTCTCAGCAACGTTCTCCGTGCAGTCACACCACACGGATTGTACTTTTCCTTTTCTATTTTAGCCCCCCCCCCCACCTCGGCCGCTGCGTTTAGTGAAACGGGGGACAGTAGTATTCGGTTTTGCCCGTCCTTCTGTCAGTAGACACTTGAAGTACACGATTTTGTATAATCTGTATCTCAAACTTGGGGTCGAATACAGCTGTCATGCCTATGTTAAACTGTTTCCCACTATTTGTGTATGTGCGAGAAGTATTTTGCATTTCGATAGTCCAACCTTTCGTCTGTGGCACGGTTATTCCTTGTGTTGCGACGGGTCATTCAGTCAGTTTCACTAACAACACTCTTTCTCAGGTCATTTCGGCTAGTGAGAATGTCCCTTAACATTGTGGACTGATTTATTGTCGATGTGTTCCATTTGGCTGTAACAATATTTTATTCTGATCCGCGAGAAAGCTGCAGTTCTGTAAATTTTTAAAATATTTTGAATCTCTGGTAAAATGTCTGCGAGGGATTATCACGAGATACCTAGACAGACTTAAGATGCGGTTTACAGTGAACGGCTCGACAATAGGGTAGCAAAATCTGGAAGTTGGTATCATCACCGGTTGTACAATATCTATCATCCTGTTCCTATCAACGATGAACCTGCTGATCAAGACGGCCAAAGCGGAAGCCAGAGGGCCTATATTACAAAACGGAGAGTGACAGCAGCACATGAAGGCATTTATGGACGATTTAACCATCTGCACGCACAAACCACAAGCAGGGAGATGGGTCCTTTCAAAACTAGAAGAGCTAGTCAGATGGACAAGAATAACATTCAAGGCCAAGAAGTCTCGGAGTTTAGTGGTCAAGAAAGGTGCAATAGACAAGAGGAACTATTTCCATTTGCAAGGCGTGAAAATACCTACAATCAGTGAAGAGCCAGTTAAATGCCTCGGAAAGGGGTATGACGGTACGCTGCGTGATGCCGAGAATGCTAGAAAGATTGTTCAGCAACTCCAAGACCACCTGAATCGCATAGAAAAGGCAAGCATACCTGGGAGATACAAGGCGTGGTGCTTCCAATTCGGCATAATTCCACGTTTACGCTGGCCATTGTTGATGTACGACATTCCCATGAGCAAAGTACAAGAAATGGAACGAATGGCTGGCAAATACCTAAGAAGACAGCTCCTAGTTCCACCAAGTTTTTCCTCTGTCGAACTCTACAGCAATAGCAGTTGTGTACAGCTCCTACTGTCGTTGAAGAGTTTAAGGTCAGGAAAGTCCGAGGACAGCTACAGCTGCAACACTCGGAAGATGATCTAGTATCGAAGGCAGGTACGAAAATTCGCAGTAGTAGAAAGTGGTCAGGAGAATATACAAGAGGCGGAGAGTAAAATAAGATTCTGGGAATTGGTTGGAACAGTGCGACAGGGAAGGCAAGGATCAGAGGAAAAAATAAACCCAGGTGGAAGGAAACCGATAAAAGAGGAAGAAGAAAGATGGTGACAGACGAAATCCGAGCAAGAGAGGAGGAGGCGAGGAGGACAAAAGCAGCCGGCATGGCAGCCCAAGGCCAGTGAACTCATGGGAATCGATCACACCAAAGAAATTGTCGTGGAGCGACATCATAAATAAAGAACCTATGTGTCTTCCATTCCTGTTGAGGAGCGTGTACGACCTGCTTCCATCTCCAACAAACCTGAAGCTCTGGCAGGTGATTGACGATAAGTGCGCCCTGTGCAGAGAAGAGCATATATGGAACAATTCTTTCTAGCTGCAATGTGGCCCCATCCCAGTGAACATACCAGTGAAGGTATGATGCTATGCTGAGGAAAATTGCTGCCGTTCTGGACAGAGCGACCAATGCACAAAACAAAACGAGGCTGTCAGCTCTGCGGCTCATTAAGTTTGTGAAAGCAGGAGAGGAGAAGCAGCATGCCAGCAAGTGTCAGTCGAGAGTGTTAGCCACGGCAAATGATTGGAGATACGGGTGGATTTGAAGAACCGTCTTGCATTCCCGCAGGAAGTATGTACGACAATTCTCAGGCCCGATATCATTATATGGTCCTGCAGCACGAAACAGATCCTGTTAATTGAACTGACAGTACCGTGGGAAAGCCGTGCAGAGGAAGCAAACGAAAGGAAGCGCACCAATTATGAAGAGCTGAGGAAAGACTGTGAAGAAAGCGGCTATAAAGCGTGGTGCCTACCAGTAGAGATAGAATGCCGCGGTTTCGTATATAGATCTGTGTGGTCCATGTGCCAGGTTTTAGGTCTGCAAGGAAGGGAGAGGAAAGACATGAGGCACGAGTGTGAAGACCAGGCTGAGCGAACGTCCAATTGGTTTTGGCTGAAGCGTAATGATAAGACATGGGCAAAGAAACATTAAAGATATACACAAGGAAGTGAATAACGGTCAAGACCTAAAGAGAGCTGCTTTGCAAACCCAGCTCGATGGAGAAGCTAACCGTTGAGGCCCTGCCATGCCAGTCAGTTGATTCGAGGGGCGAAACTATGAGAGGCATGGTTCAACTCTGATAATTGGGACGCAAAGCACTGCAGTGACCTCAACAGAGGGTTTGACACCCAGATTGTGCATACAACATGTATGCACGATTTATGTGTCCATTTGTAAACTTTTACTTAAAGTACCTCTTCAGTTTTGTGCTAATGTTACATAAATGGTCAACTCTTAAAAAATACCGGGTTTTTTGAGATTAATAAAACATTCCGAATGGCAACATTTCATTTTGCAGCTTTATGTGAATTTACTTTTGTTCAAAATGCATTAGGTTAAGCAGTCCGGTTGCATTTAATCTCAATTTCAGAATAATATTCTTTAGATGATCTTTTCTTTAAACTATTTTTTGCTTACCCCGAAAAATCATCTTCGTGCATACGTTTGAAAGTAAGAATGAAGTTTTTCAAAACAGTTCTTCTGCAAATAGTTTCAGTCAGCTTGCTCTCAGCTTTAGGCATCTTTTTTGGCATCCGTCAAATGTCAAGCAAATGCGACCTTTTAAAATCTTTCCACCAATCGGTTTACCTCACCATCCTTACTTTTTAGCGATCCTACAAGACTTTCACGCTTTACTCACCACAACCCAGTCGGTTACGATATTGCCGGCAATTTTGTATTAAGGTGTAGAAAATTGAACCATTTCGCATGATTCTTCCTAAATTGTAGGTGGAGAAGCATTTATAAAATTTTAGCATTGGTATTTTTTAAAGCACAAACACACACACTGTTTGTAACACTGATTCGAAGAAATATATGTCGCAACCAGTTGTCATCAGAATGTAGTACTTTTTTGAGGACATTTTTGAAGTACTGTGCTAAACCGGAGAGTACTTATTAAACCATACGCATATGACCTCCTTCAGTTTGCTTACCATTTTTTCATATTGCTAAATATCATCAGAGAAAAATATTTGGGTTATTCCTTAATACTAAGATGGAGTTGGCCCTGTTAGACCGTATAAGCCCTATTTAATAAAGCCATTCTGTTTGATGTATGCTGTAGTCCTGATGAAAAAAGGCACTTGCCATTCTAGTTTAAATAACGTGCAAATTAGAAAAGAAAGGAAGAATCAGAATCCCCATTAAATGTGGAAACTTATAAGCTTATTACGAGGGAATTATATAAAAATGTCACAGCGATACAGAAATGAGTCAAACGTATACCTGATTAACGAACAGTGTTGGCAGTCTCTTCATTTACATATAAAATCGGAGTCTAGGCCCTTCCCCCCTGGCCTTTTTTCCCCGGAACTTTCCCCCGCACTCTCTCCCTGGCCCTTCCCCTCTGGTATTTTCCCCCCCCCTGACATTTTTACCCCCAAGACCTAATGAAGCTAAAATCAAACACTTCTGCATTTATTAATTGCAATCCACAACTATCCATAAAAAACTAGACTGGCCTGTGTTTTTGTTGAAACGAAAACGGATATGTCCCCTCTGCCCCTCCCCTCAATCAGTCACGTGGAAAAATTCCTTGCTTAAAAGTATACAACATTGGCGAGCCAAAAAAATTTAAAAAAATCGCCAAAAATACATTTGTACAGAAAATGAAAAAAAACTTTGCAGTAAACATTTGCACTTTATGTGGGTTCTTCTTGCTACGTTTCAGCCTAATCCAACAATCTGTTTCGGAGATACGCAACAATATGGCCAAAAACTAAAAAATCAGAAATTACACAAAATCGCCAAAATACATTTTCAACGGAAATGAAGAAAAACTTTGCAATGTACATTTGCGCTATATGTGTGTTCTTTTTGCGAGGTCTGAGCCTTATCCAACGAACTGTTTTGGAGATTTAGCCTGCCAAAGTGAAAAAAAAACGCACGAAACCCCCTATGTTCAAAAATGTGCCAAAAGTAGAATTTTTGAAGGAACGAAAAAAAATAATACAGGCATCATCTAAATATGTACCCCAATATTTTGTATGTTTTGAGAAAAATCGACTCATTAATTTTATAAGAACTCACTGCGGACAGACGGACGGACACACTAAATGCTATATATGCCTCCCTTAGACCTTAATCTAATTCTATGACACAATTGGAAATATTGTCAAGTCTTTTCAATAAGAGTCAGATAATCCATCAAAGTGTAGCACCTTTTCAAAGGAATACAACTAATTGTGCAACAATTTACTGATCCATCAAAGGTCTTAAAAGGCAAATTGTGTCCAATTTTCCAAAGCAACCGGTTCAATCTTGTATTGCAATTAAAAAAGTTAATTACAATTACTGTAGATCAGTCATCGACTCTGGTCTATGATAGATTAATCGTGTAAAAGACAACGCTAGATCAATCATCGACTCTTGTCTGTGATAGATAATTATATCAATCAGATCAGGGGTCTGTGATCAATTACAAATAAAACAGAATTCCTTCTTGGGGGCAAAAGTGTCAGGGGGAAAAGTACCAGGGGAAAGGGCAGGGGGAAAGTGCAGGGGGAAGAAAGCTCCGGAGGGGGTGGAAAAAACCGACTCCCATAAAATGGTCCCATACAAGTTTCATCTTCAAAGAAAATTTTGCGCACAAAGTGTACTTCTTGTATAATGTACTGTATCGCTTGGCACCATATATCATTCCCGTCATTTGGTAAACCGACACACGAGGGAAGCAATGTGGAAATAACACAGCGATATCAGATGCATTAAATCGCAAACGGTCATGTGGCTGGATTAAGGTCACTTGGAATGAATGGTTATGATCAAAGGTTGAAAATAATACAATATATAGGCATTTGGTAAAATCTGTACAAAATTAACTTTCAGATATGTATACACAAAGAACCTTGACAGCACTTTTAGTATTTACGGTGATAACTTACAATTTAAATTCTTTGTAAATAAAAAAACACTGTTTTATGTTTACTGTTTAAATGTTGAAAGTATGGACTGGGGCCGAAAAGTGACAGAATACAAAATTATGTGGTTATAGTCCATAGATAAAGGACACATTGATTATTTGAGCCAGGTTGTTTATTCACGACGCTTGCCGGTCTAACTGATGATCCCTAACTCTGGTTTAAAGTATGATGCAGAGTGTGTGGAACTATAGTCTTACCGCAAACCAGGCCAGACACCGGTGGCAGTGTCAGATTTTGTATGAATAACCCTTGGCACTTAAAGTTATCATGTGGCTCTGATAAAATATCGCTTGTGTCAAATCTACGGCAAGTAAGATCTGTTATGAACATGGTGTCAGAGAACTGAAGAGGAAAATCAAGCAGCATGTCAAAGTTTAAACAATTGCACGAAGATATACCCAGATTAAGGGCAAACATGGTCGAGATTCTACATCGCAAAGCCCAATGAAAAAATAAAGGTTCTAGGTTTCGAATACAAAATAAGGGGTGGGGGGCAAGAAGCACACTCAAGCGATCTATTCCTTTCAATATTCAATGCAATGTGAACAAGAAGGAGTCAAATCAAAACCGTAACAATGCAATACAGTATGATGACTTCAGGAACAGTATGGTAACAAATGAATACCTCACTGCAAAGGCAGTAAACGTTTGTTGTTGCACAAACGTCATATATATATATATATATATATATATATATATATATATATATATATATATATATATATATATATATATATATATATATAACAGCAAGAAATTATTTTTTGAAAAACAACATGAACTCTTGAATGGCCCATAATATACATCATAATTAACCGAGTTAATAATTCATAATTATTTTTACAGTAAAAGAAAGTGAAGTCTTGTTTACAAGGAATTTGATTAAACACATACAGCTTTTATATTTAATGTTAGTGAAAACTTATTCTACTAGGTTTCTAAACGTATTTTACATGTATATTTTGTATTTACGAAATTAATCACCATTGTGTAACTTTTTGCTCATTTACTAGTTTTCTTGCCTCTCAATCGTTTCTTAAGGACAAAGTTATTATTCCTTAAAATAATGTTTGTTGAAAAGTTAGGAAAATTTATTAAAACAGTGTATGACGATAATGGAAATCAGTGTTGAATCTTCGCCAGTTATCGTGCGACTTGCTCCTATGAAGCTCTGAAATGGATGATAAAATTGCTTTAAATAAGTAGTTATCATATTTCGATGGATTTTTACAAATATTTCTCAAAAATATTTGTCTCCGTCATATACGTGAATTTTTACAATCGATTTTCACATAATATATTTGCATGCTTGTGTTGGATTAATTTGTCATAAAACGGTTAAACAAAACAAACTTTAAAAGGTAGAATTTAGTGAACTTCAACTAACATTTTCACGATTTATAAAGCAGCTTCTCTATAGCCTTTACTCTTTCAATATCGACAGGAGACAGTTTGAGAGACTGTAGAAAGACTGCAGCCCATGCTGGATCAGCTTTGCAGAAAAGTATCTGAAGCAGTCTTCTCATCTGGAACAAAAGAAATTAATATTTCAGCTATTACTAGATGAAAGTCATTATAGCTCATTAACATTTAAAAAAATGCATTATAGCATATACACGTATAAGTAGCATTTTATCAACCTAATTCCATAACTTTTATTTCATATGTTCTATCATTATATGTGGACCACTTTGAGCCTTAAGTGGGAAAAGCGGGATACAAATGATTCCATGATATCAGTATATGCCAAGTTTCCTAAATGCTTGCTCATGTTGTATGTGATTAACTTACTTGTGCTTCTGCATCGACCACCTCTTTAATCTCATGATGTTCTTGTGGAGTTAAAACTTGATGCTTGTGTAAATAGTCGATATGGCGATTTGCAAGAACCTCCGCTACTAATTGTTCCTTGCTGCTTTTTATTGCCGTCATTATGTCCTTATCTGTTAAAGTTATTAAAAACTAATAAGAACTAGATCGAATTCGCCACCTGGTAGTGAAATTTACACTTGGAAACACAAAATCATTATCACAAAGGCTAAACAATTAGAATTTTTTTATAAATGATGTGACCATGCCAGTTGCATGCTCAAATATTCCAACATAAAATGAGTAAATACTTTTTTCCTCTGGCATTGACTATCAAAATGAAGAATTTGTGAAAGAAAACACGTTTTAATAAAATCAGAAAACTTGGCGAATCGTCAGAACATCCGCCCCGCTCCTACAAACATATATGGGTGGGTCATATATATGCAAAATATCATTGCTATCAAATGAAAACTGTAGCAGCAGTAGTTTTTAATCAAAATTTAGAGGCGTGCAGAGAGATGTGAAAAGTGGTGACGAACAAGCTTTACTGTCGCCTTTTTGTGATATTGTATCCAATCGCTCATGCCTCACCTCTCCCAAGATTTTATGATCCTGTTTGACAAAGGTTTTAATGCATTGTATAACAAAAACACCTTATCACTATACGGCTGCATTGTAAGTAGGGACTAACCATGACAGTTTCATAAATTCCATGGTTTTCTGCATCGTTTGAACTTAAAATGAACATCAGAACTGCTAAAATAACAGAATTGACGTTATTAGATTATATTGACATCACAGCCAAAAACGTAGCATATAATTCGGGCCCATTTTCCTCCAAAGCTCAAAGTGCAACCGTTTTAAAAGATCTTTAACTTTAAAACCTTCACTACGTCATAATATACTGATAATGACGTTACAGGTCAACAAAATTTCATGTGGATTCGAAAGTAATGGAAAAATTATATGTGTGCCAAGTTTCTGTTTCCTAGCCAAAGTTGTTCAGGAGGAGATCGAATGAATGTTAAAAGAAATTTGTAAGAGTGCTTGTTATAAGTATATAAGATCTTGAAAAACAAAAGGCACCCTTACCATCAACATGACCTTCCATCTTGTCCGTGTCATATGTGCTGATTTCCATCACATTGCGAAGACGAATAATCTTCTCTAGCAGCTCTGCAAGTTGTTGTTTTAGAGTGATAAATTCTTCCTGTGGCGCTCTATCATTGCGAAGTGCATTATGTTCTGATAGGGTGCGATAAAGTTCAATAAGTTGTTTCAGCTGTGTGCTATGCTTTCTCTGGTCTGATTCCTGGGAAAGCTTTACTAGTGTCTTTATTTGATTGCTTACATAGTTGTTGTTCCACTTTAGTAGATCGTGTGGAATATTCTCAACATAACTAAATAACCGGACTACGTTCTTTTGTCCTGAAAGTTTTGCCAATTCAAGCTTAGACTTCCCTCGATTATCTCGTACGTTTATCTCACATCTAGGGTCTGACAGTAGTAATTCTAATGGCTCTACTGATTTTGTGTTTATTGGTCGCACCGCCATAAGTGTGGTTTTAACTTTCTTTTTATCTAAGAAAATACTAGTTAGAGGTGTAAGATTATTAAAACTTTTTGCATTAATCTCTATGCCATCCGCTCGCAACAATCGTTCAACGCAAGAAGTATTTCTGAAATACGTGGCACTATGCAGAGGTGTGAAGTCGATTATGTTTTTGGAGTTCACATCTGCTCCATGTCTAATCAGAAATGATACAGCATCCATGTGACCCATTGCTGACGCTACGTACAGAGCTGTGCTTTCATTCTTTTCACGCGCATTGACCTCCGCTCCATGTTTGATTAGTACAGATAAAATGTCCACATGTCCTTTTTGTGCCGCTATATATAAAGGTGTAGTTTTATCACTCATGCAAGTTTTTACATCTGCTCCGTGGTGGACTAGGTAGGAAACTACATCGAAATGACCGAGCTGTGCGGCTATATACAAGGCGGTGCCTCCGTCTTGCATTTGAGCATTGACATCTGCCCCATTACTGATTAAGAGTGATATTATAGCCACATGATCATTTTGCGCGGCTATATGCAGCGGTGTTCTTTCCTCTTTGGTACGAAAATTAACGTCTGCGCCATGACTGATCAATACCGAGGCCAAATCAACCTGACCATTATGCGAGGCTATATACAATGGTGTACTGTTATTCTTCATGCTAGTGTTTACATCTGCACCATTCCTGAGCAGCGTTGACACCACACCCAAGTGACCATTTTGTGTGGCTACATACAAAGGTGTACTGGTATCATTCATAGTTGTATTTACTTCTGCACCATTGCTAATTAGAGCTGAAACCACACTGACGTGGCCATATTGTGCTGCTATATATACTGGTGTACAACCATCGTTAAGACGTGAATTTATATTGGCTTTACTGATGATCAGTTTTGATACAACTTCAACGTTTCCGATTTCTGAAGCTGTATGCAGTGGTGTGATTCCATCTTTCATGCAAGCATTTACATCTGCTCCCAAACTTATAAGTTCCGAAACCACGTGCACGTGACCGGAGCTTACTGCTAAATGTAATGAAGTGCTTTCATCTTCTAAACGAGCATCTATAACTGCCCCATTCTTGATCAACAGCGATACCACATGAACGTAACCATTTTGCACTGCAAGGCGCAATGGTGTAATTTCTTCTGTCATGCGTGCGTTTACATCAGCGCCATGAGTAATGAGTTCTGCTAGCACAGTCATGTCACCATTTTGTGTGGCTATGTGTAGCGGTGTACTTTCATCACTCATGCGAGCATTCAGATCAGCTCCATGTCTAACAAGCATTGACACCCCATCTGTATCACCATGTTGTGCAGCTATATACAATGGGGTTGCTCCACCTTTTACATGAACATTCACATTTGCACCATTGTTAATGAGCTTTGACATCACATTCACATGACCATTTTGAGTAGTAATATACAAAGGTGTACTTCCATCATTCATAGGGGAATTGACATCTGCCCCGTGGCTGATGAGCTTGGATACCACATCCACATTGCCGAATTGTGCGGCTATGTACAATGCTGTGCTTTCATCTTGCATTTTTGCATTCACATCCGAGCCATGACTAATCAGTACTGTTATCAATTCAATGTTGCCACTTTGTGCAGCTATATATAATGGTGTTAATCCATCCTTTTCACGGGCATCCACGTGTGCTCCATGCTCCAGTAACAGCATCACGACATCTTTATTGCCGAAATGTGCAGCATAATGCAAAGGTGCAATGCTGTCATTGTTCCGTGCATTTGCAAAATTGCTATCAAGTGATAAGAAAAACTTATTTTTTCCTTCTCTGTCGACTGAGCTCATCACAGCACAATGGATGGGTTTTGAACCGTCACTAGTTCTACCATTGATATCTGCACCTAAGGTCACTAGCTGCTGGACTAAACTGAGATCTGAGAGTAGTGACGCAACACATAGCGGCGTATACTCAATGTATTCATCAGCTTCATGACTTTTAACTTGTGGCAGTGGCGTTTGCTTATCTATCCATGATTTGATATGTTTATCTGCCAGCAGCAGCTGGATGTCGCTTGAGCGTTTTGTGACAATTCCTCGGACTAAACATTGCTCACAAGTCTCTTCCATAATGATATCGTTTTTGTTTGTCTATCCAACCGCCAATAACGTGTCACTCATAGTCTTACTCGATTCCTACAATAATGCAACACATAAATACAAGTAACTGATATCTGAAGCAAAGGTTTGAATTTTATATCTTTCTCAAATGCTACGAAACAATATTGGATCTAAGGAAAGCGTCGAATGCAAAACTTAATGTACTATTCTCGAGAAAATACTGCAGCGTAACATCACTGTTTCGAACATACTTATTCGCATTTGCAAACAAAATTTGCAAATGGGTATGTTTTGCTAAGAATTCTAATTGTTTATTCCTTTTTTTGTCTCGAATGTCCCCAGAAAACTCCTCCTGTGCTATTGACTCAGGACGATGAAATTTAGCACACAGATAGAAGATGAGATGTCATAAAATTTTCTTTGACTTAACCTTCAAGGTCAATGTCAAATTGAGGTCAAAGCATTTTTCATCTCAAAGTGGTTTCCGGAAAACTCCTCCTGCAAGCTTTGACAGAGGAAGATGAGGTATAGAGTGTAATCAGTGGTCGATAAATCCGCAATTTATTTTACTTAACCTCCAAGGTTAAGTCAAATTGAGTTCAAAATATTTTTTTAAAACTCCTATTCATCACCACGAAAAATGGCTTGCAATAGCACTCAAATCCTTGTTTAAATATGTACATGGTTTCAGTAAAAGCAGCCTCACAGTCTGAATCTCGACAGTCAAGGTCAAGGTCATGTGACCTTTGTATATCGAAAAGCATTGGAGAAAGATTGACCGCTATCTCGAAAACGAATAGAGACAGAGCGATCATTAGCTTATTTTCGACCTTTTGGGCCTAAAAAGCGTTATATAGGAAGTACCTCGGTGATTCTGACCTCCTCGGTCATGCTCAAGGTCAAAACTCGGAATTTGACCATTATTTCGAAAACAGTAAGCGCGATTTTGAACATATTTGTGCCTAAAAGAGGTTGCATTACTTTTACTTCGACGATCTCGATGAAGATTAAAAATCCGGAAGCTGATAATTATCTCAAAACAGTTAAAGAGTTGTCTTTGACCAGATATATTGTTTCTATGGCCGTCTGCCTTTGCAAATGGGTGCCATTTCGCTATTCGTAGCAAAATTTGGTCTAGTATATGTCCAAAGTAGAAATCTTAAACTGATAGAAATTTACTAATTTACTTCTTTGCTAATAAAATAAATGACTGACGTCCTCATCAGTTAAATAGAGGAGGTGAAATAGGCTGTACTACATGGGATGATAAATAGTAGAAAAGCTGCACTTCTTCCATTCACAGAAAACCTCAAAACAGGTACTGTATTAATTAAAGAACAGTCCGTCTATTAGAAAACTTGAATAAAATATGATAATATTACCAAAATCTGTTTACATTTTACATTTTAAAGAGAGATATTTCACCTATCCTTAAAATGAAAAGTGCACACAATAACTGTTCATCAAAAATCTAAGACAAAGGAACGAAACATCGCAAAAATAGAGAAGTATAACTCTTATCAACACACCCTTCAAGTACAATCAATAAAAATAAAAACAATACTATAAAATGCTTTAAGACTTTGTGTAGGAATATAATGATCACAACTTAGAGGTTCTCATGGACGAATTTCGCACGATACGATAATATACTAACCTTTTTGAGTTAACGAGTACGTTCTCCAAGCCAAGCCTCCAAGCCTGTGTTCTATTCAACCCATTATGATATAATAATACCTCTTTAAAACTTACACCAAAGGCTTACTTCATTCATTCAACATTACACTCTTTAGGCTATGTTATTTCAATCCCAAGTAACGAACATAAATTGACCTTCTTTATTTATCCTACCATAAAACAAGCACATTAAGAGTTTGCTGTTTGTAATGTTCATAAATTTGGTTCTGACTGAAGACAAATTGTCTCTCGAAAAAATGTGAAAGAATGATGATGAATAGGTTATTATAGAGCTTTATTTCTCTATCTTAGCGCACCAAACAACGTTCAATATAGTAAACAAACCGATATCATGTCACTCTTTAGGAGAATAGAACGCTTAAGTATAGATTTAGTGGTAGTTGATTTTACTCAGCTTTAATATTGTCACAGTTAATACAACCTGTGCGAGACCAAGGCCATTAGAAATATCAATGATCAGTGTAAGCTATATAAATTAAGTCAATAAATCTGTGAATGTTCAGGTAGTTCCAAACGACATTATTTAGGAAATAATTTTGGCATCTAAAGAACTGTCATCATGATCAACTGACAGGAATGATTTGAAGGTTTTTTTGCAACGATGTTGACTTAAAAAATCACTTTTCCTGTGGTAGCACAGGGGCACTGATATTCTCGAGAAAAGCAGTAGCAATTCTACGTTTTGTAAATACCTCAGTCTGTACCTTAATGTCTGTGTTCTATTCAGACGGTGGTAAAAATAGAAAGGGTCGCAGAGTAAGCTACTGAGTGTAATTATATAGAAGAGAATTATACGGTTAAAATTCATAGTTTCAGCTACCTGATTATTTTTTGCCTCCTGCACCCTGAAGAAACATAAACTTCTTCATTTCTGCATTAAATAGTATATTGTGCATTTGAAACTTATTTATCTATTTATCTTGAAAATTCAGGTAGAGGGAATAATTACTGCCGTCGCTACCGAATTGCGATAATTTATTCTTGCAATGACAATTTTCTAGAGCTATATGACATAAAGACTTAAGTTATGAACATGCTGAAAACTTGAACATTTAATTATGCTGCAATAAGCCTCCATTTTTTGTCAGAACGTCTGACCTCAATTTCACTTTTACCATATTTATTATTATTATTATTATTATTATTATTATTATTCACAATTTATCTTAAGCTTTGCTTTTCTTGCTCAATGTAACTGAATTCAAATAACTAAACTAAATACTAAAAATAAAGCTTTCTTCATGAAAAATATAAAATTAACATTTTCACCATATCTTCGACATATCTTGATGGATTTTTTAAAAGTTAAAGCCCATGTCTTTCTTTCTGTATATATCTTGAGCCTCTGAAATTGTTGAATCTATCTCACCAATTTATTTTCTATTTTGTAGTTCTTTGTTGTGGTTTGCAACCTGAACGAATCATTTCGCTCTGCCGTGAGTTCTGGTAAAAAAAAATGTAGCTACATTTGTCAGAAGATTTGAAATTTTGTCATTTTTTCAGCAACCAGGTTACAATTTAATACTAGAACCGCATTTCACAAGCGAAATCTTCAACACTTGATAAACATTAAAAGTTAAAAAACAAAACTCATTTTGGCATGTGCCCCTCAATGGCTGTAAAGCCCTCCCGCAGAAACCACCTTGACGTGCCCTCCTTGCGTTCTCAAATATTATTAATATTTTGGACATATTAGTATGCCAATTGTTTTATTTGGACAAGTTTTTTTCTAATGAAATTGCCATGCCATTGATACATTAGCAAACATCACAGCTTGAATTATTTTACAAACTGTGTTCATTTGCTTGGTTATGTTCCCTCAACGGCTTTTTTGATTGAACGGACTACCACTTTTTCTCTATGCAGGAAGAGTTCTAGTAGTGCCCATGAGCTGTACGAAAAGTCGGGATGCACACCCTCAGATCAAGTTCTACATAAGTACAAATTTTTTGGTCCAAGGACGTGTAGTGTAAGAGAAGCTGAGACAAGAAAATAAATTTTTACTGTGAAAAAATAGCCCAGCGGCTGCCCACATAAATTCATATAAGCCTTGACCAAGTCAAAGACTTTTCAGGTGTTAAAAAGCTAGAATTTTGCTGATTTGTATGAACGCATTGTGGATAGCTAATTGACATAGGCTGCAGAGTCAACAAATCAACTGCGCTCTTTTATATTCTCGACAAACAGAATGGCGAGGCCTAACGGTAAACTCCAAAGGTTGATCTTATATTTCTTTACCTGTTTATCAATACTTTGTTTTAGTATAATTGCGGCCTTTCATAAACTGAAACAAAGATGTTTCATAATATTTTGAGAGAATATACAAAAAATATAATAATCATTCCACACAAATGAATGGTATTTGAATTTGAATAAAAACAACTATTAATCCAAGAGCTCGTATCACTGGTTAACAAATTAGATTACGACGAAAATCCTTTGTTGCTGCTATGTTTTTCATATTTTTATGTATAACAAAATGCATATTATCATTTAATATTCAAGTGACCAGAAATATTGAGCAAGAATTATATTTTGTAGCTGTGAATTAAACCATGGGAACTCCTTGACATTAGGAGGTAAGGCAGAATTAGTTATTATGTAAAGCGATATTAAAGTATTGATTAAGCAGATATCCAGTATAGTTACAACTATAGTCTAATGTTGGACTAGCATTCTAAGCAACTATAATTCAAGACAACATGGCCGCTAAAACAGTAGTATTGCTTCTTAGCCGTTAGTTCTAAGTTTAATTGTAAACATTCGCCCCTATTTCAATGCTGTGTGGACAAAATTAAAAACCGTTGATAACTGATAAAACCTCATCTGCATGAGAAACTAATGCACAAACGAAAATATCATTTTGCTTCATATCTGAAAATGTGGTGGGAAATTATTGTTATTGAAAATAATCTTCTACTTGAGTGATTTACAAAAGACTGAAAATTTTTATAAAACATACCACTTTCAATAAACATAAGACAAGAGATGTCCAGGAACACACACAATTATTCTAGCAAAAAGAACATAATATACACCTTCATGAAACCGAAGTGACTGCAAGCGATGTAATCATTCCAAGTATCTGTGAGGTACCAAACATTACGTGGAGCCCAAGCTTCACATATATCAGGATTGATTTCTAAGAAATATTTGTGGAAATCTGAATGGTACTTTTACTGAATGGTACTGTATGAAGCATCGTCTAGCGTGGATTTTCCCAAACTCGATAAAAAATTGGATTATTGTATTGTAACTCCGTGATGCTTGTAAACATATGAAAAGCATTGACTAGGTCATTAGCCATCAGACAAAAAGCATCAACGTAGAAAGAAGACTTAATGGCTGGAATGGGCAACAGAAAATAGATTTCACGCGTTGTTACTAGTTTTCATTTTTATTTTCTTTTTCAAAATAACCTCAGTTTACAGTAAGTTTTCTACACCATTGTATATTGGTTGCAGTGGCACAATTCGATGAGTTTTACGCTGCTTAGAAAAAGAGAACTCATTACATCATATATTCTTGTACCTTCTGAACATATTATTTCACTTTTCACTGATTGCCGTGCTGGCTGTTACAGTTTGTCACCTTATTCCCTTCCCTTTCCATCCTCCGTTTAATATTCTATGAATTGACTGTGAAAAAAGAAAATTAACTTTTCGTTTAGTGCTCCCATCCCAACCTTCCCTACCGCCTCCCCCCCCCCCCACCAAAAAAAAAAGGGTAATATACGATCCAAACACCCCAAGCCCAAAACTGATGACATTAAGGGTGAGTAGATATCTAGTATATAATCATTCAAGGTGGACAGATAACTAGTATACAATCAGTGATGGTGGACAGATAACTGGCATATAATCAGTAAACGTGGACAATTAACTGGTATGCAATCAGTAAGGGTGGACAGATAACTGGTATACAAACAGTAAGGGTGAGGGAGACAGATAGCTGGTATATAATCAGTAAGGGTGGACAGTAACTGGTATATATTCAGTAAGGGTGAACAGATAACTGATATACAAACAGTACGGGTGAGAGGGACAGACGACTGGTATATAATCAGTGAGGTGGACAGATAACTGGTATATAATCAGTAAAGGTGGACAGATAACTGATATACAAACAGTAAGGGTGAGAGGAACAGATGACTTGTGTATAATCAGTGAGGTGGACAGATAACTGGTATACATTCAGTAAGGGTGGACAGATAACTGATATACAATCAGCAAGGGTGAGGGGCCCAATAACATTTAATTTCCCAACATATACTTCAAGCAGATTTACACAATTATGTTTCATTTTTCTTTCCATTTTCAATTTCGATTTTAACAATATTATTCATTTAATGCCTCTGACAGTTTGAATGAGTAATACTAGACACTTGAACATAGAACTAACCTAGGACTAGGCAAGACCAGCGTTACGGGATTAGAAAGGCTTACTTGTACTTTGCGAAACGAAACGAAACAGAAATGGGGGTCACTACCCAATTTTTGGTAACATATTTTTATCTTCATTTATCTCGGGAATATCATATCGCACAAGATAGAATTACGTTAAATTTGTTCACCACCATAACTTCAAACAATTTTTCTTGTCAAATACATACCTAAGCCAATTTTAGGGACATTTGAAAATCGTGTTTCGTTTCGTTTCGCAAAGTACAGGAAGCGGGGGAGGGGAGGCTTAATGAACTTTCCGAAACGAAACGAAACACAGCAGCTGGCGCCAGAAAAACATCTTGAGTGTTTCATATTATATTTCCGCGCCATAGTTTCAGTTTTCTTCTCTTTCCTGTGTCTTTCTTATCACCGCGAACAAAACCGACTTATAATATCTGTTGCGACCAGAAATCGACGTTGATTCGACGGTGTGGTTTGTTACGAGAGAAAAAAAACAATGTTGATTCTACTTTTATTTCCAACCAAAGAGACAAATGTTTACTGGGTTCAACTTATTATTGCTGAATGTTGTCTGTGTTACTTATTGATCGTAAAAATGTAAAATTTCATTACTTTGCAAAACGAAACGAAACATGATTTTTAAATGTCAATAAAATTGGCTTAGGGTATGTATTTGACAAGAAAAATTGTTTGAAGTAATGGTGCTGAACAAATTTAACGTAATTCTATCTTGTACGATTTGATTTTCCCGAGATAAATGAAAAAAAAAAAAAATACCGAAAATTGGGTAGTGAACCCCTTTTATGTTTCGTCTGGCGAAGTACGGTAAGCCACAAGAAAGCTATCAAACATGTCATACTGTCACAACAAGCCGTGAAAAAGAAAGACAACGAACTGAAATTTCTACCATGGATTTTATTTAACCGTAATTTTTTTTTACAGCGGTGTAGAGTGGGAAGCTGGGGGCCGGGAGATGTGGCTATGCACCGATCAGCACTCTACTGCGGAATACTCTGGGCATTTGTCACAGACGTAAATCGAATCCACTTGGTCTGGGAAGTTACACAGATTCCTGTTGCCGTCGTAGATGGTACCATCTCGACACATTCCGACATCAGTCTCTTGAGAGGTACAGCTATAATAGTACTCGCACGAGGCTGGGTCAGCGTAAGTACCGTCTAGCTGGGTACTGCAAAAGTCCTCTGTAAAATATATACATATAATACATTTATAGAAATGTTTGAAAACTTCGTCGATTTAATTCAGCAACAGTTGGATTTACTTAATTAAACCAACACCATATTGTTTCAGAGATACCTGACCCTAACGCTTATATTAAGGATTGGGCATTGACACAGAAAAAATCATTCCAGTACTCAAATATACGTTGCATTTATATGTATTTTGTCCTCGTAGTGTGAATCCTTGGTGTGTACTTCTTCTTGTTCTTGTATCATGTTCATCATGGTGTGTAGGTGGGGGGGGGGGGGGGGGGGAGAGAGGTCCTTTCTGTTCCCACAGCGCCACATACCGTCGACAGGTGGCGTGCTGAGCTGCTCAGTCGTGCTCGTCCACAGCGTGGTCGTGTCATTGCCCGTGGTTGGCGTCGTAGCCGGGGTTGTCCTGGCAACAGACAGTCAGAGGCGGGTCCATGGGGAAGGGGAAGGTTCGCCTAAAATTAGAGGAGAGGTCCTCCCCTCCGTTCCTCTCCTCTAATTTTATTATTATTACTTTAAATTTTGGCTTACTTTTAAGGTGATCTCAAATTGCGGGAGGAGGGGGGGAGGGGGCAGGGGGACTTGAAATATGAAAATTAAAAAAAATTACTGAAAGTCCTGCCTGCGGGGGCTGGAGGGGGGGGGGGGTGCGGGGTTAGGGCAGAGGACGCTTAACTACGTACATGGCTGTAGTGATTGGGGACGTCGGCTGAAAACCTGTCGCAGCTTTGTACATGCTTCGTAGGAGCGGGTACGGTGTCCCACCGCAAAAGGTTCCGGCAAAATCGTCCAGGTCAATGGCCCACACCATATAGCCGCCATAACCCTGTGCCCTCAGCCAGAACACCTGGAACAAAAAAACGGGAAGGTGGGCGGCAGGCCACAACATCGCCCAGGCAACAATTAACACGTTTCTGCTTTTATTTCCAATATTTTGCATAACCTTATAATCTCAATTAAGATTTGTTTATGCGGAATGTTTGTTTTAATGCTTTCAGCTTAGCATTGGCAAGTGCAATTAATATTCACTAGAGAGATTGCGTTGAAGGTCAACCCATGAAGTGTTAGCCAGAGAGTGCTTCAATTCTTCAAAGGTTTTGAGTCTAAATAAAGTGAGAAGTAAAGTGGGAAGGGAAGGGAGTCTTGACGTAAGATGCCTAATCATTCCACTGCTGTTTTTTTATAACATCTCAACTTTATGGACGTCTCACCTATGAACCCTCTAACCCTGTTTTCTATGTCTATGTACTTCATGGATGTCTCCCCCCATGATCCCTCCACCCCTGTATTCTATACCTATGTTACTTCATGGATGTCTCCTCTACACTTGCATGACTCACCTTGTTCTCCAGACTGACTGTATCGTCGTAGCCGATCCACGTCGTATCCAGGGATCCATAAGGAACCATCTGCTCCTCGTTTCTCGTTTTCGATGCATCTTCATTGTCCAGTTCAATGCACACCTAAAGCAGACGATGTCATTGGCTGTATTCTCAACCAATCGAAATTCGCCATTCTTTACTTCTTCCAAATGCCGTGGTTTATTTATTTATTTATCTATTTTTTTGCCCTTTTCATCGAAAATGAAAAATGCTTTTGGTTTAGTCATTACCACTGGAAATTTCTCTCTCAATTTTTTTTGGCTAACATTCCGTCTAATTGCGTCGAAATGGTAAATAGTACAAAGATAAAATTTTGCACAAAGAAAGATTATAGTATCTGGTTGTGCATCCTTTTCTTATTTTTTTTTTTTTTGAAATTTTATTTTTGTTTATTTTTTATTTAATTTTATAATAAAATACTTTAAAGCCAATCAGAGTTTAACCGTCAGAGTTACGGCTTTCGGTCAAAATAAGTTCTTAGACTACTTTTTTAAGTGGAATATTGCGGAACAATAAAAGTAAACAATTTCCATGCAAACAATACCTCATAATAGGAGAGCATTCCGGCTTCTCCTGTGAACTGCCCGGGCGGGCTTGGGCCCTCTACGGAGGCATCGAAGCCGTTGTCTGAGGAATCGCTCAGTTCGAACCCGCGACTATAGGCGGGCATACCAATGATAAGCTTTTCCGGTGGACAGCCGCCATCGATCCAAATACCGGAAGCAGTAGCCTAAACAGTACATTTAAAATGTATTTATGTATGTACTCGTTTTATTACTAGACATTTTGCGTAGAAAGTTTATTTCTCATTTTACTCATCTATTACTGAGGCTTTGATAGAACCACGAGACGTACACTTTTCTCAGTTCTGTGCCGTCACAGAGGAAGAATGAGAAGTAAACTTTACACTCAAGCTGTCTAATGTACAGTTGGGACTCGTTAACTGAATACTGTCGGAACCGGTGAGTTCTGTTCGAGAAATCCGAGGTCAAACAAAGCCGATAAGTTCGAGATATCCGAGGACAGACAAACCGGTAACTTTCGCACTATCTGAGAGCAGAGAAAGCCACCCAGATAGCAAAGCTATGTTGGCCCAACATCGGCAAAGGTTGGGCTTTGGTTGTAATCGTTGGCAGTTGGCGTAACAATGTAGGCCCAACGTTGGCAATTTTTGAAGAGCCAACATTAATTTGTAAGGATTAAAGCCAACGTTGGTCCAACCGCTTGCCAACTTTTTTTTCACTGTTGGGTAAAGGTTGGCATTTATTGTTGGCATTACGTTGGGCCAACGATCGCTGTTGCATCAGGTTTGGGAATATCCAAGGTCAGGGATATCCAACAGATTCGAGATATCAGGAGAAGAAGAAGAAGAAGAAGAAGAAGAAGAAGAAGAAGAAGGAAAAGAAGAAGAAGAAGAAGAAGAAGAAGAAGAAGAAGAAGAAGAAGAAGAAGAAGAAGAAGAAGAAGAAGAAGAAGAAGGAGAAGAAGAAGAAGAAGAAGGGAACCTCTTTATGTTACAGCCGGTTGAAGAAAGCAGCATGATTCACTTACCACATTTAAGTACAGATCCTCTCCAGACTGGTCGTGTCGAGGGTATAGGGGCGAGTGGTGGCCCGTGTCTGGATTCCAGGATCCATCCAAGTCATAGCTCATCAAGTTAACGAAATCCAATTCACTAAAGAGAGATATAACCCCGATAGTAAGCACATGGGCCAACATTGCGCCAACAAAACCAACTTCGTTGGGCCTCGATCGGATTTCAACGTTGGTCCAATAAAGCTTTGCTCATCTGGCTAACTTTTTTTTGCTAACGCGTTGGCGTAACGTTGGCCCAACCACGTAAAAGTAATATTGTTCATTAGCCTATTGTTGGCACAACGCGTTGGTTGCAGGTTGGCCCATCTTCAGCATGCATGCAAGGTGATCGACGCGTCTTATTCGGTTTTTTGATGTCACATGGGCGGTAATAAAGGTATTCAGGCAATCCAGTTTTTTCTGGTATTTGTGTTTGTAGGGGATAGATTTAGAAAATAAATTTTATCTGATACATCCTGAAATCAAAAGTCATACCAGTGGCAATTATTGTGGGTAATGGTGAAGCCGGAAATGGTTGTCATGTCAACGCTGGTAAGCAAACAAAACACTTACGCAGAAATGAGATCAATTTCGTATCCAGCCTCGACGGTGGCCCGCCCGGCGGCCACGGCGGCGGTGAGGAGGAGGGTCTCCTGGCCTGTGGCTGCCGCTTCCTGTTCAAACGCCACGCGCATTTCCTGTCCAAAAACAAGTAAATAAATAAATAAACGCCGCGCGCATTTCCTGTCCATAAACAAGTAGATAAATAAAGAAAACGCCGCGCGCATTTCCTGTCCAAAAACAAGTAAATAAATAAGCAAGTTATCTTTTCGGGCGTGTCACGTGAATGATTAAGGTAGGACGGATTTTTTTTCAATAATAAAGTACACGTAAGAACCCGTTCCATTCGTGCCCCACATTATCTTAAGATCTAAATGCAAAGTTTTTGTTTTACGTAATATAATAATATACATCCCGTATTCCCGCCCCCCCCCATCCCCTCCAGCTGTGTTCTTAAGATTTATTACAAGAAGGGAATTCTTATTGTCGATAATAATTTGCTAGCCTCGCCCCCCCCCGCCCCCCCCCCCACACACATACAAATACACACGCATTATCTTGTGAGATTCATACAGGAACGACGTCTCCGTCGATATTTAAGTGCATTGCCCCACCCAGTTAGCATAATTTTTCGTCCCGCGTATAAAGCGCGTTGTTTTTAGGTGGGATTTACGTGGGAATGTGGGACGTTGGCAGGGCCACATAGAAAACATGTGTAATATACGTGGATATTCTGACGGTGTAATTTCCGTGTAAACTCTACATATAATATACATAGGCTTTCCCACCTATAAAATGCACGGGGAGATACACGCGTAAACTGCATGGTTTTTCCCGCCTAATGCCCACCGTGGGCATTCCACTGTATAATATACGTAGAAATGCCCACTTCTAAAATGCATGGGTAATTAAAGCATATTATATGTATATTATACTTTTGAATTCCCACGTAAAATTTCATTAGAAGTCATTTGTATATTACACGTATATTTTACGTGGGATTTCCCATATGGGCATTCCCATGTAAAATACACGTATATTATGCGCAGTCCGGCAATGTGGGCTTATTATCGCAGACCGGAAACAGCCGCCATTGAGCGATAATATATTTAAATTTTGCTACATTCTGCATATTTTGGTGGAGGGCTGCCTTTTTCCTAAGTATACTAGAAAGTTAGACATGGAAATACCAATTTCACATATTAAGCATGGAATTTTAAAGGGACGACCCACCCTGGACATACACGATAACTCCATCGAATACACAGACATGTACCTTTATAACTATAGCTCATTTACAAAGTGCTCCTTAAAGGAATTTAAGCAAAATGCATGGAAATATATGCGTATAAAATGCATGGGTTCACACGTGCATAATACACATCGGAAAGAGTCTCAAATTCTCCTAAATCCCACGTAACTACGTGGGAATTCCCCAACAAAATACACATTATTTATGCGTGGGTACGTGGGAATACCCACATATATTATGCATAGTTCCCCTGTGGGACTGCTATCTGGGCACTTCGTTATCTTTGTTCGATATTCATGTGGACGGTCCCTTCTTTATCTAGAGGTGTCTGTTTTTCGTTATCATTACTTATTCTTGGGATGGGGTGGGGGGGGGGGGGAGCGAGACAGTCCAGGATCTATACCAGCGGCGATGACCTCGAAGACGGACCGGAGTTCGAATCTTTAGTCCCAATTCTTTTAATGTGATATTATTAATTTCATAAAGATCATCACATAGTGGTATTATTATTAGAAAATTAATGATAATTATAATTAATATTATTATTATCATTTTGCTTCCATTAAAACAAAATGTTGCTCGTGCTTTGACGGTTCCATTTTAGCAGGCATACAAAAATAAAACCAAAGCAATAACACACACTTTTCATTCAGCAGCAGTGACTAACGACACTCCCAGAACTTTGCGAACGGAATGTACAGAGAACGACGAGAAGTAGAGGGTGGAGGGGGGGGGGGGATACGCTGTAATTTTTTCCTTCATTATCGATCTCCTCACCTGGCAGAGTAGCGTAAACCTCTCTTTGTCTTCAGGAGGGCTGCCTCTACTTCCGGGATACTCGAAATCCAGATCAAACCCGTCAAAGTTATTGGCTCTTACGTACTCAATGGTACTGTTTATGAATATGGACCTTAAAAACAAAATCATTGACATTGAGTGAATGATATAAACAGCTGAAAGGTCGAAGAAAATGATTCTATCGAAGAAAAGCTTTAGTTTTCTCCATGTGACGTGTTTCTCACTTCAGCTGCTTTTTTATTGATCTGCGGCCACTAGTATCATTTCTCCAAACTTGTATATTTGCAATATTTATTATTAATGATGAAAGTATTACCGGTACTGGTATTGTTGTGATTTTTCATTTCAAATTATTTTCCCCCTGGTGCTTTATTTTTTGTTTGTTCTTGTTATAAAATTTTATTTATTTATTCATAATATTTATTTATTCATTTTTCATTTCAAATGATTTTCCCCCTGGTGCATTATTTTTGTTTTTTCTTGTTATAAAATTCAATTTATTTATTCATAATTGATAATTTTATTTATTTACTATTTATTACTATTATTATTGCTTTATTGTTATGAAAATGCAAAATAATCCGTTGATTTTTTTTCCTTAAAATATCAGCAAATTAACCTGAAAAAATATACAAAATCCTTCACGCAATACTTAAGTACTTGGCAAATACCTGTTCTCTGCAGTAGCAAGCATACTTGTCATTTCCTCAGTACCGTGCGACCATCCTCCCACCGCTAGCAAAGTCTTTGCCGATGGGTTTAGATTACGAATATGGAAGTTAAACCTCTCGTACCTGTGTTTTTTTTTTACAAAGACAATTATTGACTTGATCCACACGTAAGAAACGAAATCGAAACTTGGGCGACCGAGATTTAGTTTAAAAAAATATTGAAAATAAATATGTTGGACGAAAATAATTATACCAGTCCAAAGTTGATGAAGATAAAACATATACTGGAGTCCAACATACTTCCAAAGCAGTCCCAAATACAATGTTTTCTCCCCTTTTAACTGGAATGTATAGTAAAACTTATTACGATTTCCAAGATGATTGAACAATTTTTTTGAAAATAAAATTACTGTTTGTTTTTTAATAAAAGTGCATCTCTGAGTCTTTTTTTTTTGGCGGGGGGGGGGGGGGTGGGAGTGAGGACGGGGAGGGGGGAACCTCTTTTTTTACCACCTTCTTCATTTGGGATGAATGACCTTGACTCACATGCCAGTGAAACCTTCAGAAGAAAGGTCATTCCATTCATAGGGCACCAGCTCATTGTCAATCATGTCCACGAAGGCGTACACGAAGTGTGTACACAGCTGCGGGTCCATGTACTCGGGGATGAAATGCGCTGGACCAGAGCGGTACTGTGCCCAGTTGGTGTAATAACATACTCCTTTCAATTCCTGCTGCGCTGTGAAAGCAATACTTTATACTTAATACACTTTGAGCGAATCGGCATTGTATGATGGTTGTCCATTAAGTTCGTACTTATTGAGACAAAAAAACAAGTTTGTCCAAGGACAAAGTCCCAGCTTACGAAAAGCAATAAGACCCAATTCCAGCGTGCATGAGTAAGGGAATTTTCCTGAAAAATTGGGCTTCAAAAGATCAGACGGCAAAGAGCTAGCCCAATAATTAATTATGCACCGGACCAGAACATAGACCGATAAATGCATACAAAGATTTCTTTCCCAGAAAAATGGGAAACAGATTTTTTGTATCTCTGGTAGACCGAATAGTCTGCCATAGATACCTTCAAACAACGCTCGCATTTCGGACCAGTGCGCATATTTATGTAACTTGCCTTGATGCGCGGTTCTTATTCAGACAAGTGCGCATGTTTATTTAATTTTGCGTAGATGCGCGGCTCTCATTTTGGAACAATGCACATGTTTATTCGTTGATGTGCGGTTCGCATTTCGGACGAGTGCCCATGTTTTTTTTACGTTTTGTGGATGTGCGGTTCTTATTTTCGGATCAGTGCGCATGTTTATTTACCTTGTGTTGATGTGCGGTTCTTATTTCGGATCAATGCGCATCTTTATTTACATTGTGTTGATGGGCGGTTCTTATTTCGGATCAGTGCGCATGTTTATTTACCTTGTGTTGGTGTGCGGTTCTTATTTCGGATCAGTGCGCATGTTTATTTACCTTGTGTTGATGTGCGGTTCTTATTCCATACCAATGCGCATGCTTATTTTACTTGCGTTGATGAGCGGTACTTATTTCGGACAGCCCAAGTTTCCTTAGGTTGCCTTGATGCGCGGTTCGCATTTCGGACCAGTTTGCATGTTTATTTAACTTGCGTTGATGCACGGTGCTTATTTTGGACGTGTGCCTATGTTTATTTAACTTGCGTTGGAGAGCAGTTCGAATTTCGGATCATTACGCATGTTTATTTAACTTGCGTTAATGCGCGGTTCGAATTTCGGACCAGTGCGCATGTTTATTTAACTTGCGTTGATGCGCAGTGCTTATTTTG
This sequence comes from Protula sp. h YS-2021, assembly GCA_949752745.1. Lineage (NCBI taxonomy): Eukaryota > Metazoa > Annelida > Polychaeta > Sabellida > Serpulidae > Protula > Protula sp. h YS-2021. The sequence continues at coordinate 83,487,048 of OX457028.1, forward strand.
GACCACTGCAAATGTTTATTTAACTTGCGTTGGAGCGTAGTTCGCATTTCGAACCACTGCACATGTTTATTTAACTTGCGTTGATGCGCGGTTCGAATTTCGGAGAAGTGCGCATGTTTACTTAACTTGCGTTGATGCGCGGTGTTTATTTTAGACCAGTGCAAATGTTTATTTAACTTACGTTGGCGCGTGGTTCGCATTTCGAACCACTGCGTATGTTTATTTAACGTGCGTCGATGCGCGGTTCTTATTTCAGGCCAATGCGCATATTTCTTTAACTTGAGTTGATGCGCGGTTCTTATTCTGGACCAGTGCGCATGTTTATTTAAGTAGCGTTGATGCGCAGTTCTTATTTTGAATAGTGCGCATGTTATTTAAGTTGCGTTAATGGGCAGTTCGCATTTCGAAAGAGTGCGCATGTTTATTTAACTTGCGTTGATGCAAGGTGCTTATTTTGGTCCAGTGTGCTTGCTTATTTAGCTTGTGTTGCTGTGCGGTTCGCATTGAGGACCAGCGCACATGGTTTTTTTAACTTGTGTTGATGCGTGGTTCGCATTTTGGACCATTGCAATATTTATTTAACTTGTGTTGATGATCGGTACTTATTTTGGACCGGTGCAAATGTTTATTTAACTTACGCTTATGTGCGGTTCGCAATTCGGACCAGTGTGCATGTTGATTTAATTTGCGTTGATATCCGGTTCGCATTTCGGACCAGTATACCTGTTTCTTTAGGTTGCGTTGATGCGCAGTTCGCATTTTGGGACAAGTGAGCAGGTTCATTTAACTTGCGTTGACGCGCGATTTGCGTTTCGGACCAGAACGCATGTTTATTTAAGTCCCGTCGATGCCCGACTCTTATGTCTATTCAACTTGCGTCGATTCATGGTTCTTTCTTCGGACCACTGCGCATGTTTATTTAACTTGCGTTGATGCGCGGTTCTCATTTCAGACCACTGCGCATGTCTATTCAACTTGCGTCGATGCGTGGTTCTTTTTTTCGGACAAGTGCGCATGTTTGTTTAACTTGCGTTGATGTGCAGTGCTTATTTTGGACCGGATCGCATGTTTATTTAACTTCCGTCGATGCGCGGTTCGCATTTCGGGCCATTGCCCATGTTTATTTAACTTGTGTTGATGCGTGGTTCTCATTTCAGACCAGTGCGCATATTTATTTAACTTGCGTTGATGCGCGGTTTGCATTTCGGACCACTGCGCATGTTTATTTAATTTTCCTCGATGTGCGGTTCGCATTTCGGACCAGTGCGCATGTTTCTTTAGGCTGCGTTGATGCGCGGTTCGCATTTCAGACCACTGCGCATGTCTATTGAACTTACGTCGAAGCGTAGTTCTTTTTTTCGGACCAGTACACATGTTTATTTAACCTGCGTTGATGCGCGGTGCTTATTTTGGACCAGTTCGCATCTTTATTTATCTTCCGTCGATGCGCAGTTCACATCTCGGACCAATGCGCATGTTTATTTAACTTGCATCGATGCGGAGTACTTAATTTTGACTACTGCGAATGTCTATTTAACTTGCGTCGATGTGCAGTTGTTAAATCTGACTACTGCGCAAGTTCATTTAACTTGCGTTTATGCGCTGTAGGAGGAGATTCATTTAATTTTTTTTTTCAAAAATTCCGAAAAAAATTCAAAAGTTTTCCAATTCACTCAAAAAGCACAAGCCGTATGCATGACCCCCTAGAGACGGCTCATACGAAAATAAATGAAATCTGATAAAAACTTTAGGAGAAAATGCATTTTGAATTTTTTTCTTCAAAAATTCTCTCATCGACTGAAAAAGACAGGCTATATTCACGACAGCCTAAGCATGCCTCAGCCACAAAATAAATGATGTTTGATCAAAACTGCAGGAGAAAATGCATTTTGAGGTATTTTCATCAAAAATTCCCCCCGAAATCAAAAATTCCCAAGTCGAGTCAAATAGCACAAGCCGAATGCGAGACCTACCTAAGGATGCCTCATAGCAAAAAAATAAATGAAATCGGATAAAAACTGTAGGAGGAAATGCGTTTTGAAGTTTTTCTTCAAAAATTCCCCAAAAATACAGAAATTGTCGGATCGACTAAAAAGCGCAAGTCGTATTCTCAACCCCTTAGGGATGCCTTAAACCAAAAAAAAAAAAAAAAAAAGAAAAAAAAAAAAAAAAACTGTAGGGGAAAATGCATTTTGAAGTTTTTTTCTTCAAAAACTCCCTAAAAATACAAAAATTGCCCGATCGACTAAAAAGCACAAGCCGTATCCACTCACACCAAAAATAAATGACATCGAATCAAAATTGTATGGGTAGATGCATTTTGAATTATTTTCGAAATTTTTGCTTGAAAAATTCCCCAAAAATACAAACTAATAAAGCACAAGCCGTATGCACGACCCTTTAGGGGTGCCTCATGCCAAAAATAAATGACATCGGGTCAAAAATGTAAGAGGAGATACATTTTAAAATTTCTTTAAAAATTCGCCAAAAATTCAAAAATCACCCGATCGACTAAAAAAGCACAAGCCGTATGCACGACCGCTTAGGAAATCCTTACACCAAAAATAAATGACATCGAATCAAAATTGTAGGAGTAAATGCATTTTTTTCAAAATTTTTGCTTAAAAAAATCCCCAAAAATACAAAAATTGTCCGATCGACTAAAAAAGCACAAGCCGTATGCACGACCCTTTAGGGGTGCCTCATACCAAAAATAAATGACATCGCGTCAAAAATGTAGGAGGAGATACATTTTTAATTTTTTTCTTTAAGAATTCGCCAAAAATTCAAAAATCACCCGATCAACTAGAAAAGCACAAGCCGTATGCACGACCCCTTAGGGATGCCTCACACCAAAAATAAATGACAGCGGATTAAAATTGCAGGAGGAGATGCATTTTGAAACAAAGTTCACAGCGAACTAACTAACTAACTAACTAACTAACTAACGGACGCCCCCCGCAAACCGATAGGAATACCCCAGCTTACGTGTAACGTAAGCTGGGCTAAAAAAAAGGAATGAAAGCGGGATCGAGCGAATAAAATATTCATAAAGGCATGACGTCACAATGGTTTTAAAAAAAAACAAAGTGAGGCAGGGCGACAATACAAGCATACTCTAGCACATGGCGCACTAAATCACAAAATTAGTTGTTTCCAATAATTAAAATCATTACTACGGGTATAGAATTTGTGCTTGCTGGAAGTAAAATCCATCAATGTTTGAACTCAGATGGTTATAGTTTTTAAGTTTCTTATTGTACCCTTTGCAAAATGTACGAATTCGTTTGCTTTTATTAAAAAAAAAAAATAAAAAGAAATAAAAATAGTCCCAAGAAATTATTGTGTTGCAAAATAAACTGTTACGTATTTATTTTTTTATGCTTTATGTTTATATTTTTGGTAAAATTACACATTTCACTCAAACGCCATTACTGCTATCTATTAGTACAAATACTTAAAAAAAATGGTACCTCAAAATGTAAAATTCCCCAACAGGCTCTTCTAATTTGACAGATTCACTAAATATTTCATTGGCTTTGTGAAGTCAGATTTAACAGATTCACTGTACATATACATTAAGTAAAGAAAAGAAATTGGAAAGACAATGCCACGCCCCCACCCCCACCACCGACCCCCCAACTTCCAACATACAGATGGCTATACTAACCTAGCGCAGTGACAAAAACAAACCCCAGAAGGAGAACGCACTTCATTTTCTCCGCAGTACGCTGCTTCTGACAAGGACTGCCGCCACCTGCTGCATCTGCATTATATACACGGCAACAGGGCCCAACACCAGACACAAGCCGACGGGGCAACAGGGCCCAAAACCAGACACAAGCCGACGGGGCAACAGGGCCCAAAACCCAGACACAAGCAGGCGGGGCAACGGGGCCTAAAACCATACACAAGTCGAAGGGGCAACAGGACCCAAAACCATACACAAGCCGACGGGGCAACAGGGCCCAAAACCAGACACAAGCCGACGGGGCAACAAGGCCCAAAACCATACACAAGCCGACGGGGCAACAGGACCCAAAACCATACACAGGCCGACGGGGTAACATGGCCCAAAACCATACACAGGCCGACGGGGTAACAGGGCCCAAAACCATGCACAAGCCGAAGGGGCAACAGGGCCCAAAACCCAGACACAAGCCGACGGAGCAACATGGCCCAAAACCATGCACAAGCCGAAGGGGCAACAGGGCCCAAAACCCAGAAACAAGCCGACGGGGCAACTGGGCCCAAAACCATGCACAAGCCGACGGGATAGCAGGGCCCAAAACCATGCACAAGCCGACGGGGCAACAGGGCCCAAAACCATACATAAGCCGACGGGGCAACAGGGCCCAAAACCAGACACAAGCCGACGGGGCAACAGGGCCCAAAACCAGACACAAGCCGACGGGGCAACAGAGCCCAAAACCAGACACAAGCCGACAGGGCAACAGGACCCAAAACCATACACAAGCCGACGGGGTAACAGGGCCCAAAACCATACACAAGCCGAAGGGGCAACAGGGCCCAAAACCAGACACAAGCCGACGGGGCAACGGGGCCAAAAACCATACCCAGGCCGACGGGGTAACAGGACCCAAAACCATACACAAGCCGACGGGGTAACAGGACCCAAAACCATACACAAGCCGACGGGGCAACAGCGCCCAGAACCATACACAAGCCGACGGGGCAACAGGACCGAAAACCATACACAAGCCGACGGGGCAACAGGGCCCAAAACCATACACAAGCCGACCAGATACCCTGCCCATACTATAAACAAGCCAATAGAGAACCAAAATTTCCAATTTTACCGTAAATACTGGCACACATTTCCCGATCAGCACTTCCATACTTTTTTGCAGCAATTAAAAATACCGGAAACAATATTGCACAAGTCTCAGAAAAAAAACAACAACAGTCTTGCCGTAAACGCGAACACTGCTATCATGTGCGGGGAGGGGTGAGGGACGGAGGAATTCAAATTTGGAATGATAATCAAACGTGCACATAACTGGGGGGGGGGGGGGGGGTTATCCGGGGGTAACTGAACGTGATGTTGGAAATGGCACATCACACTCTACCGCTGAGGTAGATAACAGGCGTTATCTACGTTTATCTACGACAGCTGCGTTTTCACAAGCGACGGGGAGCATGATAAACTAGAATGGCCAGTGATAACACAAATAAAACGGATATCCAAATCAGCCGCCTGGTTCCTTAGAAGACCAGGAGAGCCCACTATGTTGTAGGATGAAACAGCGGAATGCAACATGAAAAAAATTGATATGGATATGTATCCGAGGTTAAACGCCAACTGTATCTCAAATCTGATCGACTTAAAATAAACTAGAGCCTTGGTGAGGCAGGACCCCCCCCCCCCCCCGTTTAACAGGATATTAAAAAACCTGCTACATTTTGACTGAAGAAAAGTTCATAACAGCATATTTTTCAACCTTGCACCAATTCTTTGTTTTACAATATTTTTCCAAAAAAAAAACCAAAAAAACCTGACGCTCCACATCTACAATTGATGGTCTTTTTATGCCTACAATATAAAATGCCTCGGAGATATCGCGCGAACAAAAGTGCGGACAGACAGGCGGACAAGTTCATCCCTATATCCCACCCTTACACGGGGGATAATAACCGGCCGTTGCACAACTTCACTATATAAACTTTCTGTCTGTAAGGTTTGGTTTGCTTCCGATCAAAAATTACAGAGATATCGCGCGAACAAAAAAGTCCAAAAATGTAAAAACGTCGAAATTTTCCAATTTCTTTCCAAAATCGAAAAATAACCTGCCATTGCACAACTTCACTATATATACTTTCTTCCTGTAACATTTGGTTTGCTTCCGATAAATAGTAACAGAGATATCGCGCGAACAAAAAAGTGCGGACAGACAGACAGATGGACGGCACGACGGACAAGTTCATAACTATATCCCTCCGTTACACGGGGGATAATAAATAACAATAACAAATCTGGTAAGTCGTTTAAAGTATGCACGGGCAAATATCGTGGGTTATACCCTGCCTGCAGCCCAGGTTTGATTGAAATTGGCCTTCCGGTTTCTGTGTTGTCCGCGCAGACAGTGAGAAAAACACAGTCATATTTACAGTTCTCTCCCTTTTACTCCAAGTGGCCGTTTTTTTTTTCTTCATAAGATTACCGAGGTTATCAACATAGGCGGAGATTGGATTTAGTGGGTTATACTTTAAAGGGAGGAGAGTTCGAGATAACCGAGACTTCGAGATATCACAGTTCAAGATAACGGCACAGGACTCGTATATGAAAGATCTTAAGCAACAACTCTATCGTATGAGATTGTGCCCCTCCACCACCACCACCCCCAACCCCCCTCCCACCACCCAAAGGAGCCGATGAATAAGTCCACTCGATGAAACTAAAATATCAATTTTATCTTGTATGTTTCAATTTATTTTAAGGATCAAATAACATCAAATGAAGTACAAGGTGTCGGCACAAATGCGTGGTTTGGTTTCAAAGAAAGGTGGGCCGGCTAGGATGGGGCGGGGTGGGGTGGGCCGGCTAGGATGGGATGGGGTGGCCCGGCTAGTATGGGGTGGGGTGGGCCGGTTATGGTGGGGTGGGGTGGAGAAGGAATACCTGAGTACAAGCGAAAACTGACAAAATTCAACATAAGCCCCTTTTTTTCAATACAAAACAAAGTGTTGGGGCATCTTTGTTCCTGTTGTAGTCTTAACCAATCATATCAGAGAGAACATTAACCAATTAAAAATCAACTACACTTTGTTTTGTGGGTCAGAGTTGGGGGCGATAGGGTAGCGAAGATAATTCACGGTCATCTCAATCTTAAGACGTCCATTTTTTCACCACTGAAGCTATAGATTCGAGAAAGTAAAATTTTTTCGCATGGTTACGTCGAGCCAATCACGACCGTCCAATACAATTTGCTGTTCAGTGATTGGCTAACATCATCACAGAACAGCGGAAGACATGCCGCTGGGAAAGAATTTGACGTTTTTGTCCGTAATTTTAAACTGCATTGTTTTCGTGTCTTTCCGTTGACATTCTTCCATATTCTTCCATTTCACGGTCATCTGAAAGCATCAAGTACGTCCCTCTTGCAACAAGAACAGTGGATATTGAAAGAGAAAAAAAATGTTTGATTTTTTTTACTTTAACATATTTAAAAAAAAAAAAACGTTTTTTACTTCTTCACCCGAAATAGTTAAAAGACAAAAGAAAAAAAATACAATGATTTAAATCATAATTTAGATCATAAGATAAAACTGTTGATTTAAATCATACTTAAATCATGCTGTCACGGAGCCTTAATTCAGCGAATGCTTACAAGTATAGCAAACATGATGCTCACAAACACGCGAATGACCAACAGTAATACAAAATGGTCGTGAAATTTAAAAAAAATACATTTTGCTTCATTTTCTATTTTACTTGTTGTTTTTGTTTTTTACTTTATAATTGAAGGGGTCCATGCATAAACCTGATAACTGCAGTTATCAGCAGTGGAGAACCATTATTCACGGTATTATCATTGTTTTTTTTTCATATTTTGTGAGCGTTAATAAATACTTGATATGCCTCTGAAATTAAAATCCCATCTTCTAAAATCTATACGTATGTTTTCATGGCATGCTCCAGGTGGCATCTCGTGAAGTCCAGATCAATTGCTTACGCTCCGCTCCAGAGCCATAACAACACATGGATGAGCCCCCCCCCCCCCCTCCCCCCCTCTCTCGCGATAGCCAGCTGGGCCGCTATGAACAAAAAAAAAAAAAAAAAAAAAAAAAAAACACTAGACATAAATTTTTTATTGGCAGTCAGTAGAGACGGACAAAATCAGTTTTTCTTTCTGTTATTGTTTTTAAACTGCCAAACAGGCATATTAAGTCGCAATCAAATTCTATTCGTGCATTTCTGCAGAAAAAAAGAAAACCTTTGTCCAGTCAGAAAGTAGTCTGGAATTGTCTTGCCGGGGACTGCCCAGTCTAAAACTGGCATGTTGGGCATTGGCCACAAGGAAATGTCCCAGACTGGAATTCGCCTGAGGGGAATTTTCCTGCAGGGAATTGCCCCGTCTAAACTGTCTGTCCCCATCATCGACACCTCACCTGTCCATGCACGTCTTTGCAGAACCCACTAGTGAGCCCAGCCACGGTGATAACCATATCAGCGCCGTGACAGAGATACTTGGCTTGCAAATCTCTCTCCTCGTCCTCTCCCGCCGCGTCGCACGCGTGAAGCACCACGACACAGGCCTTGCTCTGCTCCGTCACCAAGGCGCGCAAGTACTGCATAAAATGTCTTGTGACGTCAGCATTCAAGCCTATACTCGTCAGCACAGAAAGCTCATCCAATAGGATCAAAGTGTCACTCGTTTCCGTTAGCTTTTTCACACAGCTGTCGATTCTAGTATAGACAGCTTTTAGAAACTGTTCTGATTGGTTAATATCACTGCGGCGGGAATCGTCTGCATGCTGTTGAAGTATCTGCTGTTTCAAGTCTGTCATAAGGTCAAGAACAAGGACGTTGCCTCGTTCTCGCTCTGCCGCTAAATTCACACCTAATTTATTAGCTACATTGTTGTAATGCGTAAAGGTTTGGTAGGTGGTGACGAGGCACAGCTTCCTGCCCGTTTTCAGGCAGTAGCAAATGAAGTGATGCAGGATAAAGGAGGCATCGGTGTCTTGTTTTTCGAGTATGACTATATTCCTCCCTCCTGGAAACTGCTCTGCTGATAGTTCCAGAATATTATTAAGTTCGGTAAACATCACTGTCAACTCGAAATATCTAAAAGAGAGGAAGAAATCAATGATGACATCAACAATCAATTTTTAACACCAATAAAAACCCTTGGATCTACCGTAGCGTCTACACATATTTTATTAGTTGGTGCTAAATTGAGCAATATATCGAATCCTTAACAGCTGAATACAACCGGGTATAAAATAAATAAAAAGATTTCACTTAAATGTCTACATTTCTTCTTTGAAGAAACCCGAAATTTTGGATTGAAACGACATACCCGAAAGATCCGAAAGCACCAACAAACCAATTCGTACTTCCGGTGCAAATACTTAAAAGACAGATTATAAAGAAATGAGAAGGAAAACATCAAAATTCAGATTCTTTCAACATACACACTTTCAAATTTAAAAGCCATCATATGATCTTTTAAAAACTATTTAACGAGGGGGCAATATATGGTGCCCAACGAAATATGCAAATAAGACCCTTTTTTAAATGTGACCTTTGCACATAAAGCCTTCTTCATCAAAGAAGAGACTTCTAAAAGTATTTTTAATGGACAATAATTATGTTTTAAAGAAAAAAGTCTGGAAGTATTTTAGGTTTCGACAAAGTTATTATGGTTTAGATTTGTTCCATGCCCATACCGCTGTGCCATTTCCATGTCCGTTCCATAGTACACATAATTCTGCCCACTTGGAAATTCGTTTCAAGCAAATTGCTGCTTTTAGACAGATTTTTTTCTATCATTTTTTTTTAACTCTATTTCAATCTAATTCGGTCGAAAAGAGGAAATTGGGCAACAAGTTTTTTTTTGTGTGTGTGTTCCGCAACTTCACCGAGCAACATGTAAAAGAACAGGTAAAAACGCATAAACTCCTTTTTACTAAGTGTCTGCAAGTTTTATCAACTTATGAGATACTGAAAAGACAACAAATGGTAACTACGGCAAACGGAAAAGCAAATCTGGCAATGAATAGTCTACTTGCAACTGCACCGAAATGTCGGATCTTTCGGTTTGAAGCAGTACTTCATGTTTGACATTTTTGAACAGAAAAGTCCTTTAATTCCTTTGATAACATCATCTTGTTACCAATCAATGAAACTGGCTTATTTTTCCTTATTAACATTGATTTCAGGCATACAAGCAGACATTTTTCACATTTTCCTCATGACAGTGATTGAGAGAACATAAATGCTGACACCCGTTAAATGAGTACTTGCAACAATCAATGAGATGAATACGCATTGCTTTATGCATAGTTTATTAAAAGTAAGAGACAGTAATTGAGATAAAATTATGGGTTTTTATTGGTTTTAAGGGAACATCCCTTAAATTACACGGAACAAACATATACCACTGATAGACAAGATCGAACCAAACAGTGCTAATACAAACCACGCCGAATTCCTGGTATAAAGACAATAAAATGCACAAAAGTATAATTGTATTTCTAGGTAAACAATACACATGTCGGTCTGCACGTGAACAGCGATACAAACGATGTGGTCGAATTATTATGGCGACGGTCCGCATGTGAACCAATCAGCAAAAGCGATACAAACGATGTCGCAGAACCCAAATGGCAACGTGAAAAAAAAAAAAACAGCTGATCAATCTGGCTAGTTTTGTTAAATTTTCTCTTGAACAACAATGCTCCCTTTGATTTTATGTTACACTATGATGAGATACACTTTCCCAAGTATGTGGTTCTGACGACATCCAACAGTGAAATGCGTAAAGTAGGTTTCAGCCTATCTACATCGAATTTTCGTTCTACCATCCATCCCATACTACGATCTAGGCCTTGTACAACGAAACAGAAGAAATATCTTGTTTTAATAATGAATAATAGAAAGGATGTCCTAATATATGTAGTACTTGTCTACTACGTATGACAAGTTTCTTAACACAGTATTTGCCCTATCCGCATTATGCCGTCGCCCAAAAATTCAATTTCACCTTTCGACCGATTTTACCTCGCTGACCTCGGTTGCCGCAAGAAATGAAAATAAGCCGAATCACACCTTTTGGGTGTTTGGAATAAAATGCGCAAGAATTCTGAATTTCGACTGAAAGGGAACCAGGTACAAAAAATGAAAGTAATAATTTTAACTTTAAACTACTCGTATTTGTTAGAACCTTTAATACATTTACATGTAAAAAAGAGCATACGGGTTGTTAAAAACACAACTGTTCTTTAGTGCCAGAGAAATTTAACATTTAGGCTAAATCTATCTATTATTTCTTTCATTTTTAGCCGGTTTGTTTGCATTCGAAACGCATGATTTTATGAGGAACGCCTCGAGTGTGGTTTGGCTTACGAGCGATATTACAAGGTCGTAGCTTTCTTATGCAATTCACTTCCATGTGCAAAACTGTAAAGTGCATAAGCAGTTTAATATTCATGTATTTTATCTTTCAAAATCACCTACTAAATGACTGACCTTACTAACAAGTAAAGAGAAAAGTATAAAAAAAAAATCACAGAAAAATATTGGCTATTCACGCAACTATTATATGTGCATTGAATTAAAACCCGATGTTATGCTTCAGCAGCCAATCTGTCAGTTATTTTGTCAGTTAATGTGAAGTTTACACTTTATTTTAGTTCAATTATTACATATTTATTGGATTACCTTTTTCGAGTAGATATTAAAACAATTCCCTCGAGCTGTTTCAACAGCTGCAGGTGATTTATGTTAGTCATGTATTTTTTTTCAATCGCTTTTGGGTATTTTGTTTTATATTAGACTGGTCTTTGCTGCTATATATAAAAAAGGCCTTATATCGAGTCCTCTATAACTATGCGTAAGAATATTGATGTTAATACAACGACTAAATTATATGCACAATTTCTAAGCTTCCATCCTTTAAAAATTTTAACATATCATTAGCTGAACTTCAGCTAACCTGAAAGGAGTAAGTCTTCATCAGGAAGTGATGTTATATCTTTTAGTGAGTGTTTTGTCCTAAAATGCATGTTCTTAAACGAAAGGGTTCATATTTAAATAAAGTGCTGTATAATCCTTTTTTTCTTAAATTTCTACAAAGATGGAAACAGTAACTGAATTTTGTATACTGGGCTCTAAAAGATACTAAATTTTTCTTAACTATGTTTCTCTCAGACTTGTATTCATCCGTAATATTGAGTGTGTGTAGTACGGCTGCCATTGAATCGCATGAAGATTATGGACTATTTGATTGTTTTTTTTCATATTTTTAGGCCTTGGATCTTTCACTTGTGTTGTGAGTTTTTCGCTATCATAAAAATCGATTTGCTGTTGATTCGTTGAAACTGGTACAACATTTAAGTAAAGTTAAAAGGTCAAGCGTGTCTGTCTACAGTTAAGTTCAATTGTTTTTGTTTAAATTTTAAATGTGATTTATTTGTGGATTTGGTAGGTAAGAATATGCTAGCGTTGGGAAGGATCTTATTTTATTCGGACAGTCTGTTCGTATACTTTGAGGCAGTTTTAGTTTAAAACCGTTTGACAGATGCAATGGCAGCTGTAAGTGGGAATCCTTACCGTTTTTACGAGTACAGCCAATGCGCGCGTTGCTTTTCCGCGTCAAATTCAAAATAAAAAAGAAATAAAATTTAATTTTCAAATTAAGTTTGAATGCTTTATCCTTCAGAACTGTCCATTTTCACTTTGCAGTTAATTTGATTGATACCGAACGCCATTGTATAACGATAATCTGCTAATGTAAAAAAAACTATATTATCGCCCATTAAACTGGGTTTTGGTCAGCTCCGAGTCAGCTTTGACTCAAATTTTTCACATCTCTATATCAAAGCTACGAAGCCTTCAATTGTTCCGTAAACAGAGCTCAACTTCATATGTTCTGGGGCATGAATGTTCTGAGGCACGAATGTTCTGTGGCATCCTTACGTGCGTTTACCTGGGCAATAACTGGTTCCAGAACCGCATAACTGGGTCTAGAACTGCCGTTTATCTGGCCAACTGTAACCGGTTCTCGTGAAGAAAATCGTACCCGAGCCACACTTCGGGTACGCCCTTGACCTTTTTGAATAGACTATTAACAACATTTTAAAAGTTTAAGTCAGTAACTTTCTCATAAGAAGTGGTAATATATGATAATTTGTATTGTAAAATATGATAAATTGAACAAAAAGACAGGAAACTCTTAAAGAATGTGGTTTTATATTTGGCAGAAGCATCAATGTTTTGACTGCTGTTCTGATTGAAAGTCTTCAAAGATATATATTTTACTAATCGAGTGAAATGCTTTATATCAGAGTATTTTCAACTCAGTATTAGTAATTGTTTACGTATTTTAAATGATATATGTGTATTCGTCTTTGTTTGCAATTTGCACTTAAAGTTTTTAGCATAACTAGATTCAGAACCACCCATTTATCTGGAGGGCATAACTAGAACTAGAACTGCCACTGCGCATGTCATCGGTTCTCAGGGTTGAGACTTCGTAAAATTTTCTGGTCGCCCGGAGGGCGACCAACTTTAAAGATTTAGTCGCCCGGCACAAAAGTTAGTCGCCCGGCACAATTTTTGCAAAATTTGTCTAGCCCGCCTCACATGAAAAAAACAACAAAATGGTGTTTAAAATAATCAACAGTATTTACCTGAAAATACTCAGAAAAAAAGTTAGTCGCCACTCGGGCGACCAACTCGAAAAAGTTGGTCGCCCGGGCCAAAAGTTGGTCGCCACGGGCGACCGGGCGACCGCGAAATCTCAACCCTGGGTTCTGGTTCTAGTTAAGCTCCACGTAAACGCACGGTTAGTCCCAGCTAGCTCCGAGTAGCTCTGACTTGTATAACATCGTACATCTCTCTGTCAGAGCTACGAAGCCGTCCATTGCTCCGCCAATAGGGGTCAATTTCATATTTTCTGAGGCACGAATCCTGCATACCAGCCCCTATTATTCAAACATCTACAGAAAGTTCATGCGCAATATGCCCCTTTTGTAAAACAGGCAGTTTTTAGTGAGCTGTATATCTTTTATTTGTTCATAAAAGTGCAGAAAAGTTAGCTTCCACACCCACCTGTCAAATGTTTGTTTACATTCTGGCCTTTAAATGTCACGTGACCAAAGTCAAGGGACCGAAAATTTAAATAAATGGGTCATAGTTTATTTCTAAAATACATACTAAAATAGTTGATAGATGCAGAGTTATGTATAAATTTATTTTGTGTACCCACAATATTTGACTTTATTTTTACGTTCTTTTCGAAATATCAATTTAAAAGTTTTTTTGGTGGATAATTGCAAAAATTATTGTTACTATTTCACGTAATAAACTATGCTGCCTGTATACAAACAAATGTCAATTATTGCGGGAGATTGGGGTTATTTCCGTATTATTTTCTTTTAAAGAAAGCGTAACACAGAAGTTGTATATGATTACCGTTGTACTTTGAGGGCCTTTAGCAAATGCCAATAAAAACCTATGGGTCGTTGAATCTCGCACAAAGTAGCCACAGGGGTGCCTCAAAGCGAGCGCAGTTGACTTGTTTATCGTTATATAGCGAGGCTTTGAAGCGGTGCCTGGAAACTTTTTAGCGCACCGCTTCTTGGAGCTAAGTCCCAGCGGACCCTTTCTATCTTCCTAGGACAGAAAGGATCACAGTTCCTGCAATAGAAATGGCCATTGATCTCAATTTTCAAGGCTCTGGATCTTTCGGCGCACGTTAAAGCACACCGAGGCTCGAACTGGCAGCCTTTTTTAAAAAGCACACTGAGAAGTACCCTGGCGCATTATTTTCGACCTCAGCGAAACTCCAAAACTAGAGTAAAGTGTGGTCTTGCAACTGTGGATTCACTGTTGTTGTGGGCGATAATGAGGGATTCGATATCCTGATCTCAAGAAAACATATTTTTCTCAGTAAAAAATAGTTACCTGACCATAATACTTGTGCGCCATAATTTATAACTGGGCCATTTATGTGATGCACCCTTTCTAAAATAACGCCGTTGGTTCCAGCCGTGCGCCGAGATTTGAAAATTGACATCAATGACATTTCCTATTATAGGAACTATGACTCTTGCTGTCATAGGAAGACCGCAAGAGTCTTCTAGGACTAAGGCATACTAGTCCCTAGTATTCAAACTTTTATTTACGTAATCTACATATAAATTCACTTTCAGCGTAATTTGGACGATTAATTTTAGTGCAATTTTATGAATTCAATTTTAGTATAATTAAAATATGAATAAGCCAATTCACACTTTCGGGTCTTTCCAGTGGAGGTGTTTCGACTTCGATTTTTTGGGGGATAAATTATAAAGAAATGATAAGGGAAAAAATTCTAATTTTCTTTCAACATGCCCATTTTCAAATTTATAAAGCCATCATGTGATCTAGTAAAAACTATTTTACATATTATTCAGTCCCTTTAATAATCAACATGTAAATATATTTCTGGCAAAATGGAATTTTGTTGATTTTTGCCGTTTTTTTTATCATTTCTTTATATCCTTATCCCAACTGAAGTCAGCCGAAACGCAAAAACTTTTCGGCAAAAGTCAAAGTGCGAATTGGTTTATACCCTAGTCCTAGATGACATGCTTCCTTCCCTGACCTAGGAAGCACGAAAGGGTCCACTGGGACTAAAACTACTCTAGCTCCGAGTCAGCTTTCACTTAAATAACATTGTGTATCTTTCTGTCAGAGCTACCAAGTCTTATAATGTTCTGCTAATAAAGGTCAACTTCATGTGTTCTGAGGCACGAATCCTGCACAACAGTCCCAATTATTCAAACATTTACATAAAGTTCATGCCTAATATACCTTTTTTACAGAACAGGCACATTTTTTTAACGGGCTGTATATTATTTTCTTTTAAAGAAGGCGTAACACAGAAGTTGTATATAATTGCCGTTGTACTTTGAGGGCCTTTAGTGAATACCAGTAAAGACTTGTGGGTCATTGAAAAGTAGCCACAGAGGTGACTCAGAGCGAGCGCCGTTGACTTGCATATTGTTATATAGCGAGGATTTGAAGCGGTGCGTGGAACTCTTGTAGCGTGCCACTTCTTGGAGCTAAAAATACCCCTTTTGAAATCAGGCATAACTTTTAATCGGCTGCATACCTTTTATTTCTTCATTAAAGTGCAGAAAAAATCAGTTTCCTCACTCACCTTTCTGTCCTAGGAATATAGAAAAGGTCCGCAGGGACTGCCACCTGTCAAAGTCAAGTCACCAAAAATATAAATGAAGGAGTTATTGATAATCTGTAAAATATAATCAGGGATTTTTTTTTGCTCTGCTTCCTGCTTCCAGGAAGCATTGATTTTGCCCAGGAAGCATTCCTTTCAGCATGAATGCATCCGCTTGGACGCATCATTTTTTTATAGATTGCGTCCAATTACAAAAATATAAAATCAATATTCGATAAGCATATCAGTATTTTTAGTGGAATATTTACTAGTCGCATTACAAAAGTTGAATGAAATTTGTCCACAGTGTTTGAATTTAACTGTAGCCTATCTTAATATTTTAAATATCGCTTTTTCCACAATATAAGCCGCCCGGGACAATTAGCACCACTCATCCAAAATAACCCATCCAAAAAAAAAAAAAATGTTTCGTTGACGGGACTATAAACCGCACCCTGGTCGAATTTAAACTATTAAAGTCTTGATCACTTAGTACATTGGACATACATAAACTAGATCAACTGAGATACTCCTGCATTTATGTTTGTGTCTGGAGCATAATTAACCGTACTGGACTATAAGTCTGAGGAGGGATTTTATATGTAAAATCGGATTATAGAAAGTGGTTATAGTCCGAGAATTACTGCATACGTGAACTTTGCTACCGGACGCATTTATCGCGTCATGGACGCATTGAAATTCTCGTGGAAGCAATGCTTCGATTGTCACTGCGTCCACGGAAGCATTGGTTAACAGAGCAAGAATAATCCCTGATAATATATACATTGATAGATGAAGAATTAGGTACAAATTTATTCTGTACACCTACAATGTTGAACTTTTAATTTCTTTCATTCATGCTTTTTGAAATACCAGTTCAAACGTTTTTGGTGGATAATTACAAAATTTACTGTCACTTTCCGCATGATAAACCGTGCTCCCTAGATGTAAACAAATGTTATTTATTGCTTGAGATTTGTAGTTTTTTCCGTATTCTTTTCTTTTAAAGGAACCGTAACACAGAGGTTGTATATCACTGCCGTTGTACTTTGAGGGCCTGTAGTGAATGCTAATAAAGACATGGGTCGTTGAATCTTGCACAACATCGCAACAGAGGTACCTCAAAGCGAGCGCATTTGACTCTCATATCATTACATAGCTAGAATTTGAAGCGATTGCCGATTTCCCACCAGGGAGCCGCTTCTTGGAGCTAGGTTTTGATTAGTACCAACTCAGCTCCTCATGACTTTCACTTGGAATTTCTATCTGCGAGAGTGCTAACAAATTCCATATTTCAATTCAGAGGGATCAACTTTATACGTTCTGACTTCTGCTTAACAGTCCTCAGTTAAACTGTTAAATTTTGCCTTGTCCCAACTCTGGTACGAGCGTTGTAAATTTACTGTTCTCTAACAATCCAATTGTTATAGAAATTCTATGAAAATTTCTTTCATGTGGTTAATTTTGTTTATAATAATGCAACAAGTAATAGAAGGATTACCTTTCTGTTTTTTTTCTGCAAAATAACTGAAAAGTTGAGGATCTGATCACATATTAACAATTCTTGAAAATTTTTGCTGTTTATAATTTTCAAATACTTAAAAAATAAAATCCTTAAAAATACCTTTTTTTTTGCTTTTTTTCGTGCTCCCTCTGTGGTAATACTACAGTTACGGATAAAATCCCCCTTGTAGTTTTGCTATGCCTGGAGAAAATCCCCACCCCATAGAACTTAAGTGCTTTAACAAATATTCAGTCTACATATTAAATGCATTAGAACATTAAAATATTTGTCCATAGCGTACCTCTGTAATTTTTTTTTTTTACAAAAGTTGTAATCTATGATTTCTTTAAGTGCACTTTGCAAATTATGCTCCTTAAATGAACTCCGAAATTCGATGATGTTTTGTTAATCAACAACTCGAACCATTGCTAATACCCAGTGCAAGTATTAAAAGCACTATGCTGTTTTCTGACCCACTCAGCTATGATCCCAAACAAAGGCTGAAGCCCTTGTTAATCCCTCGCCTCTGTTATCACCTCAGCTAATCGGGGATATTTTCAGGACAGGGGGATTTTCTTCCTGTATGAGAAAGATATAGGGTCCTTTTCCTGTCAGCTGCACAAACGAGGTAATTTTCTCCTGGGCGTTTTTTCCCTGGTGGGGGGGGGGGGGGGGTTCTCCGGGATTCATGTACATTTAGTTGTGAAAAAAAACGACATTCTTCGACCACATACACGTCACTAGAGCAGATCATCTCAAGAGGGGCAAAGGATTCCCTATTTCCACCCTCTCATGGAAATGAAATTATTACACTTTGCAAATCTACGAGAAAATTTGTCCCTTATCCGAGGATTAAAACCAACATCTTGTTAAAGATACCTTCACTAAGACGCCAGTGATGGACCATCAGTGACAACGGCGCGCTCATGATCAAAGCTATGTGTTGCCATTCTTTATTGTAACTGAAAAAAAAAGATCGGTAGCAATCTTCCTCTCCCCCCTCCCCCACCCCTCCCCCCAACCTTTAACGGGTCCACCGCTGCAATTTTTGTGATAACATAATTTCGCATTGCTTTCTGATACTTAACGCGCCTAAATTTAGCTCCAAGAAGTGGTTCGTTTTTTTTTTATTTTAACCCTAGATGAATTTAACCTCTGCTACAAGTCCGTCCCATAAGGAGTCCCATACATGTGGATTTTACACTCGCTTTGAAAGCCGTTTGTGATGACACAGTGTGACATTAATTAACTTACAACCCTTCAGTCATTTCTGCACTGGGAGAGACAGCTGATGGAATTGTCACCTTCCCGTTTGCAGATGAATTCTTACAGCTTCCCCATTCTCGAACCCAGTGAGCTGGTCGCTACTATGAAAGATCTCATCGACGAATTAGACATTAATGAGAGTGACTTCGGCCGTCCGAAGGTAAAAATCTTGTTGTATTTTACGTGTATTTTCTCTATTTTTTAAATATCTGTGCAAAAATATTAAAATTCCAGATACTAATCTATATAGGTGTGTGGAACTCGATTTCTGTTAGTGCTTTGTCAACACTATGTTGTCACCTGGCCTGCTGACATGAAGTACTTTGTAGCCCCCCCCCCCCCCTCCCTCCCGACTCCCTCTCCTTCCAGCCGTTGAAATTATGTCTTAATATTCTAAGTTTATGCCTATGCTAAACTTCATAACATGCAGTATCCTTAGTAGTAGGCATTTCTGAATCCTCCCCCCTCCACCTCCCCCCCCCCCAAAAAAAAAAAAAAAACAAAAAAAAAAACTGATGTTATACTTTGGACATTTGACATTGCATAATTTGGCTTAACGATTAGCTCGGTTCAGTTATTTCACATGGGATTCAACTGTGTGATGTTGAATGTTGTTGATTGGCAGAGAGAGCGATGGGAGGTTATATACACCACTGTTTTAGCCAACGCTACTCATTCTTCCATTGAAGCTTTGCTGCAGGTGAGTCTTTTTTAAATCAGATTTATTATTCGCCGGGGGGACGGATATAGTTTTCAGTCTGTCTGTCCTTCCGTCTGTCTGTGCACTTTCAGTCTCACGCGCCTAGAGCATTTATTAGTGGATGGATTCGTTTGAAATTTTACCCAGGGGTGGTGCCGACTCTTGTGCAGTGCAGTGACCAGGAATTTTTGAAATACGAGAGAAATTGACAAAATGGTGAATTTTTAAAACATTTGCAAAGTGTGTTTTTGGAGTTAGCATATACTGGAGTCAGTC